>BQMI01000329.1:0-600000 GCA_026005395.1 Asobara japonica | reverse complement strand
GAACTTTGATAATTAATAACTACAAAACGGTGTTGTGAATCAATCTCAAATTTCATACAGGCATCGGTTATCGCTTCAAAAACATTATGTCAAAATTTCAAGCAATTCGTACATCTTCGCCAATATAGGTGGAATATCCTTAAGGGACTGGAGTGTTAGTGTGTTCAGAAGCTTTGGAGGGATTCATTATAGAATTGACCACTTTTTACAGCACAAATGAAACGTAAACTGACGGCATAAAACACGTAAATCATCTTCAGGTCAAAGTCCGCAGACTTGGAAAAATATTACATTTAAATGATGACGGGCATGGAAATTTTTCTATCAGTGGATCTGCTTGAATGGGTCGAACAGCACTTCTTTTCAAGTGGATACATTTATGGGAATGGTTACATGTCTGTCATTTCTTAGTCGAGAAACTTTTTAAACTCAGTGGAGCATTTAATTGTAAAATTGTGTTATCTGGCTTCTTACCATCACTCAAGATGTGGGATTAATTAAAACTAGAGCACGGTGAGCGAATGGTGTACTTCCAGCTTGTGTGAGGCTGGCACTCACCAGACCACAATATGCTGAATGAATGATTGAAAAACTAAGGTCTAATGAAGAAATAAAATCAACTTATGCTTAATTATACATAAGGGAAAAATGCAATATGAAATTTCAATGGAACCGACATATTTGTAGCTTAAGTGTACAACATTCCGGGGTAGGGAGTAGACATTTAAGAATTCATATACCAAAATAGAAAATATGAAATAATTGTATATTAACACTGCGTAAATGAATTGTAAATTGCGATCAGTGAGAAAGATGTCATCATTCAGTGGAAGTCATATTTTATTCGCATACTTATGCTTATTTATTTATTGAGGGTGTCATGTGTGTTCCATCGTTTTGTTAAAACAAAAATTCGATCTTTTACTCGTGGACATTCTGTCAAAAATACTTTAAAAATCAAAAAGACTTTCTTTTACACTAATCACGATGTTCACATATTTTACTGAATTGAAAAAAATGAGTTCATTAAAACAATCTGGCGACTTTTCACACACGAAGACGGCCTCATAATTTTTTTTTAATTTTTTGGACACTTTGGTATTGAGATATGAATTTGGAAAGACCCCTTGAGATTTCCATGGCATCCACAAAAAATGCTTTTTCATTATATGGAACGAAGTCCAAGAGGATTAACGTGTGTGCATGCAACCAGCAATCCTTGCGTTTTAACAAACATAATAATAACAAAGTTTTTAGCGGTTGTAAGCCGTGAATTTGGGGGGAGTAACTGTGAATTTTTAAATGCTGAATAATTAATTCTAGATAAGAATTTTTCAAACCTGGCTGTGAAGAAACAAAAATACTAAACAGAAAACCCGTTACTGCATTCTTTTTTTTTTCGTCTAGCTGTAGGATAATACTTCATCTTTTAGTATAATGGAGAAAGGTGGCAAATAGTCAAACATCAGTATCATCATCATCATCATCATTATCATCATAGGATAGACTTTAAACGAGAGGCGTGCACTTTGTGGCGAACAATAAATTGAATTTTTTCTTCGGGGCTTTTGAAGCGTGCATCTACTTTCTAAGCAGAGTGTAATCGGATTACTCATTCGATCATCATGTTTTTTCAGTGATTTCAGTAAAAAAAAGTCTTGTAAACCAATAAAAGAGTCGAAGTAATCTATTTGGTTTTTTCATTTTACTTCAAATAAACAATCCTCGCTCGATGTAACATTAAAGAACTACGAACTCTCAATAGGATGGTCCAGGTAGTTCGTATATATTTCATGTAGAAATATATGACTACTTGTATAGTAAACTGCTATACGCACAAATTCTGCATTATATTCCTGGAGGAATTCACCAGGTAAATGTTTATGCACACAAAAATTCAAAAACCGTGATAATTTGAATTCTTCTTAATGACATTTTTATAACAATTTTTATAGGAACCTCTAAACGCATTTTTTTAATGATTTTTCCATTGACAATATTTTCGAAATTCAAAAATTTCAATACTAAAAAAAAATCCGGCATCTAGCTCAATGGTTCCCTGTAAGTGTTCTTTCTGAAGAAATCGATTTTAAAAAAATTGTAATGCGATAAAGGGTTGGCCAAATTTAGTAACTTTGCATCATTGTCAAAATTTCAAGTGTTTCGTCATGAAACAAATCCTGAGGAAATATCTTAAGTCAATTATGTTAAATAAATGTAAAATTCAATTGAATTAAAAAAAAGAAAAATTAAAAAAAAATTTTTTTTTTAAATTTAAAAAAAAAGGATTTTAATTTTAATTTTCGCGCCTGTTAGGTGGCAGCGATCATCGATCTGAAATGCGTCCACTTCACTTTGCGCCAACTTCACGGCTCACCGAGAGCCTGTAGGTGTGTTAGGTTGTATGACAATTTCGAGCATTGTTGCAATAAAAAGTATTTTAATTTAAGTTAATTATCTGTATTTAACACATTAAAATGGAGCCCTATGATGTTATTGTTAATCAGCCGGTGGTAATTGATAATGTGAGTAGCGGAGTATTCTATTGGTCCCGGCCCTGCCGAGACCCTTTGGCTTTTGAGATGTCAAACCCGACAGGCCATATTGCCCCCTGCCAAAACTTGCAATTATTCCACTTTCATTAAATAAAAAAATAAGCCATCGCCCCCAGAATTATCCAGAAAAAACCAAAAATATTTCAAAAAATTTTTACCTTTTAGTTAAACCATTTTTATTGGTTTAACTTGGCATTTATTTCTATCCCTCAGACACTCGTTTAGGGATTAAATCAATAATATTAATCCGTTTACGGAAATTCCAGGGCTCCGGAGTGATAAAAGCAGGTTTTGCTGGCGATCAAATACCAAAATGCAGATTTCCAAATTAGTAAGTATGAACTCATTAATATTCTGGTGATGAATCATGAGGTTATTGTGTACATGGAACTTTCAGTCAATGTGTGTGTCTGAGATTATAAGAATAAATCATAAAACCATTGGTTTTAATAAATTGTTTTACCCAGGCAAAAGGTTATACAGTTGACTAATTTTTTAGAAAAGTTATATCCAGAATTGATCACAATATAGGTATTCTCTATTAAATTCCATATTAAATTCCATAGTAAAGTACTTTTCACGAGAATCCCCAAAAACTCCCTAAGAAATTATATCCAAAATTTTTCAGTCACTTAAAAATATTTATTAATTAATTACAATAAATATTTAAAAAAAAAGGTAGAACATTTGTGGGTTGAATACCAATTCTGTTCCAACCAAAATTACTCCTGGGGATCTCCCCTATGTACCCAATGACTGGTGTGTATCAGTGACGTCCTATACAAAATTTTCACCATTGGTTTTCTGCGCGCAGTGTGGGAAGGCCAAAGCACGTCCGAGTGATGGCTGGAGCCCTGGAAGGAGATCTCTTCGTGGGTCCAATAGCGGAGGAGCACCGAGGGCTCTTGTCCCTGCGCTATCCAATGGAGCACGGTATCGTGACTGACTGGAACGACATGGAGCGAATTTGGACGTACGTCTATAGCAAGGACCACTTGTCGACATTTAGTGAGGAACATCCGGTACTCCTCACCGAGGCGCCATTGAACCCGCGCAAGAATCGTGAACGTGCGGCTGAAATTTTCTTTGAATCCTTCAACGTACCAGCCCTCTTCGTCTCCATGCAAGCTGTTTTGAGTTTGTATGCAACTGGACGAACCACTGGAGTTGTTCTCGACTCTGGGGATGGTGTGACCCATGCGGTTCCCATCTACGAGGGCTTTGCCATGCCTCACAGCATCATGAGGGTTGACATTGCTGGGAGAGACGTATCTAGGTACAATAAAGCAATACAAAATCACAAATTACAAATAAAGCAAAAAAAAATTACAAATTACAAATAAAGCAAAAAAAATTACAAATTACAAATAAAGCAAAAAAAAAATTGCAAATTAAAAAATTTTTAAAATAATACAGAGTAATAAATTATAAAATAAGAAAAGAAGAATAAATCACTTATTCTGCAAAAATGTTTATTTTGCATTTGAATTTTCAGGTACCTCAGATTATTATTGCGCAAGGAGGGAGTTAACTTCAAGACAACTGCCGAGTTTGAAATCGTGAGAACCATCAAGGAAAGATCCTGTTATCTATCCAGCAATCCCCAGAAAGAGGAGACTGTGGAAACGGAAAAGTTCCAGTATGTTTTGCCTGATGGAAGCTATCTCGAGATTGGCCCTGCTAGGTTCAGAGCACCAGAAGTTCTCTTCAGACCTGACCTCATTGGAGAAGAGTGTGAGGGACTCCACGAGGTTCTCATGTACTCCATTCAAAAATCAGATCTAGATCTGAGGAAGGTGCTCTTCCAGAATATTGTACTGTCTGGAGGATCCACTTTATTCAGAGTGAGTCCACTATTTGTTTGTTACGAGTCATTAAAAATACCAAATTCGAGTGCTTCCACAATGGCTAATGGAAGGAGAAGAACTAGAATTTGAGATGTCAAACGTGAAATGAGGATGATGATTCTGGCTCTCGATATTTTTATGTATTATAAAAAATGGCGCAGATCTTAAAATTCAGTATTGAATTCATAGTTGGATATGAAATATCCATCAACTTGGGATAAAAAATGCGATCTTAAAAAAATTTAAGTTTGCCTCCCCATAAGGTCCCAATGTTAACTTTGGCCAAAATCGAAAAAATTAATTTGAAATTATCCGCCCCAAAATGGACCGAAATATCTCCCTGGAGGTCGAATTGAATGGTATCCATCCACTTGGGACCAAAAATTTAGGTTTGCCTCCCCATAAGGTCCCAATGTTAACTTTGGCCAAAATCGAAAAAAAATAATTGAAATAGTTTCTGAATAAAAGAGAAAGTTTCCCATTGGTGAATGAGGACTTGCAGATTAATTATTATAATAATAACGAACTTTTCTCATTTCAGGGATTCGGGGATAGATTACTAGCGGAAATTCGAAAAATGGCACCGAAGGATATCAAAATCAGGGTAAGAATTTTTTTTATCGAGGAAATTGAATTCCTGTAGTCAAACTAAGGATGCACCGATCAATCTTTTCTGGCACAAATCGCAGAGAAAAGTAGAAATTTCATTGGTCTGATACATTTCAGCCTGTCTGGAAGTTGAACATTGCTGACTTTTTCCAGTGAAATTTTATGGAAATCCAAGAAACGTTATAATAGTGGAAATTTTTACAACCCTCAGATTGTAATTTTCTATTGACTAATCTTCAAATTTTTTTTTACAGATATCAGCTCCACAGGAGCGTCTATACAGTACATGGATTGGCGGTTCAATTCTCGCGTCATTGGATACATTCAAGAAAATGTGGGTGAGCAAACGAGAATATGACGAGGCCGGCAGCAGAGCAATACACCGTAAAACATTCTGAGCTGTTTAATTTCACGAGTACTTGGGAATTTATTGACAAAAATGAACAAAATATCTGAAGGACACAAGTAATGCTCGGCACAAGAAATTTTTACACGTGTTTAAATAACCACTCTCCTATTTTCCCGTAAGAATTGAGGGGGCTCAGCGAGAGGACAAAGATTTTAGATTACTTTTATATATTAAGTATTTGGCAACTTCAGTTGTTAACCTATTCAGAACGTTTTTTCCTCTCAATGATCGGTGGGTTATTATGTCTGAGCGTTCGTCGAAAGTCTTAGTGAATGTGCACGTAATTTTGGGACCATTTTGAGCTGGATCAGTCGCTTTATGTGCTTAACCCATGGACCCATAAGTTTCACCAAATTTCATGCAAATAAACAGTTTCAATATCTAGCATTTGTAGTTTTAACTTGCAAAACCAAAAAAAAAAAAGTTTTTTTGAAGTTTCCAAGATTTTAAAAATTTGCAATTTTTTTCTTTTTTTTTTTTTTTGATTGTTTAAATTTTTGGAGATTTTGCAATTTTCTAAATTTTTGAAAATCTACATGTACTTAAATTTGTGCAATTTCTCCAATTGACTTGTCCCTCTCAAAATGGAAATTTCATCTTACGTAGCATAGGGACGATCTAGGGAATATGGAATGGGAAATGACGAATATAATACGGAGATGAACCGCAAAAAAACCATCCCATTTTCTCATCCTGAAATAAATTTATCGTCATCCGGAGGATTGCAAGAAGTTCACAAGACATCTCATTGAATACTCGATGCATGGAGATAAAAATTCAACAGAAATTACCCTCTCGTTTGTTGGAGCAGTAATTAGGTCGTTTTCCCATTTCTTCATCCAAGAATGCGGCAAACATTGCCACATAAAAATTAATATTTATTCTCACATTTCATCTTTGAAAAAAGTAATTCGTGAGAACTCTCCTCCAAAAAAAAATCAACGCATAGAACTGAAGAATGATCTTATCTTCTAACACCATAAAATTTATCTATTGAAGAATAAAATTTGCATTCAATAATTTTCCATGTAATTCCAAATAAAAAAAGAAAATGTGACACTATTGTTTACTCCACCAAACGAATAAGGAATTTTTGTATTTTTTTTTCTACGAGTACTTTTGTTTATTTGGCCAATTTCCGAAATCTGATATCGAGTCGTCTAATTGTGTAATCTTTTTTTATACTGTCGTGTCAACTTTCATATTTAATAATAAAACCGGATATACTAGAATCATTGAGAGTGCTTTATTCATGTATTATCGGTCTTATTTCGGTTGAAGAACGATTAATAATACAGCACTGTTTTTGCAACACGTATTTGTAAATATGTATGCTTTGGTAAAATAAAATATTTAAAAGGGCCTAGTATGTGTGTTCTAACCCTTTACTTTACCCAAGATTGTCTTCATTGGGGCAAAATAAATACACCACAATATTCCTTCTGTTTTCTTCGATTTTTTGAATGAAAACAAAATAATGGTGGACCAATGACGGAAAACTTGAACGTGAAAGTTAAAAAAAAAAACGGAGATATTGAGTAATTGAAGAACTGAATGGTCAAATGAGAAAAGCCAATAAATGATAATACTCAGGATAACATACGAAATTTAAGATTTAGAGTGTGTACTTGAATTATTTTCTTACTGACTAAAAATATGTGCATTGGAATTATCAGTGTTCTAGTGGCACTGACCCTTTCGTGATAAGCATAATCATTCATTTAACTGGGCCAGACTCCATTATGTTTCAGGGGTAAAATCACTAGGACGGCTCCTTGAAAAAAGCGTGGGTTGCAAGAGATGAAGGAAAGCAGAGAATAGATTTAGGCAAAAAAGTCGAAAACAAATTTTTGATGTGACTTCAATTGAAATGCCCCCCCCCCCCCCCCCAAACAGGACAAGCACTCTTAACTTAATTTTCCTTTTCATTTTACAGCTGTAAGTCTTACCGTACAGTCGTGGATATTACCGTAAATGCGGAATCTAAGGATATAACATAAACCTTGAAATTTCTTCTGCAATGTCTAGCAAAAAAACTTGATTTTTTTCCATCCGTATCTAACACGCAAACAATAGCAGCGCTGGAGAACGAGAATAGATTATAAACTTATTCAATTCTAATAATATCAATTTACGTAATATGTAGGAGTAATTACATGCATTAGTCATCTGGAGAACCCATAAAAACGGAAGAAGAGCTGATAAATGATCAGAAATATTTGTGAGTCTGAATCGTCAACATCGGAAACTTGTTCTGAGATCTCTAATCTGAGTAGCCTAGCCTCAATTTGAATTACTGATCCAACAGATTACGTAAGTCTTATAAGATAGATCATCCGCAAATTTAATGGGGGGGGGGGGGGGGTCTGAAAATTTTGCTATTTTTTTTAACTGATGTTTTGCCATTTCAAAATCATTTTTAACAAAAAAAAAAAAAAAAAGAAATTAAAAAAACAAAGTTCTGTATTATGATTCTTAGGATTGTCTTTGAGGCGCTCGCCAACAGATTCCCAAAAGTATTTCATCTGCACTACTCGTTATTTCTAGCATTCCTAATGCTAGAATGACAGCATTAAGGAAAGTTCTTCTTGTGTGCGTTGCCCTTGGCTGCTGTTGGGCCTCAGCTTCTGCCAGTGATGATGCAGCGGAAAGGAGCGAGACCTGGCTGCCAGTGACCTGCAGTGGACAGCAAGATTGTCGGGACGATGAATGTTGCTTCGCATGTAAGATTGATGATTAGTTTTTGAGAGCGTATTGCACGCGTTTGCTCCCTATTTTGTTCTTTGGATCTCTGCTAGTACATCTTGACAAGAGAAAAACAAATATATTGTTTTAATGTCTCGTATATACGTAATATATAGAACGTTTATGGGAAAAGGGACCATCGGGGTGGTATTGAGTTATTGAGACATGGATATATAAATTTGTAACCGAATACAAATCACATCTTGGATTGTTTTAGCGCCATACAGGAACACCGTTCCCACATGTCACCCCCGGACCGCTGAGGGCCAGTCATGTGCTCCAGGACAAAAACCCACTGAAACGGAGGGTTCTATCTACTTTGCGCATTGCCCTTGTGCGCCGAACCTCAGCTGTGGCCGCAAGCTCGGTCTCTGCTCTCGAGCATAAACGTAGATTCAAATTAGCGCAATGCGGCATCGGGAAATTTTGCACGACAGCCATGTCTCATCTGTTGCTTAGGCGATGAATCACTGATCCTCCCAGTGAAGCTGTAAAAAAGAAAAAGAAAAGAGAAAACGAAACACAATAAATGTTAAACGCCGTTTGATGAACATTACATATTTTTTCGGGAGCGATATGATAACCAGGAATGACGAAACTATGTGATAACAGATGATGAAAGGAAGTCTCCGAATGAATTTTGTAAGATAAAAGCACATAGCCTACATAATATAGAACGCCATTCAATACTGTAAAAACAGATGAAAATCTATTATAAGTTTGTCAGGACATATTCAAATAATGGCTACTTGTTATGATAATTTGCGTAGATAAATCGATGTTTTTTATTGTAATAGAGTTTAGATATTTTATTGTTTTTACCTCTTTACGCATGTATTAATAACACTTCGTAGAATGTGTAAAAAAATATGATTTTGGCATCAAATTCAGGGCCGCAGGAATTTTGCCATGACAGAAGTTTGCTCCTAATAAAACTATTGAAAAAATAGGTCGCAATGCCCAAAATTACACAATATCGCGGCGGAATTTAGTAATTATAAAAAGGACAAACGGGTTTCAAATCTGTCGCTAACGATGGAGGCGCGTACTTCCAAAACAATTTATCGCGCATGACAGGCGGGCTTCTTTGCGCAGAACGGCAATGAAATAACGCGCATGCGCATGCGCGTAATTGTTCACAGGCATTATAAACACACCGCCAATTTCGATTGTCCCTGAAACTAAATTGTTCAAAATAACCAATCGAGGCGGTTCTGTACATATATATATATATATATATATATATATATATATATATAATCTTAAATACTTCCGAGCATGGCAAGTGTCAAAATCGATGTTGAGTACTGGTAAGTACAAAAGATCCAGTGATTGCATTTTCGCACTAACTCAAGTATAAAACAACAATTTTGTATTCTAACCTATTGATATATATAATCTTCATTATGTTGTAGCGGTAGCTGCGGTCATCGAAAGCAGTTTTTAGAATTGGCACATACCATCAAAGAAACTTGTCCCGACTGTAGAATTACTGGAGATAGTGGAAGACAAGGTAGTAAACAATCAGCAAGAGCCACACGTGGTGGAGTGTAGAAAATAAAAACTGGATCTGTCAAATAAAGCTTCCTCCAACATTCTAAAAAATTTCAGGTTCATTCGAAGTCAGGATTAACGACGAATTAGTTTATTCCAAGCTACAAACATTGGCTTTTCCCGCTTACACTGAAGTATCAAATGTAGTTAAGGAGGTGGCTGAAGGTAAACCAGTGCGTACAGTAACCAAGCAACAATCAATGGATTGTTCAATCAGTTGAATATTCTAGGTAACGTATCATTAATTTCCTCGAAAATTCAAGTCATGGCTGTTCGTATAATTTTATTGAAACCACGTGACAACAACATATAGATTGTCAAGATATGTAACATTTTTTTATTAAAACTAGTCAATGGTTAAAATATTCGTATGAATTATTTAAGACACATAGAAGAGATTCATCATAACAATAATACCACAATTACATGCAACTCATGCGATCCCCAACTCGTATCTCTCCCCAATTTGAATTTTTTCGTTTGAGGTACATTCCAAATTTCAATTTTCCATGAAACTCTTCAGCCAATAATCGAAGAGGTTCGATGGTTTTTACCCCAGTGTGTTGATCAATACATACCATTTGGCATCTAGTGCAAGGTCCCATCACCTAAAAAAAAAAAAAATAATAATTCATTGACTTTTCTTTTAAGGTGACAATTTTTTGGCTGACATGATAATGATGCAAGATGGTACTGATTGATGACTCACCTCAAACAACTGGTCCCCAATTTTCACTTGGCTCCACTGCTCCTCCTCGAAAGCCTCTGCTCCCTCCATGACAATATTCCCCCTGAACCGATCCAGGACACCTTGCCTGTCACAATCAGCTCCCTCTGGTATTCTATCCACGAGCCATTGAACACTGGCATCATTGACCAGCAAGAACTGAGCCTGACTGGAAAACGACAACTCAACTTTTCTATTTTCCACATCAGACCTGCTCTGTCGAATGAGCCTGGTGTTAGGTCGTCCCAGAGCAAGACTCAACCACTCAGAAACTTCACTTCCACAATCCATCCCTTCAACCCTATGTCCACAAACACGACTTCTGCACATTTCTTTGATAATAACCTCCTCCTCGTAATCCAATGGGACCTTCACACCTGGCATTCCTGAAAATCAAACTCTTTTGCAGTTTTTGCATAGTCATTTTTAAAAAACGTAATTTAACAACACTACCTGGATAATCCAAGCTCATCACATTGGTCTCAAGGCACAGAGTGGGTTTGATCAGACAAAGATTGACGTCCTGTTTCTGAGTCATGCAGATCCCTGAGGAATTCACTATCATCCATTCACGGTCGTAGGACAGCCCCTTCGATGTTAATCTCCAAGAGCCTAGGATCTCAAATGCTGCGCAGGATTTTATTGGGTAGATGAAGAGCTTCCTCAAGCTCATTTCATTGCAAGTTTTGACGCTCATTTTATTTGCTTCGTTTGAATTTCCAGGTGATGGTACGTGGTCTGAATTTGTCTTTTTTATGTCATTTGACCAAATTCTGGGCTTTGTAGTATTTACATTTTCAGTCTTCAATTTTTGGGTTTTCTTTACGATATTATCTGAAAAAAAAAATATTATTTGACAAATCAACATATGAGGGTGTTTATATGAAGGATTAAAAAAATTGATGGGTTATAAAGTGTACTAGAAAATATTCCTAATGTATAATTTGATACCCTAAAAGTTTGATCAGCTTTGTAAAAAAAATAGTAACAAATTTTAATCATGATGGAGAACCTTCTAGGAAGCATTTCCTGATCATCAAGATCAGTGTTTCCACATCCTGAAATCTCGACATATATCCAAATGAAACTCTGACAGCTCCAGTGGGTCTTCCATCAATGAGATCCTTAGTCCCTCCACACTTATACCCAGCATCGTAATTGCTCAGGACATCCTCATTGGAGAGATTGAGGTGGCGTTGACATCCCCCTGGATTGCAGAAGCACCCAGTGCGCAAATGAATTTTGAAAAGAGCTGCCATGTGCAGGACCTCCATGTAGCCCACATATTCACCACTAGCTCTTAACACATTGAAGGTCACTATTCCACCTTGAGTTTCAATGTCCTCATAATCTGTGTCCGCATAAATTCTTATCATGGGCTGTCCATTCTTATGGCAAGAGGCAATGAGCGTGTGATGCAGGTATTTGGCGAGATTGAACACGTGACACGATATCTGGGTGATGGGGATTTTTGAGAAAACATCAAGGCCGTATTGAAGAGAGATTATTGAGAGAAATGATATTGTTCCATCCTCAAATCTGAAAGGGAAGTGAGCTGCATTGGATTTTGATAAGAATGAGTATGTTGTTATGATACGGGGAAGATAACTAGGTAGATAATTCCTAGGGTGACTAAGAGTTGTTAAACGGAATTGAAGAAAATTGTGAAAAATTTGAGAGATTAAAAAATCTGACATTTAAAAAATATACAAAATTTGAGCGTTCTCGTAGTGCAAAAAAATGACAATAAGAAGAGTTTAGCTTAAGTTAGTTAAGTATCAGAATAAAAAAAAAAAAATTAATTAGGAAAAGTACACATTTTGAAATTTCATAAGTTTGGAAAATGTAATTTAAAAAAAATTAAAAAATGTCTTTCAAAACGAAGATGGCAAATTTATTTCAAATATATCATCTGAAATGTACACTCACCTTTCATGAAAGTTAGCGCGTTTAACATGAAAATTCTCGTTGCTAAGTGCCATGTTCACAGTTCCACCTCCATAGTAAACTTTCTCTAGCGCCTTGCAACTTGAATTTTTCACAATGAGCGCACCGATCCCAGTAGGAAATCCAAACATTTTATAGAAAGACACAGCAACAAAATCTGCTTTGTGAACAGACAGATCTAGCCTATTAGTCCCCACAAAACCAGCTGCATCAAGAAGAACGAACCACTTAGATTGTGCGTCAATAACAGCATCAAGTGTTCCATTTTGAGTTGCCTCAATCCAATCCAAAGGATATTTAAAGCCCGAAAAATTGCACTGCGCAGGATACACAAACAGTGACTGACTTTTACACTCCGTAACATCTGGAGCGCGCCTGGTGCTTAATGTTGCGAAAGCTTTCCTGAACTCCAAACACTTGACTTGTCCTCCATTCTTAATAACAACGTCGCGCATTCCAAGAACAGACGTGTGATTGTTATCGAGATAGACAAAATGGCCGCATTCACCAAACGCAAATGTTTCTGCTACGCATTTGAGAGATGCTGTTGCACCGGAAGTGAATATCAGGCTGTATTCATCGGAGGATGCGTTGAAAAGGTCCAATATCCTGAAAAAGTCAGAGTAAAAATCTCTCCTCAAGAAAGCAACATGGTCAGCTGGATCACAGCATATTGGATATTGCAATACCACGTGGGTGGTCAGCGCAGGAAGTTAAGGACATTCAACACGTATAGTCAAAACAAAAGTTTATGACCCTTTCTATAATTCGTTATATTAATCGCCAATAATTTTCAATTAATATTTCAATGCGGTAATAAGTTGAAGTGATAGCCATAGAAAATTATTATATTGTATTTGATTTTGCGAATCACTATTATATTGTTTAAACAAATTGATGAAAAAAAATTTTAGTCAATGGTCATGAAATTTTTACCATCGTTCTATATTTGCTTCAATAATAAATTTTCAAAATTTCAACAAATTTTTATATTTTGAACTGTATTTACAGAAATTTTTATGTTTCCCATAAGAGGCCGTGTTAATTGAGAACTTTGATAATTAATAACTACAAAACGGTGTTGTGAATCAATCTCAAATTTCATACAAGCATCTGTTACCGCTTCAAAAATATTACGTAAAAATTTCAAGCAATTCTTATATCTTCGCCAATGTAGATGGAATATCCTTAAAAGGATTTCTCCTCGGATTGGATTGGCTCATACAAAATATATATATACATACCTGTACCTCGTTCGTTCCACAATATCCGATGTGACATTACCGGAAGCTGAATGCGGATTGGCATACAAGGAGCGCGCAAGATCATTCCCCGCACTTCTGATCTGAGAATCTGCATACAGAGTGGCGCCAGCATGATCCAGGTAGAATTCTCCGTTGATCCTCGAGAATTGCTCGCTCAACCACAGAAGCGTGTCAGCATCGTACGTGTCCGTGTAAGCGCGTAGGTCCTCCATGCTCGACTCCCCAACGTTCTCTGCATTCTACTCTTGGACAACTATCGCCAGATTAGTAACTTACTAACGAGGATTGACTCACATGATTAAGAAGTTCACAATGCAACAATTACCTCCTGTTGCATAGATACATGATTGTTGAACAAATATGTACAATTTTACGAACAAGTGGTGTTATGTAAGCGATTTCTACATGAGGTTATCAGTAATCCGCTTTTGTCTGTTTGTGTTTGTCTGACTAAAAGTAGATATATAACGGAATTCTAGCTGGGAAATTATGATGAAGCGATGAGGTGACGGTTGCATGTTCCGAATCTAACCTCAAAACATTGAGCAGAAATTCCAGGCTACTATTGGTCCCATCGAGCTTCATTGGTTCCGGGAGGATAAATGAGAGGGTAAATGAGGTTTTGCCATCATATGTTGTCGTGGTTTACCTTAGCCAATGCGAAACACGTGCTCATCCTCTTCAGTGCACATCCAATGACGTAGTTTTCAAGTGACGAGGTGGCCGAGTGGTTAAGGCGTTGGACTGCTAATCCAATGTGCTCTGCACGCGTGGGTTCGAATCCCATCCTCGTCGGTTCTTTTTTTACTTTTTTTTTTCATTTTTCAGCGCAAATGGAATTCGCAGATCGCGGCATTTTTTGGGTTTCCACTCCTGAGGTTGAGTCGATCGGCCGATGACAGAGAAAGCACGTGGTATATCTATAAACAAGTGTTGAGTAGTGGGATATTCTTGCGAGTATATTGAAGGGCAAAACATGTTCATAGATATGAAATCAATTCAAAGATTTATATGCGTATGCATATAAATAAACGCACATTCCTTCGAGTATATTCAGTAGAACGGGGACATCTATACTGCCCGAATATTTTTTAGTTATGTTCAGTAGCGCTGATTACCTCAAACGACCCCGGATAACATTGCAGAGCATTACATTTGCTGGTTTCCGGTGGACCAATGGGAACCCTCTATATATCTCGAAATCGCATTTATTTTGAAGAACTAAACTGTCAAATGATTGAATACTATAGGCATTGAAGGCCACTTTCTGGCTAGTGAGCGCCATATTTAAATTTGACGTTAAGGATTCTGATTGGTCGAAAAATCAACTCCGGCCAATCACAACGTTCAGCTTTAAATTTAACTGCTGATCAACCGTGGTTAATTTGGCGCCAGTTTCTGGCTAGTGAGCGCCATATTTAAATTTGACGTTAAGGCTTCTGATTGGTCGAAAAATCAACTCCGGCCAATCACAAGGCTCAACTTTAAATTTAACTGCTGATCAACCGTGGTTAATTTGGCGCCAGTTTCTGGCTAGTGAGTGCCATATTTGAATTTGACATTAAGGCTTCTGATTGGTCGAAAAATCAACTCCGGCTAATCACAACGCTCAACTTTAAATTTAACTACTGATCAACCGTGGTTAATTTGGCGCCACTTTTTGGTTAGTGAGCGCCATATTTGAATTTGACATTAAGGCTTCTGATTGGTCGAAAATTCAACTCCGGCCAATCACAACGATCAACTTTAAATTTAACTACTGATCAACCGTGGTTAATTTGGCGCCACTTTTTGGCTAGTGAGCGCCACATTTGAATTTGACATTAAGGCTTCTGATTGGTTGAAAATTCAACTCCAGCCAATCACGACGCTCAACTTTAAATTTAACTTCTGATCAACCGTGGTTAATTTGGCGCCACTTTTTGGTTAGTGAGCGCCATATTTAAATTTGACGTTAAGGTTTCTGATTGGTCGAAAAATCAACTCCGGCCAATCACAACGCTCAACTTTAAATTTAACTTCTGATCAACCGTGGTTAATTTGGCCCCACTTTTTGGTTAGTGAGCGCCATATTTGAATTTGACATTAAGGCTTCTGATTGGTCGAAAAATCAACTCCGGCCAATCACAACGCTCAACTTTAAATTTAACTGCTGATTAACCGTGGTTAATTTGGCGCCACTTTTTGGCTAGTGAGCGCCATATTTAAATTTGACGTTAAGGCTTCTGATTGATCAAAAATTCAACTCCGGCCAATCACAACGCTCCACTTTAACTCCTGAGTTTTGATTAACCGCGGTTAACTTGACTGAGAACTGGCCCTTATATAGTCAACCGCAAAACTGGCCCTCCTTCTAATGGCAGAATCCACATTACCTTATCTGTGTCGTAAAAAATGAAGAACTTCGATATTTGAAAATAAATTCAAGAGTACACGCGTCCAATCATCTATTTTTCACGAAAACTTTTGTTTGATGACCTCATATTTACTATATTTTGAACAATCACAAATTCAAAATCCTCTGAGAGACTGCGTGACGTCATCGGCCGAATTCTATACTGAGCACGTGGCGCCACAGCTCGGAGCCGATCGCCATCACTAACTACCGTCGGTATATATAACACGTGCCACGTGCAAACCGGATGTATCGACATTTTCTTTTCATGGAAATAAAAATGTGTGCAAAAAGAATATACGGACACTTCTTTCGGAAATATAAAATCTTCTTGTCAGATCGTTTGAAAGTTTGAAAGAAAACAAACAAATGGTACCAGCTTGTCTATGAACAAATTTAGCACGCATCAAAATTGTGGGCCGCATTAACCTAAAATATTTTAATTCCAAGGTCATAATTTTACTTCAAATACAAAATGAGGAGTGCAAGTGTGGAATTGACAACGGAGGAACTATTGGAGGAGAGATTTCCCCGAGTTTCCAAGAAAGTAAAGTACGTTAATCTCATCGAAAGGGTTAGACGAGATCCGCGAATCGCTGATGCAGTTGAGCAATTTCCACTGGTGAGAAAATCCGTGGGCTCCATAAAAATTGCTGAGCTGCGATCATCAATGTCACATCATGATAAATTTACGGGTGTATCTGATGAGATTTTAACGAAAGAGGAAATTCCTTGGCATCTGCTTGAAGCTACACCCACGCAAATCGAGGATATTGTGGATAATTGGCTTCTGGAGAGAATAGCTGAAGATAATGGCGGGTGTGCGCTTGCGCAGGAGCGGCCTAAAAATATCATCTTGAAATTTGTGGAGAAGCGATTTCGCAGGAAGGTGATAAAAAAGCGAATTGGAGAGGTTGGCGCGCCAGAAATATATCCTGTGAGAGAGTTTGAGGAGTTGCGTGGGAAGGTTAAACGGGGAAGATCGAAGGAAATTGTTCATTGGAGAGCAGAGCCCTGCGATGAGTCTGTGATCCATTCCCATGATTTATTAGCACAACCGTCGATGGGTGATAACCAGTCCGTGGCGAGATCGTCGAAAAGTGCAAGCATTGAAAGCTCTGATCTGTCTACACAATGCGAAGAATTGGCGGCCCATCGGAATTTATTATTAGACTCAACTATTTCAGATGTGGTGCCAAAGGAGCTGGAAGAGCGTTTCAAAATTAGTCATGTTCTGTCAGATTTTTCTTTGCAAAAATGTAAACTTGTTTTGGATATGTAAATTAGTGGGAGGTAACGTGCCTGAACATTCTTATCTTATTGGATGATATAGGCGAGTTCGTGATTGTACAGATGAATAGCAATTGTACCGGAAACATGAATAAACAAAGATTTTCTGCAATTTGGCGAGAGTTTGCCACTTGAGCAATGGTGAAAACGGTTTATATCTATGGTAAAATGGGGAGAGTTAAGGAAATATCGATATATATAGGTATTATCGAAAAGCGTAAGATCGAAACTGACGCGACATCAGTCGGCGTGGCGGAAAGAGGAAGTGCGCGTGCGCAGCGCGTGCGGCCGGCCGTGTAGTTTTTAAATATGAGAACTGTCAGGATGATCTGTATTTTAAAGTAGGCCGCGGTCAATCCGGAGTTATAGTTGTGATTGGCCGGAGTTAAATTTTCGACCATAGTCGGAAGTCTTAACGTCAAAGTTAAATATGGCGCTCACTAACCAAAAACTGGCCCCTAATGTACATACATCATTTGCACTTGATGTGGGGGCAACGCAAATTTCTGCATGTGAAACAAAATACCAGTCATTTAGCATATCAAGATCACCAGGTCGATCACCGTATAGTTTACATATGAGTAACAAATTTCTTAACCAAACAAATTTGCACAATTTAGGAATAGTTTAGGATAATTTGGCAGTAGCTTTTTTATAGGTTAGCACGTGATTGGTTATTCATTTTTTTTTATTCGTCTATGATCGTTGTTGCATGCCTCATTATTCTCTATACTTGTAATACATAAAACGACGCTAGACATATAGGTATATTTCCCCATTTACAGACTGTCTACTTTTCCAATTATAATAAAGGTACCCAGCCTAGTATGTTTCACATTGACACACGGTCTGTGTATACGTTCAGCCCTCCTGTACATTTAGGCCCACTCTTCATTTCTCTAGTAACCATTTTATGACCCGTGCAATATATATAAGGACCTCTTTGTAAACCCTAAGCAGTTCCGGTTCTAACTCTCACTTAGCATTTTTATACGCTCTACCGAATTGTGTGAATAAAACTCTTTCAATTTATTTTTCCGGTATCTGAGTTCAATTAATAATTACTCGGGTATTCAACATCGTTAACCTGCAAGAGGCCGGATCGTTGGACTCCCTGTCTTGTTCGCGTTAGAATTAAAATTCGCATTTTCAATATAAATATAAATATGGCAAGATTAATGCTGAATATTCAAAAACCCATTTCATAAATTTATTTGAATCGAAGAAGATTTAAACACTTTGGCATTAAAAAAAATATTGATTCCTCATAGATAATCGGTGGAGCATTTCTGACTGAAATATTTGTCAATGTGATATACCTTAGCGTGAAATGTGAATACATTATAGCAAACTGTCGCTCATGTAAATTTGCCATGAACTTTGCTATCGATTTCACCCGTCAATCATCGATTAGTCGCATACAAACAGTTGCGCTTTCGTTTAAAGTCTGTTCCTATAGTAAAAATAGTTCCATGCCGGTGGCCGCTACGCGGCCACATGCATTTCTCAATGCGATTTCGATTTCAATTTTTATTATGGCATCGATAATCGAGATTTTTCTTCGATAATCGAGATTTTCCTTCGATAATCGATTTATTGCGATTGTCATTCGATTCGAGTTCCTCTGCTTTATGTATAAGGACTACTTCCTTGCCGGTGGCCGCTACGCGGCCACATGCATTTCCAAGTGCGATTTCGATTTCAATTTTTATCATGTCATCGATAATCGCGATTTTTCTTCGATAATCGAGATTTTTCTTCGATAATCGAGATTTTTCTTCGATAATCGAGTTTTTCCTTCGATAATCGATTTATTGCGATTGTCATTTGATTCGAGTTCCTCTGTTTTATATATAAGGACTACTTCCTTGCCGGTGGCCGCTACGCGGCCACATGCATTTCCAAATGCGATTTCGATATCAATTTTTAGCATGGCATCGATAATCGCGATTTTTCTTCGATAATCGAGATTTTTCTTCGATAATCGAGATTGTTCTTCGATAATTGAGATTGTTCTTCGATAATCGAGATTTTTCTTCGATAATCGCGATTTTTCTTCGATAATCGAGATTTTTCCTCGATAATCGAGATTTTTCTTCGATAATCGAGATTTTTCCTCGATAATCGAGATTTTTCTTCGATAATCGAGATTTTTCTTCGATAATCGAGTTTTTTCTTCGATAATCGATTTATTGCAATTCCCATTCGATTTGTGGTCGAAGCTCTCAATTATATATAAGGAAAGAGAGACGAAAGGAACTATCGAAATCATCGGAAAACGTAAGACCGAAACGGACGCGACACCGGTCAGTGCGGCTAAAAATGGAAATGCGCGTGCGCAGCGCGCGCCACCGGACTCGTCATTCGAAATAGCCAATTACAAAAACGTTTTTGGTTGTGAACATTTCTCAAATAAACATAAGATTTCTTATTCATTATATTATTACAAAACAGTCGTTCGACGACATGCTCTGCTACGTTCCTTCTTTTTCATGTCGATTGTCCATGTTCATTTTATATGAGGATGAGCAGAAATCTACATTACCTGTTGAGCAGGGGCAAAGGAAGGTGTGTGCACAGTGCGGTGTTGAAAATGTGCGAATCATAAAAATAATTGACGGAACATTACAAGTGAGATATTTTCACATCGTTGAAAAAAATGAATCGAAGGAAAATTGTGATTGAATTCCTAACCTTATACTGAATTTTCATGACAGCTTTGGTGATCCAAGGCGTCATTGAAACCACAATGATCATTCATAATGCAAAGTTTATTGAATTGCCAGGCTAAATGAGGATTCTCACGAGCAATTTAGTCTGCAAAGGTTCAAGTTGAGTATGTAGAAAATTCCAAAATATCCCTCACTGACATTTCGAGAAAAAAAATGGGAGGTAGGTATGAACCGTGGAGGAGTTATCACCGACAATATTCAGAGTATGCAATATTTTTATTAAGTCTTTTGAAAAATTTCATAGCAAAAAAAAAATAAAAAATATACACTCCAATGGAGTGTAGGCCCCGGGGGGATTCGAACCCCCGATCTCCTGTTTACTAGACAGGCGCTTTAACCAACTAAGCCACGGCGCCACGTTGGAAATGCCTACGCTAAAAACCAATATCGAGATTCCAGGCGGTCTTCTACATACAAGTGCTACGAGCGGCGTCGGGTGAAGACAGTTCAGATTACAACTGACAGACGTTAAGCAGTTTCTTCTCCATTTCCAAGTGGGTTTCCTGTGCAGGATGCAGGAATTTTTTCTCGTCCAACACAAGCGATATTTTGAATCTAGCACTTTAGGACGAACACGTGTTTTCAAAAATCCGTATTGATTATATGTGTAATATGTCTTATTTGCTATATAAGCAAAATAGTAAATGCTGCCTGAAACGTAGTGGTATTAATGGACGACCAAATCCTGGACGTATTGAAAATTCCGGACACTCCCTCTACCGGAAGTTCTTCCTCTCCCAAATGGTAATGCGTCAATTATTTTCCGGAACGTACTCGGAATTGAACCCTAAGTTCTCTTGCTAAAATGTCAACAAAATTCTGCCAATTTTCTCCGAAAATGTGCGGCAATATGTCGTCAAATTTTTAAATTTCGCGCCGGAAGTTGGTCATCTGACGGCAAAAAATGGAGACTCTATTCCCAAACGTATCTTTTAGGGCCAGTTTTTGGTTAGTGAGCGCCATATTTGACTTTGGCGTTGAGGCTTCTGATTGGTGGGACATTTAACTCCGGCCAATCAAAACGCTTAACTTTAGCATTAACCACGATCAACCAGAACTGGCGCTTACATTGCTGGTAAAATAGTAGATTTCGTCGCTAGGCCGAAATTAAAGTTTCTTGGGATTGAGAGTTTATAAGCACGATCGGAGGAAAATTACTTGCTTTCATGAAACGCGCCTTCAGAGATATAATGATAACAATCAATGTCTTGAAAATACTCGCCATTTGAGTTCCCGCTGCGCGCGCAATTTGAATTATCTGTCAATGTTCTGTAGCATTCTTAGCAAAATGTATAATGGTGTGTGAGTGTGTACGTGGAGGAGAATTTCGCCCAATCATTTGTCATGAATCAGTCGATCCCAACGATCTATATATATATAACTGAATAGGCGAACTGGGCCCCCGACGGCGTTTGGAGGTCGGCCATTTGCAATGGGAGAAGTGGCGCGCATGCGCATTAGAGAGCGAGTATTGGGCAAAATCTTCGGATAAGCTCCGAATATTTTCGGAATATTTGTAGTGTAGAGTGAAATTCTTTACAAACCATGTTCTATAATATGTATCCGGGAAACCATTTGTTGACAAACATTTACCTTCGCATTAAATTCTGGTAAGGGACTGTTATATCGACGCTCAGAGTTTTATGGGTTGGGTCTGCCTAATGGGTCATAATAGTTTACAGCCGCTACCTGAAAGTACGGCGTACCTTTATTTAGGGTCGTTCAAGCATTATGTGAGCACAGCGGGGCGGGGGGGGGGGCTGACTGCTGACAATACCTGTGGCAGGTATGGGGAAAATCCTAACGCAAATGGAGGGGGATTCCCAAACTATTTTTCACGCTATACTCCAATGGCCCATCATTCATATAATAAAGCACTTCGTTCCAATAGAAGCAATAAAATTATTGATATGGGTTAGCATATATAGAATGTATAGGAAGGGAACCCCAACTCACCCTGCTGAAGATATAAGAAACTAAATATTGTGAAATAATGATAATTACAACATGCTAAAAATTGCATAACACAACCTTCAAGGGCAAAATTGACTCATGTTAATAGGCACCTCAAAACATAACGAAATGTACACATTCAATTGTCGCTTCTGCGACAAACTGGAGAGCCTAGAGCACATACTGACTTGCGAACGGGCCAGACTCGTCATGGAGGCCGGAGTGACTGAGGAATTGGAAGCATGGATCAATGAGAGGCCAAAGGAAACCTCCCTAGAGCAATGGCTCAAAAAAACCCTCAGAGAACCTCCAAAATTAGTCCTCTGTGACTACATCCAGGAATTCCAGAGGAAAGCAAAGGCCAGGGATACAGTAATGGAAGATTAATCAAATGCAAACGTCGTGGCATTACTATTATTGTTGTCTACTTCTCCGACCAGATTATTTTGTTAATTACTTAATTACTAAAACAAAACAAACTTCTATTGAACTCGCCTCATACGTGAACCTTAAACTTATAGGTCATTTGGATTACTTTGTACAAAGTGGGCAAACCAAAGGAAAACTGTAATCCGACTGTACAGGCTGTTAGCCATATAGAGGAAATGAATATTATATTATGTACACATTCAATATGATGAATATGAATAAACGAGTTTTTCAAAACGAAAAACAAAGTTGATTGCGTCGACCGCCATTACTGGCAGGCTTTGTCCTACTCCACATGGGGTACTAACAAACTGGGCCCTTATAACCTATTACAGAATGTCCCTCGACCTGTGACACTATATTTGTCTCTTCAGGACCCTCAGCCTGCTACCGCATACGAATCCAACGCATAGATACATTGAGTGCTATATAGATGTCCAGCTCTATTGCCCGACGTTCTTCCTGGAAGTTGAGGTTAGCTCGGCAAGCTGATCGAAAGTACAACATACAAGACCAATGAAAACATATGTCGTTTATTGAAGAAACAATATAATTCTTGTACCCGCTATTAAAAAGTAAATAACTTTTAGAAACAACAATACAACACTTAAGACAATTGGCAAAAGAAACAAAAATAAAGCAATTGACCCCGACGTGATTTGAACACGCAACCTTCTGATCTGGAGTCAGACGCGCTACCGTTGCGCCACGGAGTCTCCTTGTTATCGACTTGTAAATAGCGCTCTAAGAGTCCCATTACTGTGCCACTATATTCTTGTCTCCTGGTATAATCTGAACCACCATACAGAAATCTAAAACACTTATCCATTGTTCTCCATAAATTTGCAAATTTTCGCCTGTAATGCCAAAACCACCCTGTCGAGTGTGTAAAGATCGTTTTCTAGGAATTTTATGATCTTGGGTAGAATGGTTCCTAATTTACTCCGAAGCACATATGGTCATTAATTACTCTGAGGTCCACCAATAATGACCCTACATGTACATAGGCCAAGTGGTGAGTACCTAGATCAATGGACAAACCTAGAAGTAGTTGAACGGTGCGTGCTCACATCCCGCATACGAGACCCTCGTTATCCGGATAGCATGTCTCATTTCACATCTCAGACGCTCTCCCCCACGGTGAGCTAAGTTTCGCGCGGGTTGTCTCACTGAGCCCCTCCTCCAACCAGGAGACCATACTCACTAGCTATAATGCTACAGCGCCAGAGCTCACAGCACAATCAACTTCTACATTCTCTCAGTCGTTTTTCGGCTGACAATCCATCGGACGATCACCAGAAAAGAACTGGCATGCTGTCATTGCTCTTGGACAGCTTGTGTAACGGTCTAAATCATTTGCTACTCAGTAACACTAGAGTGGGATCTCTAGGATTAAAGGTAACGGTAGGTATTCACACTCCTATTAGAGCAAGCTCAACATACTCAATCGTTCTCATTGTAACAATTCCTTCGGACCTCACGAATGATGTTCATGTTCGCTCCTGCTGTAAAGCAGTGGCGGGGAGATAATAACCACAACTATCACATTAGTAACAGAGAACTATTTATTGGTTGTTTACGTCAGGAGAGTCCAAACGAGACTGACTGCAGCGTCGTACATTTTAGTGTCTCTGACTTCAAAGTCATTTTCAAATATTTGGTAGCCACTACCTTACACCTGCCGAACGGCATTTACCTTTGGGTAGTGAACTGATTCGTTTTTGAGGAATGTGGAAGGCGCTATGTTGATTTGCACTGCTGGTGATCGATTAGACAAGATGCGTACAATATATATATATATATATATATAGTCTAATTATATATTATCTATATTAATTATATATATATATCTATATATATATTCGGCAATCGAATATTCAATTTCTAAGTGTATAGTAATAATGGTCAATAGTAGACTATTGTCTAACGAAAGCTTAGGTGTGAGATCTATGATCGGTAGGCGGCCACTGTCCCTAACAGGCCAGTGGGGTCCTTTGCTATGGTCGGAATTTTATAAGGATTGCCTTCGGGCTTCAGCGCAGAACTCGCCCGAACCAGCCGTTTTGCGCCTCCGCAGATGGAAGCCCGAAGGCAATTCTTATAAAATTCCGACCATACCCTTGCGGGTTTCATTACTCATTGTCGCCGACTCCTTGGCCCATCGGTAAGACCCGGTGAACAGGCTTTTCCATAGAGCTTCTGAAATTTTCAAAAGTTTACCGCGCTCAGTTAAATTGAGCAATACCCAATTTTATGGGTTTACTACTTGGAAGTAATTACGAAAACTTACTTCTGTTTTGACACTCAGGCAATGAAGATCATTATATGACTATGTGTGCGACAGGTATTCACTAGTTTTAAAGCCTACCTCGACACCCTGTTATTCTCCCTTGGAGATACGACTACACAGATATTCCCAGTAGTAAGTGAGCAGTTTCAGCTAAGAAAGGAATGTAAATACAGAATAGCTTATTAACATTTCTGACGATTTGTCGATCTAATTGACGCAATAGACGTGGCGCAGCGGCTCCCATCGAGATCCAATGGCAATGCTCCAATCATCTTTGTACTTTTCTCCGAAGTCTTATTATTGTTACAACCCATAGAAAGACCGGACAAAAAAGAGCTTGTCAGTACTGCCACTTGGAGTTTGTTCCCTCAAAAAATACGCATAAACATGGGCTGTCAGGGTGCTCATGATCCAGGTTAGTCTTCGAAGATTATATAGATACAGGACTCCACACCTTTAACCTAAAATCCCATCCAGAAAACCTTCCTACTATCTCCCATAACTATCAAACAAGAGCAATTTTTTCACTGACATTGTCCCAGTGAATCCAAGTCCGTTCCTAACCCCATGTACCCAGCCTTGCGCAGAAGTGGCATCTACAATATCCAACTGAGTGCTGCGTTATTCCGTCATACCTTGACTTTCGCCCGTGAGGAATTTTTTCAACAGGAACGCATGCAGCTAGTAGTACACGCGTCGTGACGCAACCATCGGAAGCCTGGCTCGTGTCAACGACACTGCAACACGTCGGGGGGAGGGGGGGGGGGGGGTGGTTGCTGCTGCAGTGAAAAAATTTTTTGGGGAAATCGCTGAACAAACAAACCGCTCACAAAATTCTGGATGACTTAATGCACTCAACATTTTTCCTCGCCGATGTCTCCGTGACGCTTCACTCAAATGTGCATGTGCTATATAGCATGGTCACTGCACTCCTCCAATGCAGTATTGACCTGTCAATTTTGGGGGAAAACAGTGTCAATGCACTTTGCAATGAGTTTCAGTGCATCAGTGAATGTCATTCGTGCATTATATCGAGAAAATCGGCGGTCAATTGACCGTAGGCAGCAGCCACAAGTGCGCCACATAGCACAAAAAATAAGACCTACATGTGGTCCTACCTAAATTCACAAGCCGAATTATTTACCCTTGACCAATGGGCAATGAAAAGGGTTCGTAGATAACCAATGAGACGTCTCAACGTCACAGAGGTGCTTAGGGCCCATGCGGCTCTTCCTCAAAATTGTGTCTTTCCGATCTGCGGCAATCAGAATACACCAAGAGGTTCAGCACAAGTTCCACAATGAATTTAAAACTCGCTGCAATTTCACAATCGCCAACTTCACTTCATGTATGCCTGATATCAGGTCGGTTGATTTGTTGATTATGTCCATTCTGCCTTCTAACCGCGAGAATTTACCATATGGTTTGTCTTGCTAATATGTGAACGGACGATATTCTCCACGAAATTTAGCCCTTGGCATTTATCTATATATATTTTTTTTGTACGAATGTGTTATAGATTTATTGATGCTTGCTGATGGTAAATAAGGAATTGGAAGGTGCTGGTTTCATGTTGGCCTGGTACGAGGAGGGGCTAAATGAGACAACCCGCGCGAATGTCGTTTCGCTGTAAGAGAAGTGAGCTACTTCCTGGGTCTATATGTTGGCTTGATCAACAACGGAACGTATGCGGGATGTGAGCACGCACCACTCGACGTTTTCAAAACGGTACAGGGGCTAAACGACGATACATGCGGAAATGTCTGACCATGATGCCTGGATGTCCCCTAAATGTTGGTGAGGTGTGGGTGGATCCATTGGGTAGGTTGATGATTTTGGGTGGAGCATGTGTCAATGGGCAGAGTGTCGAATGAAAAGTCAATGACCCCGACACTTGACCACGCAACCTTCTGATGTCAGCGCTACCATTGACCGGGGTCCTTCTGCTCTCGGCCTGATCCCTCAACAGCCTAGGTTAATTGGACTAATTAACCACTTCATAGACACAATGATACCATCTCATCCAGGATTTACTCCCAATCCTTCAGCCCCTCCATCCACCTGTTCAGGTAGTTCATATTGACAGTTTGGTGAAGGCCAATCAACAATTAGCGTTGGAGATTCATCCTAAAGCCCTTTGGAATGCATAACATTCAGGGGCGTGGTCCAGGGTGGCATCTTCAGAATGAAATCACTATCAGGGCAACAGCCTAGCCTGGAGTTAAACTGGGACGCGTTTTGTGTTTCCCCCTTTTTTTTCCCACCATTTCTCTTTCGCTCCTTCTTGCCGTTCTCCCAGATAGGGGGGAAACCCTTTATGGCTGGAGCACGCACCCAAACAAAAACCAATGCGATCAATGGTTGTGGGTAAAGTTACTCGAGCCCCTCACAACAACATGGCAATCAGGCATGCATGAGCTGCTGGAGGTTGTTGGTAATTATGGGGTTACAATCGGTGGGTCTATGGTGGAGAACGAAATTGATGGGTAGGGTGGGTTAGGATTATGGGTCGTTCATATTGGAGATTTGATATATATATTTATTTGATTCTGGTGACTTGTCTATCGAACAGCATTAAGGTGTTTTCCAGCGCCATTTGCAGATATTCCTAACGGTCTCGAACACCCCCCCCCCCCCCCCCCCCCCCCCCCCACCCAAGAATTGTTGAGGAAAGACCTCAACTTATATTAAGCAGTTTCCCGGTCCTCGTCTACCTTCCGATTGGGAGGCTGATGGACCAAGCTGGAGAATCTACCTTTTTTTTGTCTGTACTTCGACCCATACCACAACCCCATCTAAATCTAAAGGCTCACATTGTACCCACATAAACTTGTATTTTTAGACAGAATATAGCAGATCCTTTGGGGCATAAACAGATTGTTTAATCCTTCCCAGCTCCACCGAAGAATGACTCTCCTTCTACGGAGACATCATGTAGACCAGTCAATTTTTGCGCATCACGTTGTTCGTGTAAAAGTGAGTGACGCAAGTGGAGAAAATGTTCTCTGGACATTCTTCAGGCAATAAGAGATCATAATGATAAAACGATTTGTTGGCTGAGCCTCGGAGAATGGAGAAATTGTGATGATGGGTGGGATGATGTGCAGACATGAAATTAGGATCAATTTTGGGTTTCCAGGGCAATGTCGTTAAGAGTGAATAAGAATGGATGAGTGAAACCGAATGCGGAGTGTACAGCCCGAACGAACTAGAGCAGTGCCTAGGGATTAAGGGAAGGACGGCAATTACCTACTTTGGATATTTAAAGATGTTATAAAGAATATATAGGATATGCCCGATTGAACTTCCACGCAACATCCACCCTACCATTCACTGTGGGATAAACGAATCCTTGTAATGAGTGACTAATGGCTATAAATTACTCAAATAGTTCATTTTCAAATGTTTAGTAAGTACTAAAAGCATATTTTCTACCTATTTTGAACAGAAAATAGACATCCACGCAATATCGTGGATCCCAAATCGTCAGGGTGGTTAAACGTAAATGAACAAAACAGTAGATAACTTCGAAATTCTTGATACAGATAAGGTGTACTGAGAGGAAGATCTTTACACGGTTAATACTCGTACAAAACTGAACTAAACTTATTTTCTAGAGGTATCTATAAGAGACAGGCTGAGCCCCTGGCCTGCTATGCGATGGAGCAAAACGTGCGGAGGGATGCACTTCTATTTACCTGAAATTGATTAAAGAAAGAGTCTCTCTACCTGAACACACTTTATTATCATACGTTTTCCGATGTCTAGAGAAATATATTTTTGTCGATATTCCAACAAAAGACTCAGAAATTTGCAGGTAGTCAGTGAAATTCATAAGAAAATTCATCGCGAATGGTATTAACTCTTTGAGAAAATCAAAATTGTAGGGGTCAAAATTATCTGAAAACCCGCAAATTTCCACTTCTTCGAAATTTCAAATTGGCCTATCTTCATTATCAATACACTTACGCAGGTGAAATTTGAGGGCATTACTCCTCTAGATAGGTATAACAAATGGTGATATTTTCACGTATTCGAAAACACACATCCGTAAAAACCTCAACGGTACTCGGGAGAATCGGCGATATATCTCTTCATGGAGACAACGCTGCAAGAGTATCCTAAGTCTAGAGAAAGTACGTATGGTTCATCGACTCGGTTACAGTACTCAGCATGGTTATGGTCTCCTGTGAGGTGTGAACCACGGCGCCGCGTGCCGACGCAACCCATCGGGGTCTTGGAGTGCTCGCAAACGGGGAAAACAATGAACGTGTATTAACCAAAGTGTAACTTCAGCAAAGCATGCGCATTATCGTTTTACATGGCTTGTAGATAAAATTGATCGTTGATGTGAAGAGCAAAAAAATTGGCAGCGGTGGGATTCGAACCCACGCCTCCGAAGAGACTGGTGCCTTAAACCAGCGCCTTAGACCGCTCGGCCACGCTACCTACCCTTGTTTACGGTTCGAGCTAGTCTCGGGACACTGCAGTTCATAGATCGCTAATTAAAACAAGCTTGATTATTGATCCATTACCGATGAATCGATGGGGAATGGTCTTGGAGTCCTCCTGGACCATCCCATTATAGTTACCAGGACCTGCAGCAACCTGCGCCATGTGGATGCGCAACATCAGCAGTGCACTGCCGGCTTATATAATATTTTCCATGTTGTCAAGTCACTGATATGTTAACCTTAAATCTACTGAGGATATTACAATTCAAGGACCAGCACAATTATTTGTATTATAACTCTCAATTTTATTCCCCCACTGTTTTACATTCGAATATTCAAAACAGCTGTAGTTTAAACCACCCGAAAACCGTTGAGGCGTCATGGAAGGGCCCCTGCCCGCAGCAGCCAACCACAGGTCGTCTTTAACATGAGTCGTGCGGGCGCATCCAATAGAAAGTATAGAGACGCCAGCGCGGCTGCGGTGGCGTCGTGAACGACAAATGTGCAGTTCGAACTCGAAGAGTTCTCTGGAATTACTTTAGAAATATTGTAAATGGAGGGTTATGGATTCCACGTGTAGGGCGTGATCAGTTATACCGGATCCTCTCATAATACGATTTTCATTTTCCAGCGACGGCGGATGACTCTCGCGGCTCGTTCTCCCCTCCCACTTGCTTGTTCCTTACACTTGCTATTAGATTATGAGGTTGAATAATGAAGGAAACAAAAATATATGAAATCAATTTAACTATTTATTCAGAATTATTGACACTACTCAGTCAGAAGGTATGTGTGAACTGAACGTGGATTCGTACACGACTAATTGAAAAGACTAAATCATTTGCGATGGCTACTCTATACCTGGGACTCAGAAGCAGTTTTATGGCTCACCATGCCTCAGTTAGAAAAACTCATTGAAAATATTTTCCCACTTTTTCTACATGTCCGGCCCTGACGATTTGGGATCCACGATATTGCGTGGATGTCTATTTTCTGTTGAAAATAGGTAAAAAACAACCTTTTAGTACTTACTAAACATTTGAAACTGAACTATTTGAGTAATTTATAGCCATTAGTCACTCATTACAAGGATTCGTTTATCCCACAGTGAATGGTAGCATGGAAGTTCAATCGCCGGGGAGGAGTGAACCATAAAGCAATTGAATCGTCCCTTGTGGATGTGCAGGTAATAAGGAATATAGAGGTAGGTGTACTTTGACCGAACATAAGTTTTCACACTCCAATTCTCAGTGTCCGCCGACGGCGTCTACGGAATGATAGTTTCGAAAAATGTCTTCACGCCCTCCATGGCGAAAAGAACTATTCTTCTCCGTATACATTTATACTCTTTCTGCCCATGACTACCTCAAAATAGCCCCGAAATGATATGCGCGAAATCTATTGTCAAGTATATTGCACCGATTCTCACATAATTTTCGGAGTATTTTAAGAGCTCATTGACGCACCTGTTTACTTTTAATTCTGTGGAATGCTTGTACTGTTTCTTTTGGCTAGTGGATTATTTACGTTTAGATGCACTTGAAGATGCAAATATAGGCGACAAACATATATATTTATAAGGTCTTCTGGATTTAGGATCATTGGAGAAATGCTCTCAGAGTGCGCTTGGGTTGTCGTGAATAGGACGGTTTACTATAGTGTCATGAGCGGACGCCGCAAATAAAGTAATAAAACAGGGACTGTGGAAACATGGAAAAAAAATTGCACTGTCATTTTCTTATCATCATCTATATATATATTTATATGTATTTTTGTTTATATTTATGAATATATTTATATATATTATAGAAGGGTTTGAACTCTCCGGTGTAAATTTAATTTTCACTACTTCTGGTTTGCTGCCCCGATGGCTGACACCGATATCTGGATGATGATTTATTGGAAATGGGGTAACACTGTAGATGCGTGAAAACTTTTCTATTCTTTATTCTTCGTAACTCAAAATACTACACGCAGAAATTTTTTTCTATTACTCTAGCGAATGGTCATCCGTTGGAGTCTGATTCGTTAGAAGATGCGTTCGGAAGACACATCCGCACCATACCAATTCCTTAGAGGAACTAACTAACTCATAAAGGGACATAACACCATAGACTGTCACATACATTCCAAGGGTGGTCGAGAACACTCGACTTTCTTATCCCGAAAAATGATACCATAAACACCATGCCTCACTCTGCTCAGAATTTTCAATAGTAAAAATGTTCTCTGTGCCAAAGCATATGATTGATCTTTACGGTCAGCCTCAGCATACATTGACGAAGCAATGATTATAGGTGGGCCAATTGATAAAGCCGATGCATAATCGTCTTTCCCATTTGGTCCAGAAGACATCATTCATAAGCATATAACTGAATTTTAGATACTTATAGATATTTGTTTTGCGGGGGTGGGTGCGGTGGGTGGGCGGGAGGGGGAGGGGGTGGTAATTTTGATTGAAAAAATGTACTCAGCGATTCGTGGTGCCGACTTTTGCATAGGTAATGTGGGTGAGTAAGTGATCCATATATAGAAGCCCGCCCACGATATGCTCACACCAACACCTCTAAATATATGTCACGAATATATATCGCGGCTTCTGCCACAGCCGCTTCACAATCATTTTTGTGTGCTTGCGCTAACGAACTTGTTGGACAAATTTTTCGAGTACCTTTTGGTGAGGTCAGATTTGGATTTTTTTTAGAGTGAATTTCGAGTAAACAATATTCATCATGCCTGGACGTCCACTTTGGCAGGTGAGATATTGTGTAAATTATCTAAGGCGCTTAGGTGGGAGGGGGCGACCGTGAATTGCGGGATCGTCAGCTGAGTTTGACAGATGGCAGGGAGTGTCATTGAGTGCATTTTCGGGGTTTTTCGGTAGATTTTTGTAGATGACAGGGATTTTTCAAATGTCATTTGGGGGCATTGCTCATGTAATTTTTGGTTTTTGTCGACTTGACTTTTTTTACAGAAGCGCTAGATGATAATTGGAAAATTCTTTTTCCTGCACTTTAGGGGACAACTTTGAATTCTTCAATTGGGGTAGCTCTTTTGGGATGGCAAGTCGCATATGAAAATGCACTCACCCGAAAAATATTTTCAATACATATTAATTACCAACATGAGCGATAGCTCAGCCACTACGAATCAAAAAGTGTCTCTCCCCAATCGTGATACGCGGTAGTGTATCGGCCAAGTAACCCTTCTTCCTCGATTTAATATTCTGCGAAAAAATATCGGGTGCACTGCATACCGATTTTCTTTTCGATAAATTTTTTTTTCCTTGTATTTTTAATGCTGTTGGATCTCAATAAAGATAGGAAATGAAAAATGAAATGAGCCCAATTTTTTTTGGCAAGCTACAAATATTTGTCTCCAGACAATATTACAATTTTTTCGCAGCAGCCCGAATGCATAGTCCCATGGTAAGGGAAAAATATTCCCATAAATTGGTATAATCCTAATTCCAAAAAGAGTGCAAAACAGATTGATGATGCAGACCGGAAGTCGCCAGAAACTGGGTTGAAAGCTGAGCTTACGTTGAATTGATCATGTCGGTTTTTGGTATACGAAACTCTGCAGTTGCGCGTGACGTTCAGGGCTCAACATTTGCTCTACTAACTATTTTCTAAAATGAATTCTAGAAGTTTGTAAATACTGAGACAAAAATTATTTTGTCCCATTCACCAAGAAATATACATGAAGTGCTGAGATCAGAAAAACCTATTTCAATTTTTCCATCAACATTCACACACACGCCTCAAATTCCAAATGGCATGACGCTCCTTTTTTCTTCTCAACATTCTAATTCTGGAGTTCGCATGATTCACCAATCTTGCAATGTCCTCCATTTTTATGCTCCACTTCACTATTCGTTGCTAACTTTTTTGTTGTTCAACACACACGAAAAAAAAATTAGGTCATGTATTAATGGATGGTGGCCCTTGGTCTCTCCCAAAATCAGTTCAAAGCCGTGACCTGATCCAATGGAATTGTGGAATAAAAAAGAAAATGAGATATTTTGACCTACGGATAGATCCAGAAATAGCGCCATTACCGTAACTCGTGCCAACCAAAACTTGAGTAAATCATCATCTCTTCTCTCTCTCTTCTGTGTTTACGTTTTACGTACGCCATTTTCGTTACCAAGTTGATTAGGTTGTTTTTTTTCTCGAAATAACGATGAATGATACAACACGTGTCGCCGTGGCTTCACGTTGAACTTGTTCATTTACGCAAATATATGTTAAAGGGTGGGGCAAAATGGGCAGTCTTAAAATGTGTTCGGTAAATATTTCGGAGTGTAGGTCACACTGATGGAAGAACTGAGTTGTCATTAACGAGTGTCGTCAGCCATTAACGAATGAGCAGCTGAGTGCGGCCAACGAATATTGGTTGATAGGTGACGAAGGTCAACGAGTAGATTCGTTAATAGTTAACGAATGCATACGCGATGTATGTAATTCATGGGCATTCGAGGAAAGCAAGTCGCTCCAATCTGTCGACAAATGCATGCGACTCTTTCCCAAACCGTACAGCACGGTTGATAGACAGTTGGTACCCAGTAGGTGTCCAATTGATATCCCGCTGGTATCTAATTGGGATCTAGTAGGCACCCAATTGCTATCCACTTGGTATCCAATTGGTATCCAATTGATATCCAATTAGTATCTCGTTGACATCCAATTGGTATCCAGTTGGTATCCAATTGGTATCCAGTTGGTATCCAGTTGATATCCCGTTGGTATCCAATTCTCATCTAGTAGGCATCCGATTGGTATCTAGTGGGTATCCAATTGATATCCAGTTGACATTCAATTGGTAGCCAGTTGGTATCCACTTGGTGTCCAATTGACATCCAATTGATATTGGTAGCCAGTTGGTATCCACTTGGTGTCCAATTGACATCCAATTGATATCACTTTGGTATCCAATTGGGATCTAGTAGGCATCCCATTAATATCCAGTTGGTGTCCAATTGATATCCAATTGGTATCCAGTTGGTATCCAATTGATATCCCGTTGGTATCCAATTCTCATCTAGTAGGCATCCGATTGGTATCTAGTGGGTATGCAATTGATATCCAGTTGACATTCAATTGGTACCCAGTTGGTATCCACTTGGTGTCCAATTGACATCCAATTGATATTGGTAGTCAGTTGGTATCCACTTGGTGTCCAATTGACATCCAATTGATATTGGTAGTCAGTTGGTATCCACTTGGTGTCCAATTGACATCCAATTGATATCACTTTGGTATCCAATTGGGATCTAGTAGGCATCCCATTAATATCCAGTTGGTGTCCAATTGATATCCAATTGGTATCCAGTTGGTATCCAATTGATATCCCGTTGGTATCCAATTCTCATCTAGTAGGCATCCGATTGGTATCTAGTGGGTATGCAATTGATATCCAGTTGACATTCAATTGGTACCCAGTTGGTATCCACTTGGTGTCCAATTGACATCCAATTGATATTGGTAGTCAGTTGGTATCCACTTGGTGTCCAATTGACATCCAATTGATATCACTTTGGTATCCAATTGGGATCTAGTAGGCATCCCATTGATATCCAGTTGGGGTCCAATTGATATCCAATTGGTATCTAGTTGGCATCCAATTGGTATTCAGTTGGTATCCACGCGGTACCCGATTGGTAGCCCGGTTGATATCCTCTTGGTACCCAGTCGGTACCTAGTCGGTACCCAGTTGGTATCCAGTTGTTGCCAACAAACATTATGCCTGATCGGCATTACATTCCTGGGTCCATCCAGGAACTGATGGGAGACCATGGAAAAATCAATTTGTACAGCCGTTGCTTTTACGAAACTCCTGCCCGACGATATGAGTTCGAGTCTCGATCATTCCACACTTCAAGTATAAATATCAGTGCAAGATGTCGTCGTGATAAAGTTTCGGAAGAGAAGAAAATTACGAGATAGAACATTTTGAGATTTATTCCCTTGCCATATGTTTATATGCAAAATAAAGAGATGTTTTTCCGTATTTTGATGTGTTCATTTTTTCACCGATTTTCATTGATAAAAATTCTGAAGTAATCGAAGTTATTCAGAGACAATAATTATATGTCTAAATGAATAAATGAATCGCAATGAAAAAAGATTTAACAGAAAATTAATTTAGCTTTTTCATTCACTATGAATGAAGCAAAACTCAAAGGGAAAGTGCAGGTTACTGGAAAATGTATTTTTCTTGGGCCGAGTGTGCCATCCTGATGTGTTACCCATTTTTCATTTTTTAAAAATATTTTCAAAATCTCTAAATTTCCAAATTCGTTAAATTTTCGAATTTCACAATTTTTGAAATTTCCAATTTTTTTAAATTTCTGAATATTTTAAATTTCCAAATTTTTCAAATTTCCGAATTTTTCGAATTTCCGAATTTTTCAAATTTCCAAATTTTTCAAATTTTCAATTTTTTAATTTTTCCAGGATTATGGAATGTATTTTATACTCACGTTCTGATTTCTGCAAATTTTCTCTCTTGCACCTTCAGCACTTCTTCCGTAAAATTCTGACAATTCTGATAATGTTATTCAAGTAAATACCTTCGTTTCTTTTTTTCGTCTCCACAAATTGATTTCTCAAAACACTAATTATTACCTTGATATCGCAAATAAAATTTCAAGCTCTATACTTGAAACCAAATTTTTGGGAAATACGGGTTTGATAAATTTCACGCTCGAAGTTAAAATAGAAAATTTAATTTATTCTTCAACATTGGCCAATTAGGAAACCAAAGTACTCAATTTCCGAAGCAATAATTGTCCTCAATAATTGGAAGTGTGCGTATGTTGTGTGTGATTGTTAACGTGTAGTTTTCATGTGTTGAGTTGTGAGCTGCTCGTGTAGATGTTCAAAGAATTCTGAATCTCCGAAAAGTGAATCTAACATTTTTTAAGCGAAAAACAATATTTCTCAATAATTAATTAGGCGTTATCTTAGCGTAATATTTTCCACATTTCTTCACATGTGTCTTGTGTTTCCAAAGCCACCGTGCCCGGATTGGCTAGCGCCTTTATTGTATCCCATTTGGAGATTGAGTTGGCCTTCATGGGCTCTGAGCTGATCTTCTGTGAAGGTCCTCTCGTTCTTATCAGCCATCTTAGGGCCTAGACGAGGTCCCGTGTACTCCGGGTGTTTTTGGGTCTGCAATTTTTAAGCAAAAAAAAAAATTAAAATGTATATATATGTCTATATTCTATATATGTATATATATATATATATATATATATATATATATTCTAATAAAGAAGAGAAGCGAAAGAAACTATCAATCTATATCGAAATTATCGAAACACGTGAGACCGGAACCGACGCGCCACCAGTCAGTGCGGCGGAAACAGGAAATGGGCGTACGACGCACGCGCTACCGGACTCGTATACATATATGCGGCCAACGGGCCGCACATGAGTTTCCCATTACGCGAAAAATCTCCCCTGACGGGCTCCTATTATTTCTTTCAAATAACCTTCATAAACTTACGATTCTTCCAAGAGCGTATATGCAAAGCGTCACTTGTGCGATGTTGCGTCTCTCGAAAAGATCAGCGGTCTGGAAAATTTCCTCTTGCGGTACACCGTAAGCCTTGATGGCAGCCTGGAACCTGACACATTATTAAAAAAAAATAAATTAATTTATAAAATATTTCAGTAGTAGAGTGGTTAATTCGGCTAGCCCTGTTTTCGCCTCCTATCGGTTTTCGGCGAATATCTTCAAATCTAAGGAAGATAGCGGGATTTTCATTATGAGTGTTCTTGTAGAGAATAGTGAGATCTACAAAATTTGTTGTTAGACAAATTGCTCTATCTCTGGTAGATTTTGAGATATCCACCGAAAACGGACCAAATTGACGAATTCAGTGAAAATTTTTTGGTGTGCTTATCGAATTATTTTGAATGTTATAAATGGTGAAGGACTAATTTTACCTCTGGACATTTTCCATTAATTGGAAATTGGTTCCTTTGCTCTGGATTTTTTTTACTGAGCCCGGGGCAATTTTGTTGATAACATTGCACAGGACAACGCCGTCCCTTAGAATGTCCTCGTATTCGCCATTTGGGAGCTTCTCACCCAAGACTGCCTCGATCCAGGTGAGGATCTCACCCTCCTGCTCCTTATTGCGTGGCTGGAATATGAATAGATCGAATATAATTAGAATGGAGGGAAACAAGTAGTCGGAGAGTTTGTCTGGATCTCAGCGCGCATTCATTAATCGAAAAATTTAAAAATATATCAAGGCTCGCACGCAGCTGCTATCGCGGACTCTTAGGCTCGATACAACTTAAGCCCATCGTAAATTAGAGATTTCATTGAACTGTCAGATAATCATTAATCTGCGCTATGTGGATCGGTGCTTTTAGAAACTCGCGTACAATTTTTAAAATTCACTGACATTTCTCATAAAATGTTGCGTGAGACATTTTGGAAGTTTGAACATTTTTGGGAAATTTAAAAATTTGGGAAAATTCAATTTTTGTTTTTTATTTTTAGTATTTCAGGATTTTTTTATTTTGAATTGAAAAGAAAATACAATCATCCAAGTTTTGAATATTTTAAACTATTTTAAAATTTTAAAGTTTTCAGGAGTTGAAATTTTTTTTTTGTATTACAAACTTGTGAAATTTTTCAAATTTGTCAATACTTTTTTTTTTTTATTTTCCAAAATTTCGTTTTTGATTTTTATTTTTAAAAATTCGTTTTTCAAAATTTATTTTTCAAAATTTATTTTTCAAAATTTATTTTTCAAAATTTATTTTTCAAAATTTATTTTTCGAAATTTATTTTACAAAATTTATTTTTCAAAATTTATTTTTCAAAATTTATTTTTCAAAATTTATTTTTCAAAATTTATTTTTCAAAATTTATTTTTCAAAATTTATTTTTCAAAATTTATTTTTCAAAATTTATTTTTCAAAATTCATTTTTCAAAATTCATTTTTCAAAATTTATTTTTCAAAATTTATTTTTCAAAATTTATTTTTCAAAATTTATTTTCCAAAATTTATTTTACAAAATTTTTGTCTTTAGAATGGATTTTTCCGATTTTTTTTCCAAATTTATTTTTCAAAATTTATTTTCAAAATTTTTCGAAATTCAGGAAAAGAAAAACAATTTTTTATAATTGTCTAAATTTGAAGAGTTGCGAATATCCATGGGATTAAACCCTCTTCTAAAATCTTCAGTTTCCAGAACTAAAAACGATCTATCAATGGACCTCACCAGTGACGCAAACCGCTAAAACACCCCGAACCGATTACGATAAAACTCCGTATTTATAGAGACGACCGAACATCAAATATTTATTATATTCATCACCGCCGATTTAGCGTTTATTCACGGGCAAAAATTGGGTTGGCAAAATATTCAAACGCTTGTATTTTCAGACAGTCAACATGAAAAGTCAAGACACTGCCAATAATTCATCGGAGAGAGCGAATTCGCGTCAATTATATCACAATAAAATCGTTGTAAATTGGTTCAAAGGAGCCGTCCCTTGCGTCATCGACTTGAATATAACTGACACAAAAATAATCTTCAATGCACCAAATAATTTTCAAAAATATCAAAGCGTTCCTTTATCACTGCGCAAAGATAGAGGTTTGATAAGAACTGAAATATCGCGAAAAAAAATACAGAAAAAATATTTTCGCGCTCTCCCGCGCTTATTTAAAGGTACAAAATTGTGGCATAAAGTAAGCGCGGGAAATTTGAAAATATTTACGCATTATCTATATAAAAAAAATTTCTAGACAAATTTTTTGAGCAAACTTCCTAAATTTTCAAAAGAACAAAATCCGCTAAATTTATTCCATTTCTCTCATCATTTTCTCCATTTTTTTATATTCCATTTCTCGAATTGAAACAGAATAACTGAGATGAGAAGTGACAAAATTGCGGTGACTAATCTGGGCTTAAGCTTTTGTAGAAATTTCCAGAGATCCCTTTACGTTCGTTTATGTCAGGATTATTTTCAGCTTGTGAGCAAGCAAAACGAGAATGCATGGAGTTGGATGGAGTGCAGATGGCCGTCTAAGATCTCTGCGCTATTATACCGGAAATCTAATTTTGCGCCATAAATCACTTTTCGCGTGAGATATGCGTAAGAAAATTATTTATCATTATTGATCTGGAAAAAAGAAATAAATTGTGTAGAAAAAAAAAATTGCGCCCAATTTTTTCATCCGGTGAAATGTCATTAAAAAAGTTCTGAAAGTTAAAACGGAAAGTGCGCAAGTTGCTCATAATTTTAAAGTGATTTAATACATACCGCCATTTTGCCGAGTGATTTATTAAATTATAACAAAATAGAATATATTGTAATGGACTAAACTTGGCTGATATTTGGATAGTGCCAAGAGTGTTGAGTGGAAACTAAGTCAAACGCCGGGCGTCGCGCCGCTATATTACCCGCCACCCCCACCCAAATATCCGCGAAAAAGCGCGGACATAAGTTGGCAATCTTCCCACTGGGTATTCCCACACCCCCGACAGTTTTCTCGTCGCGCTTTTTTTTTTCTTCTACCATGTCATTTCTAATTTGTCATTTTTATTTTTTCCGGGGTCTAAAAGTGGCGAGGTTGAAGGTCCCGTGTGGGGGCATTGGAAGGACATAGGTGAATTTTTGTGCAAAATTTTGGATGCTGGGATGGCTTTTGCCCCCGCAATTTTGTGTGATATTGGAGGAATTGATGTTGAATTTGGGGATGTAGGGGTGGTATTGATAGGTTTCCCCGGCATGTGTGTGTGTGTGTGTCATGAAATCACCAGGGAATCATCATGGAATAATCATGAAATCATCATGGAATTATGATGGAATCATGGAATAATCATGGAATCACCATGGAATAATCATGGTATCATCATGGTATCATCATGGAATTATGATGGAATCATGGAATCAACATGGAATCATGGAATCACCATGGAATCATGGAATCACCATGGAGTCACCATGGAATAAGCATGGAATCAAGGAATCACCGTGGAATAATCATGGAATTATTATGGAATCACCATGGAATCATCATGGAATCATGGAATCATCATGGAATTACCATGGAATAATCATGGAATTATGATGGAATCATGGAATCACCATGGAATCAACATGGAATCATGGAATCACCATGGAGTCACCATGGAATAACCATGGAATAAGCATGGAATCAAGGAATCACCATGGAATAATCATGGAATTATTATGGAATCATCATGGAATCATGGAATTACCATGGAATAATCATGGAATTACCATGGAATAATCATGGTATCATCATGGAATTATGATGGAATCATGGAATCTCCATGAAATCATGGAATCATCATGGAATCATCATGGAATAATCATGAAATCATGGAATCAAGGAATCACCATGGAATAATCATGGAATCATCATGGAATCACCATAGAATCATCATGGAATCATCACTGGATGAATGGACGCAATGATGGATCCAATACCATCAGTGATTATGTAATGATCATCCTAGTTGATGAATGAAACATTGAAAACTGTTACTCATTGTTTTTCGGATATTTGGTAATGACGCCGTGGAGGTCAAGGGGAGATAATGACACTGAGGTGTACTAAAGTAAACAACTTGAAGTGTTCGACAATAATAACGTGTTTTGCCGTGGATTTCTACCAGCAATGTCGACGAACGTAATTTTTGGAAAAGCGCCACTTGAAAATGGGGGAACACTCTGAGGCAAGCGACAGGTTTAGATTGTCGTCAATCGACACTTGAGACATTTCGACTGTCTTTCTCTAATTTTATGCTACATTTAGTGAGGGAAATTGAGGATTAATGGAGATGAATATTAATGGAGAACTAATGGGTTTGTTGGGCAATTATGTACGCTAAATTTATTCTCGGGTTATTGTGCAAGGTTTTGCTATCAATACAATTATTCACTTGTGGGCTTTTAATCTTCCGATCGGAGAAATTGCAGCCGTTTTTTTTTGGTTGGAACGAAATATCTGGAGAGTGGATGGCGATAAGGAAAAATAGTTTAAACAAATTTTGTTCCTTAGTTTCAGACGCACAATTTATGTTTAATGAATTTTTTTCCAATGTTCATAGTTTACGCGCAAATGTGGGTGCGCATTTTTTTTTTCTTAAATACAAGTTCAGAAATTGCGCATTACAATTTCAAACTCCCTCCAACTTTTTTCTGAGGGATAATTTTTTGGGAATATTTACACAGTATGTATAGGTTCTTCAAATTTGGGTCTTTTGATAACAGAAATTTTTATAAACAAAAACCGGAAGTCATGGGAGTTCACCGGAAACTCGGAATTCCGTCAAAATTTGACTTTAGGATTTTGAATTCGGTCGTATTCCCGCCTTTAATCAACGTTCTGTTTGCGAACTATATATAGTACTGATAAGGATGGGTCATTCATGGATTGGTTCAAGTCCGGATTAGGACTTTTGGGACGCGCGGTAAGATGGACCGCCGAGCATTCAAACAGCGGAAAGCGCGCGCCGCACCGCCAGATGTCGCGCGCCTCATAATCTTCCTACATGTCCGAAAACACTTCAGAGTTCATAGAAAGCCCGACATGAGGCAGTAACGTTAGCTTTGCGCAGTGGCGATATCGTAACCAATGAGGTTCTACCGAGGTGCGATTATTGCTAGTTGAAAACTTTTACCAATACCCCGCCAAGACGATGTGAAATACCATCGGCTACGGCAATTTTTGAAAGTTTCTGCGGAAACTGATGAGCAATTGAAAAAAAAAATTTTTGGGCACGACGGGAGGAATATCTTTTTTTAGCCCGAGACCTGAAAACTCGAGTAAAAATGGCGAATTTCGGTAACTCGGGAAAAATTCAGGGGTGGTAAAAAAAGTTACAGAAACTTGAAATTTAATTGTGAAAATTAATTTAAAAAAAATTGTGTTTCAAAGCTGTGAAGGAATGAGTTACAAAATTATTTTCTGCATTAATCAATTGGGGGAAAAATGTTATTAATTTGATTCAAAAAAATTTTGTTTTTAAGGTTCAGCTGAAAATTCGGGAAAATCAGGAAATCGGAGGTTTTTAAATTTTCATATATATATGAAAACGAAAATTGAGGAATATTTGTTTTTGAGAATTACAAATATCTTAAGGGATGAAAAATATTTATAAAAAAAATGAATATATGGCTTATTAAATTGAATTTTGTCGAGTAAATTTAATGTTTGATAATTATTTTATCACAATTACTCATATGTTCTTCAATCTGTTTTCTCCAATTTATGATTTTGTGACATTTACGTAACTTTCGAAATCTCTTTCGCTTTTTCCGCTCAAGTCGATGTCAATTTAATGATTTTGTAAATTATGTAATATAGTAATAATGTAATGTAGTAGAAATGAGATATAAGGATTTTCTATAGAAAATTTTGTTTATAGAAAAAAATTTCTATCGAAATTTTGTTCTATAGAAGATTTTTTCTATAGAAATTTTTTTCTATAGAATTTTTTTTCCATAGAAATTTTTTTTCTATAGAAGATTTTTTCTAGCGAAAATTTTTTCTATAGAATTTTTTTTCCATAGAAATTTTTTTTCTATAGAAGATTTTTTCTAGCGAAAATTTTTTCTATAGAAAATTTTTTTCTATAGTTTTTTTTTCTCTTGCAAATTTGTTCTATACAATTTTTTTTCTATACAAAATGTTTTCGATAAAAATATTTCCATATTGTTTTACAGTTCTACACGGAAGTCATATCCTATACATAATCCATTAAATTGCCAATGTTCCAATTCTCATCATTCCAATTGAAATCTCACTTTTTTCTTTTCTCCTTCAGTGTGCCGGAAAGCGTGAGCCGGAGAAGGATGCTGAAGCTCAAGCATGGATTGAGTACATCATAGCCGAGAGATTCCCCATGGGTGAGTACCCGCTCCTTCATCTTCAACCATAGTCGCTCCATACATGCTCCACATGTTACCACTCAATCGAACCAATTGGTGTGATTGGAGAAATTTACTGGTCCAAAATATCGGGTTTCATATACCAAGTATCGTTCTGAAACAATCCCTAATCCGCCAAGTGTGTGCCCAGTTGCCTTATGTTGAAGGTACCATGCCTAGCTTAGTGCTGCAAGGGGTCGCACAATGGTGGTTCAAACCCTTTCTAAACATAAACTCTCAGCGAAATCAGGGAATCATAATTTGAGAGCGGTCCACAGCCACCCCCCCCCCCACCCTCCCATCCCCCCATCCACTCCACCCTCCCCCCCATCCACCCCCCACCCGCCACCCCCACCATATCAAACCGTTCACCACCGATCGATCCCTCGGGGGTTCAGCCCTTCCCACTACAACCCCTCCACCCACCACCCACCCCACATGCTGCTCCCCTACTACTCGGGGGTGGAAAAATCGCTGCAAGCCGTTACGAAATCATTGATTAGGAGTCATCGACGATGCAAAGTCTCAGTTGACGATCAGGAAAACAATTCGCCCCCACATCATTGTCTTCCACCCTTGATTCAATCTGCCCAGTTATCATGCAACCCTGTCACACCTAGGTGGTGATGTTCTCCAAGCCCTTAAAAAAAAATATGAAAAACCCCAACGGAGTGGCTATTACCAATGGCATGAAATCCGGATAGAAATGTCGAGGTGCGTGACGTCGGAAAGGTTAAATTCAATGCGTAGGGTCAGTATTTCTGCGCAAGTCGTCCCTAGGACATTGTCACTAGCCTACCCCTGTTTCCTTGATTGTAACATAGCGGCTGCCCCAGTGGAGGGTGAATAGTGACTCTTGGGGCTTTCTACTACCCTAACACTGCGCGCGCTTTATTACGTCATGATCGACTATAGGCAACTGGGATTGAGAAAGCTGGTGGGAATTAGTCCCTTCCAAATGACCGTTCAATCCTTGACATGTCGCGCTGTGAGGGAATCGCCGCCAAGTCATCCGCGACCTGTAGAGACTACCTGTGGGGCAAATGGCGCCCCTCAGGGCCCAAGTTTTAGTCAATCTGCGGGAGAGACCCAATCGGACAAACGCCCAGCCTCCTCCATCAACTGGTGAAAAAAAATGCATGTTCTATTTACAATTAGAACCTGTAATTTGTCCTCACCAATTCTTGACTCTTGCCTAAAGTCGCCGCATAATCCTCCACTATCGAATGCCACCCTGATGTTACGGAGGGTACTGTGGAGGTGGCCAACGCGCAGAACCACCCCCCCCCCTATTCCACCCCCTCTCCGTTCTTATCTCCTTCGCGCACCTGATGCATTACCGATTAACCGTCCACCTATTCCACAATTGTCCGCAATGCCAACCCAGCCGCACCAACTTGAAACGCGTCGAAATATTCGATTACATCCAAGAGCAACTTCCTGCCTGAATGTCAAGAAAAAAAAGCAGCTAGTCACTATCGATTTTACGTCACCCGTTCATCATGTTACGTCGCAGGGACGCTAGAGTATCAGGGATGCATGGTTTAGTGCCTAGTTCCTCAGCTGTGACAATCGCTATCCCTCTCTGTCTCTATCTCTCTCTCTGTGACTGAAAAAAAGAACCACAAGGAACGTCCAAGCTTCGTTAAACGACCTATGACCAGGGAAAAGCTCCGAGCGGACATGTCACTCACGGTGTCCGTTCCAAACGTCAGTCATCCGTCCGTCACGACGGCGCAAGGCGTCCTGACGCACCAGGATACCAGCAGACGTTTGAGGGATTTATAGGGTTCCCGCCGCGACGTCGACGTCAGTGATTCCCACTGATATTGATCACAAAAGCCCGCGTAAAGCTTCCCGGAAATTTGCTATGTTGGGGGGTGGAGGTGGGTGGGCAATGTCTCGGGCGGTATTGTCGATTGGAATTGACGAATGCCACTGCCTTCAAGATGCCAAATGCCCGTCATGCAGCCGTCAATGACGTCACTTTGAGACAGGGTTACCAGGGTCACAGCCCCGGGGGAAAATTTACGAGCTTGCGCCGTTACCATATACGCAATCCCGCGCGTTATCAACGGCCAATGGCCGGGGGCCTAGTCGCGGCGAATGGGAACTTTCTTAGCAGGTGGAAGCTTTTTTTTCGTTGTTAAGCATTGAAGCCATACAGCTTAATCTGTATTATGTGCAATCATCTTTACATGACATCGGTATAATTCATTCGTTTGACGGTAATTCACACATGTGACGGAGTACTTATTTTAGTATAGATATATGTAGGATTCATATTTTCGCGACAATTTTAGATAAAAAAAGTATAAGTATTTATTGATACTAAAGATACATAGATTCCGTCAAAGTTCGCCGTTTGTTTCACACTGTGTCAATCACGCGGCAGAAGGAAAGAACTTCGTACCGTACATCGTACCTCCGATAACACACACACTCTGCCGCTCCGTATACTTAGTTGTCCGTAAATATCTCAAATTTGGCAATTACTGTCCTTGTCTTGATCATTATTCACTGCACTAGTTTCATCGCACTCCATTCTCTGCATCTATGCAGATTCCTATTCAAGGAAGCGCATACACAAAAATGAACATCGTCAGAGTCGAAAGTCGTAAGACCATTCCTTATTGGTCTGTCATAATACACTTTTGAATCGTGGTTCATTCATTGGCTGATCAGATTGGTCACATGATATCGTGAAGTTGGTTGGTAATTGCGTTTGCGGCGATAGACATCGATATTTGGGATATCGATTCGGCTTTAGTTTTCAGAAGTACAGTAGAGCTCCCTTTATTTTCCGAGCTCGGGGGGTGACCTTGAAGCAATTTCGTGGAGAAAAAAATTAAGGAAGCCCCCCACTCTGCCCGCTGGTTGGTTGGCGTGGTGGGGGTTGTCGGGAGCGGAAGGGGAAATAAGAGCAGAAGTAAACGGACTATGTATCAAAAGTAAATAGGTTATGTTTCATGAATACTCGGTCCCACTATTGAGACGCTGCGCAGTCTGGAGCGCATGACGTCGAAAACAAGGATAGACAAAGTACGGGGAGTGGGAGAAGGTTTTTGAGGGGCGACAAGTCGTGAGGGGAGTACAGCGACAATAAAGGAAGCGGAAAATTAAGGGAGCTCTACTGTATGACAATTGTTCAAGTTGTCATAGCTTATGTAGTTATTGAAAATCATATACACAGAATATTTTTTGACGTTCTGTTAATTTATTAAGTGTCGAGTGTTTTACGTATTCTGTCCAGTGTTGACAAATTTTATATGTACGCGATAATTACAGAAAAAGGAAAAGATGCTTGCACCAAATTGGAAAATTGAAAGCTCTCATTTTTTCGGAGTCAATGATTAAGAGTATCTTCAACTTTGGAGAATATATTGTTACTTCAAATATCAAATTGTAATTCAGTGCGCGAATCGCGCATTGCAACTCCATTGGAATACGCGGGATTAAAATTTTTCTGTTGCTCCTCTGCGTCCACAGCTCTTGCCACATTTCGGCGAGTATTATCAAGATACTACGGGAGATTGTGGTGGGATGTTGGTGAGACCTGTTGCTTGGCGGTGGCAAAGTCGTAAATTCGAGCGCAGGATGTTGCCCTGATGAAAACCGTGTCTTTGACGTCTTTATGACATGACTCTGACATTTAATCGATGAAGAATTCCGCGCATGCGCCTTACTCCCGCCGTGATTTTTACTCAAATACTCTAAATGTTATTTGCTAAAATTAAATTTGAAAAATTGTCCTCAATTATTAGAGATAATTAAACATTATTTCCCTTCGTTCTTGATGAATTTTATTTGTTACATTGGTGACAATTTGCCGTTCTTTTCGGATGCTGTGTGCAATTCTGCTATCGATTTCCTGTCATCTCCTGGCGTTTACGGCATTTCATCGCTTTTCGCGACTACCAGGATTGCATCACTTGGTCCGGGCGCTTTTACCCTAAAATTTCGTGGGAAAATAGGATGAAATAAATATGCATGCAGTAGCTTATGGGTAGATCTATATAGTGTGTTCCTCCCCGTTAATAAATTTCCAGTATTTTTCTTCTGTGTAACACCATTTAAAAAATGCGGTAAAATTCCAGGAATGAAAAAAAAACAAATTTTTTATTCGATATTTTTCCCATTAAAAAATTTCTCACATTTCCAAAAGAGACCAACTAAAAAAAAAATAATATTAAAAGAGAGGTACCACTTGAAATTAAGAAAAAAAAAACAAATTTTTACTGTCAAAATTTTGACATTTTCAGAAAAATCTACAAAAATAAATAAAAAAACCCGGAACTTTTAATTTACTGAAACGCGTTGCAGTGCGTAACTCTGCCATTGCACTTTTCATGCGCGCGTTTTTTTTTTTGTAATAGATTTGAGGCGCAGACCTCCTCACCACTCCTGATGCTCTGGCATTCAAGAGCAACCGGGAGACTCCCCAAGGATAAAGTCTCCTCCTGCCCGAAATATTCGCCATTATCAATGGAATAAATTCCTGATACCGCGCGTTACCAACCCGGAAATTGACTTTCTGCGAGCCAATGAGTTCCTGATGTCTCAAGCGGGCCAAACTAGTGCATTATATCATCGACACTTCCGCGTTATCTAACCGCGAATTACATCTATGGATGCCACAGTATATGTAGACATATATATACACAAATTTGTATTCGTCAAAAAAAATCGTTAATCAGTTGCTCCGTCTACCTGCGCGAAAGCCGCGAATGGCATTTTTGCGCATAGCGCCGCAAGACTTATATCGCGCCCATGATTTTCCTTTCGCGTTACCGCGAATTCCTGGGGGGGGGGGGGGCATTGATTGAATTCGATGGTGGGTGGAGCCGATCGGCTGTCGATGGTTTGTCAATCGGGAACAGCGAACAACGACCAGTTTTGTATTAGGCAAGCAGAGTTGAGGCCCGAGCTCTGGATGGTTCTACCAATGGACGTATCTCCTGGTCTTTGGTGCGCCTCAACATTCGTGAGGGTAGGTCGGAATTTTCCGAGGCTTTCCGCAACGGTATGATTACGTGCTGTAGCTTCATGAACTTGTCACAGATTGTCGCGCTCGCTGCGCGACATGCTACCCTTCACATCCCGGTTGTATGAATTTGGTGGAGTGCCCTGAGGTCTTGGGATTTTTGGGATTGTTGAAAACTTTGATAATTTTATAAATATCTGGTTGAATATTGGACATAGCTCTTGTAGATTTTCTCTCTTTTGGTATACCCTTTCGGATTTTTACAATTCGTTCTCTCCCCCCCCCCCCTCCCCCCAACCCCCTGTACAGTAGAGCTCCCTTAATTTTCCGCTTCCTTTATTGTCGCTGTACTCCCCTCACGACTTGTCTCCCCTCAAAAACCTTCTCCCACTCCCCGTACTTTGTCTATCCTTGTTTTCGACGTCATGCGCTCCAGACTGCGCAGCGTCTCAATAGTGGGACCGAGCATTCATGAAACATAACCTATTTACTTTTGATACATAGTCCGTTTACTTCTGCTCTTATTTCCCCTTCCGCTCCCGACAACCCCCACCACGCCAACCAACCAGTGGGCAGAGTGGGGGGCTTCCTTAATTTTTTTCTCCACGAAATTGCTTCAAGGTCACCCCCCCGAGCTCGGAAAATAAAGGGAGCTCTACTGTACCACATTCGCCGAGGGACAAGGAAAAACCTTACTCCAGGCAAAAACCTGCCCAGGTACAGTCGATTCTTTTACGAAACTACCGCTCGATAGTGAAACTGTGAGATTAGAGCCCTAGAAATTTTGATCGCCGTTGCACAGGATCGAACCCGGGTCGTTGGCATAGGGTCCGTTACATAGCTCTTGTATTTTACTCATTCGATAATGTATACCCTCTCCGGCCTTTACATATTGCTCCCTTCCTCTTTCCCCAGAAATAACAAAGTTTTCTTAGGCTACTACAAGTCTTCACATTACACTCTTAGTCGGCGTTACCTCCATAGCTCTTGCATTAGTGCCCAAAAATCACGGGGCATATTTATGACTCAAGAAGTGTCCAGTAAAGGGACTAGTGTTATTATAGAGAGTTTGGGAACTCCCCAAAATAAATCAGATGTTGAAATTCGGAGAACGACTATGTCCTCTACTGTAATAAAACCTTTTTTGTCATACTGTCCGTAAAACCCCGTTTTACGGACAGTATGACGAAAAAAGTTTTATCATACAGTATGAAAAAAAAATTCAGTTCGTTACACGGCCGTAAAAACTTTTCATGCTTGTGTGTTACATACCTCGACTTCGCCTCGATCTATAAATACACACTCGCCCGAAAATGTTTTTGCGGCCTCGTGAGGAAAATAGCTATTTCGTCACACCGTCCGTAACATCCCGTTTTACGGACGCTTCGCGTTCGTACAACGGACTGTTACGCCCAGTATGAAGAAAAATTCAGTTCGTTACACGGCCGTATTTCATTATTGAGTAGCCTGTGAGGGTTTTTCACTTGGGTATAGTTTTAGTTGTAGGACAGTGGTTGTCCAGTTAAGGATATTCCACCTATATTGGCGAAGATATAAGAATTGCTTGAAATTTTGACATAATGTTTTTGAAGCGGTAACAGATGCCCGTATGAAATTTGAGATTGATTCACAACACCGTTTTGTAGTTATTAATTATCAAAGTTCTCAATTAACACGGCCTCTTATGGGAAAAATAAAAGTTTCTGTAAATCCAGTTCAAAATATAAAAATTTGTTGAAATTTTGAAAATTTACTATTGAAGCAGATATAAAACGATGGCAAAAATTTCATGACGATTGACTAAAAATTTTGTTCATTAATTTGTTTAAACAATATAATATTGATTCGCAAAATCAAATACAATATAATAATTTTCTATGGCTATCACTTCAACTAATTATCGCACGGAAATATTAATTGAAAATTATTGGCGATAAATATAACGAATTATAAAAAGGGTCATAAACTTTTGTTTTGACTATACGTGTTGAATATCCTTAAGTCATTCCTTCTTCGTGTAAATGAAGATAGTATTGAAAACTATTCTATTGCTCAGCTCAACTATTTATTCACACCCGTATCCCAATGAGATCCACTAACTGATGGTGAGATACTCCTGACTCCACCGGGATGCGCCTTCGAACGATAGCTAGGACCGCCTCATCAGTCAATGAGCGGCCCAATTTTCGTTATCCCAATCGTAAATGGAGGTTGAAAAATGGAGACCGTATGTTCTTTTCGCACCGCTCTCACACCTCGTCGACCCCTAAACCAAGCGCACTCCGCAAAATCTCCGAGTCCTTTCAACCTCCACACATCCCCGACCTCGTATGCTCCCTTAGTATCCCGGAAACTTTCATATTCATAGCCAGACCCCGTATTTCCATCGGGATTTGAATAACCGCGCACAAGCCGGCCATGTCTCCCTGATGGTCCACAATCTCTCACCAATCGGCCATCACAAAGCTACAGCATCTGCCTCTCGAGGCCGCTGCTCCCCGGATGTCCTCCATGATTCCGAATTTCGCCAGCGTCGTCAATCGTCCGTAAAAGTAGCGAGAGAGTTGCAAAAAATTCTAAAAAACCACATAATCCAAAAAAGGAATAATTAATCCACGAGTACCTCTACACTTGGCATGCTTGCCCATACATTGGAGACACACCGCGTCTTGCGAATGGCGTCGAATGGCATTTAGTGCCTGCACCAGCATCTAAATGGCCCCCCTATATGATCGCTATAGCGTAGAAAAAACCGACTAAATAATAAAAATTTCTCCATCAACTTCAGACAGAGGAAAAGACGATGGCTGCGATTGTTTTCTCATTGAGTGCCGTCTAAAAAATTCCATGCCCCCTTGGACTCCCTCTTGGCCTAATGGGAGTGCATAAACCGCTGCAGGTCGTTCAATTCCAACAGTTCGATTATTATTCCTCCGTGACAGGGCCAAAAGGGGTGGGGAAAAAAAGAGGGTAATAACGGGGATGAGGAATGGAATCGAGTGGAGAGAGCAAAAAAAGTGTGGGGGCGTCGATAAAGGCGGAGTTCGATGATTGACGCCGGCGCGTTCACATTTTTCTCGCGCCCCCCCCTCCCCCCCCCCCACCCGGCAGGTCCCGCGCGCGGGCTAACTTTCCCAATAACAAGAAGTAATATTCTTATGTTTTGGGATTTATGCGACCCTGATGAAGGCGTATTGCTGGGCATTCTTGGGAGGATTATTAGTATTCGATATTTGAGGTCCGCCTGGCGCCGCACTTGAAGTGGGAGCATGACAGCTCGTGCGATGTACATGTTTACATGTAGTAATGTGTACATGTTTTTACTACTGACGTCTCGCACAACAATGTATAGGTATGGAGATACTGGAAAATGAAAATTATTATGGTAACGTAGTAATTAGGGACTGCGCTGGAAAAGATCTCCCTTATGCGGGAGAGACGATTTTTCTATACTCAACTTTTTAGTGCAAAAGCGCGTGACGTCAGCGGGGAATATGTCGCCTAAACGTTTTTTTTTTAGAAAATAGAGGATTAAGATAATAAATCGAGTTAAATTATCAGTTAATTGGGCAATTTGTTTTGATCAACTTTTATGGATTCATTAATGATTTAAAATGTGAAGTAATAGTCTTGCGCAAAAATGAAAGATGAACTTTTGACTTCGAATTGTATGCTATATCTATATATATATGAAATAAGAATGACATACTTTGCATGTGCCTGAAATCTATGTTATTTCAGGTGTCAGCTATGAGGATGCACTGAGGGACGGTGTTATTCTCTGCAAATTGATGAGCCGATTGCAGCCTGGGTGTATTTCAAAGATCAATGTCTCTGGTGGAGATTACAAGTTCATGGATAATTTACAGCAGTGAGTAGCATTTATACGAGTATACACCTACCCACCCACTCACTCTCATCCTCTACCACGCACCCACCCACTCCAACTCACCTACCCACTCCCACCCACGTACCCACTACCACCCACCCACTTACACCAAGTCATCCACCCACCCACCCACTTACACCAAGTCACCCACCCACTTACACCAATTCACCCACCCACTTACACCAAGTCATCCACCCACCCACCCACCCACTTACACCAAGTCACCCACCCACTTACACCAATTCACCCACCCACTTACACCAAGTCACCCACCCACTTATACCAATTCACCCACCCACTTACACCAAGTCACCCACCCACTTACACCAAGTCACCCACCCACCCACTTACACCAATCCACCCACTCCCTCTCTCTCCCCCACACATCCAATGCGCCTCTCTTTCCTATCCTAAAAAAGAACACCTACACATACACACATATCAAAAAGTCAATGACACACCTCAGCTACTGGCACACACCCATCCCGTTGATGCATTTGCATTTACCACTACCATTCATCACGTAACAAACGCATCAGTGTAGTAGTGCATGAGACTTGGGGCCCAAGTAACTCAATGCAATCTCCTCCACATTCCTCCTACCCTGATCCACATTCGACTTTACGCAATCGACAGTGTTTTGCGTCGAAATACTTCTCGATGAGTGGGGTAGCTGAGTGTATCGAACCTTCACCGGGGCGGTGTAACCCCCGGCCGATATCTCGATTATCGATGTTACTTCATTCGCGCCAAGCGCCATTGAATGAAAGCCGGATGAAAGTGAAACCGAAAGACTCCTCAGCTACCATGGGCTCCTATTTGCCCACCACTGACAGAGTCCGAGGTCGGGACCATCGTTTATTCATGAAAAGAATCGAGATTCTTGAGCCAAGAACTCCTCCAGTTCTGGTGAAGCCCAATTTTCTCCGTTAAAAATCGTCGAAATTTTTTTTTTTTCTTTCAATATTTTATGCATCAGGAAGTTGTCAGGCAATCAGTGCCGAAGACGAAGTTCGAGAAAATTGCTGGAAAGTTGTGGATATGGAGATGAAAATTGGTGGGAAAAATCAGCACGATGATCTGAAAATCTAAGAGCTCAATCAGGCTTTAGTACTTTGCTACCATCCTGATTCGATATTTGCATGTGAGGAGGTGGTCCCCAAATCAGTCAACTTGGACTATTCCAAATGTCACTTTGAGCCGCGGATAACCATCGTAGGTGGAGACAATCGGCGGTTTTGAGGATGGAATTTTGTGGGTTGAGCGGCAATGAGAGAGGGGGTGGCCGCTGCGCAGCGCGGCCACTCCGAATAACTCCCTTTCAATGCGGTAAGCAGGAGATTGCAACAAGTAAGCCATGCAAGAATCCAAGTATAGGAAGGTGTTGGGAGATAGAATTCAGATGAAAGAGCATCCGAAAGGAGCGCATGGGTCAAATGCTACCGGAAGAAACTTTCTGATTGCTAACTTCCGGCAAGGGTACCTACCAAGATTTTTTTGGACAAGACCAACATCTCATTCAGAAGCGTTTTCACTCCGCAGCATCCGCTCCTGTACCAAAAGTATTGTTTCCAAGTCGTTCGCAAACTTTTTAAACAGTGGTTGTAGTGAGTGCGTTTGTAAAAAAAGATATTTTTTGCAAATAAAAAAAGAAGTTTTTGGTGCAGCTAGTAGGTGGTGCTGACCATGAACAACGAGTTTTACTCCAGCGAAAAAATGTTGCATCTCATGTTTCTCTGATTGGCGGTTAGCTCGAAAGCGCCGTCTCTCCCCAATGGCATCATCACATCTCTTCTCCAGAGCATCCCATGCCCCGCCCCATGGCACTAATATATATAGTGTCTACTCCTAAACTTGCACGCAAACATGAGGAAACATTTGGATATATAAACCTGGAATGTTGTGGGAGGATTGGTGCTCATATGCGGTAGACGCGCTGGTAATCAGGCGCCCAGGGTGATAAGGAGTGTGGCTGTATGCGCTATGTTCAGGACCGGAGACTTCAGTCAAGAAATGGGCACCATACGTAGATGATAGTGTCTCAATTTTGACATCTCCAAATTGGAGAGCGGCCATTTCCAAACTGGAAATCCATCATCTTCAAAGTGGAGAACAGTCATTTCCAACTTGGATAACCATCATCTCCCACTTGGAGAACACTCATCTCCAACTTGGAGAATCGCTATCTCCAACTTGGATAACCATCATCTCCAACTTGGAGAACCATCATCTTCAGCTTGGAAAACCGTCATCTCCAACTTGGATAACCATCATCTCCAACCTGAAGAACCATCATCTCCAACCTGAAGAACCATCATCTCCAAACTGACGAACCATCATCTCCAACTTGGAGAGCCATCATCTCCAAATTGGAGAACCATCATCTTCAGCTTGGAGAACCATCATCTCCAACTTGGAGAACACTCATCTCCAACTTGGAGAACCACTATCTCCAACTTGGATAACCATCATCTCCAACTTGGAGAACCATCATCTCCAACTTGGAGAACACTCATCTCCAACTTGGAGAACCACTATCTCCAACTTGGATAACCATCATCTCCAACTTGGAGAACCATCATCTTCAGCTTGGATAACCATCATCTCCAACTTGGATAACCATCATCTTCAACTTGGAGAACCGTCATCTCCAACTTCGAGAACCATCATCTCCAAATTGGAGAACCATCATCTTCAACTTGGAGAACCACTATCTCCAACTTGGATAAAAATCATCTTCAACTTGGAGAACCACTATCTCCAACTTGGATAACCATCATCTCCAACTTGGATAACCATCATCTCGAACTTGGAGAACCATCATCTCCAAATTGGAGAACCATCATCTCCAAATTGGAGAACCGTCATCTTCAACTTGGAGAACCTTCATCTCCAACTTGGAGAACCATCATCTCTAAATTGGAGACCCATCATCTCCAAATTGGAGAACGGTCCTATTTTCCATGAATGTGTAAAAAAGAAGCGTCGATTTCATGAATGAAGTCTACGCCCCTGTCTGCATATCGCTTCCAATGGAATGAGCAATGCCCCGTGCTATCATGCTATCCTGGTAGATGTGGATACGCGACGCGTCATTTCTGTGACAGAATTCCAGCAATCTTGAGACATTACTATTTGCATAGAGCTAGTAATCGGGGACTTAGGAGGTGCTTGTACACTGGTATTACCAGGCAGCATTAATTAGTAAGTAGGCAATTAACGTTCAGACAATAGAAGCGCGTCACTAAGCTGAGAAATGTGTCAGGATAGCAGAGGGAATCAAGAGCTGGGAGGCCCTGATGCCAAGCTTTTCTTTGCAGTCTCGCGTTTCCCGATTGATAAGTCCATCGGTGTTCTTTCCAATCAATATTCTGAACTGTTGACTTCAAGCACAAGCGGATAAGGTTCAAATTGTGATTGTCCAGTTGCATTTGGCGCAATTACCTGGCAAATTGCCGATCTGCCGTCGTTTGAAGATGCTGAAGAATGGTTGACAGCAGATCACCTTCCCTTCGGTGAACATGGAATATCTCCTTGCTTGGACGTGAGTCTAGGCAGACAATCAGACAGTTCATGCTAAATTAGCATCGCTAACAAGAAAATCTATCACAATCCCATTGGTTGTCTATATCTATCATCATAGTATCTAACGCTCCTAAATCTCATTATTGAGACGAGCAAGTTCTCTTGACCTCTGAATGAAAATTCTCATCACAGGTGACGAAATTATGCCGTACGATGCAGTAAATATTCTCCATCGGTGCAAAGTGTTCATCCCATCCTAGGGTGAAATTTACTCAGCTCAATTACACTTCTTTTGGATAGCATTGTTGTCATGAATCCACTGGAGAACACCGTGATTTTTATCTTGTTGGTTTACAGGTTCCAAAGGGCGTGCACTCGGTATGGAGTACCCGATGTTGATCTGTTCCAAGCAGTGGACCTGATGGAGCGGAAAAATCTTGCACAAGTGACCAACACAATCTTCGCGATTGGACGCGCTGTGAGTAGTTATTAATTTTACGATATAAAATGTTATGTCATAATCGCCTCTGAAATATGGGCGTGAGTGGGCGGGTCGGTGGGTGTGTGCGTATGCGTGGGTGGGCGGGTCAGTGGGTGTGTGCGTATGCGTGGGTGGGCGGGTCGGCGGGTGTATGTGTGCGTGGGTGGGCGGGTCCGTGGGTGTGTCCGTAAGTAGGTGGGCGGGGCGGTGGGTGTGTGCGTATGCATGGGTAGGCGGGTCGATGGGTGTGTCCGTATGCGTGGGTCGGTGGGTATGTTCGTATGCGTGGGTGGGCGGGGCAGTGAGTGTGTGTGTGCGTGGATGGGCGGGTCGGTGGGTGTATACGTTCGTGGGTGGGCGGGACGGTGGGTGTATGCGTGCGTGTGTGGGCGGATCCGTGGGTGTGTTCGTAAGTAGGTGGGCGGGGCAGTGGGTGGGTGTGTGTGTGGGGGTGGGCGGGTGAGTGGGTGGGTGGATAGGTGGATGAGTGAGTGGGTGGGCGGATGGATGGCTGAGTGTCTCGGTGGGTGTGTCACGAATTACTGAAATACTGAAACTTTATTGATCTGCAACTATCCTCTACAGTGCTACAAGCATCCAGAGTGGCGTGGCCCCTGGCTGGGACCCAAGCCAGCTGAGGAGAACAGAAGGAACTTCTCTGAGGATCAATTGAGGGCGGGTGAAGGTGTCATTGGCCTACAAGCAGGCTCCAACAAGGGCGCTACTCAGGCGGGACAAAGTTTCGGAGCCACCAGGAAAATTCTCCTCGGGAAATAAATTAATTTTAGTTTAAATTTGTTTCTGAGTGACAGGTGACTAATAAATTACTCTGATTTTTTAAGCTTTTGTTTCAAAGTTGAAACGGAAAAAATATTAGTTCGTATGTTCTAATAAAGTATCCAAGTTGTCGAAACAGCGGAAAAATTGAATAAAATATTTATTGGAAAAAACCTATCATGAAGTTTTAGTGATCACGTGAGAATCGTGAGATGACCTTGGACACCCTGATAGATGTTCTGGTTACGAAAGAATATTCTGGTTATGTACAGTTTCAAAGAATCTCTAATTTTGGCAAACAACGTGTGCTAAAAGAATAAAGTTACCCTGACTGTAATTCTTGAAAAAAACTTCGGGAAAAAATCCGAGCAGTTGCCGTGGATAATTAGTAGTCATTATCTCTGGAATAATGCAGCAAAAGTGCCACTTGAGTAAGAACGTGGGCGAACGACCGTGGGGCAGGCCAGTTCTTGGGGACCCCCTGGTACAGGAGAGCATACTTTGTGTGTGAAAGTCACTCGGCTTGTTTCATCGCCCATGTACACAGCTGTGATAGATAATAAGAGAGCGGCTTAATGCTGACTCCTTACTGCTCATAGGCGCCTCGTGAAAGGGGAGCGCTCCGGAGTGGCCGCTCCGCGCATCATTGCGCCCCACTATTTTTCAACGCCTACGCGCCGAGTCAAAGTCACTCACGCATGCTCTGCGGTAATTATTTCATTATATATATATATATATTTATATGTGTGTTCGCCACAGCAAATTCCACGCAAACTGCATTTTTCAACAAAATCATTTTCATCAAAGTCAGAAAAAAAATTACGAGCGTAGATGCACAGTCGAGAGAAGTGGCCAATAACAAAAATAGATCGATTTAATTATGTGGTTTTTTGAATAACGAATACTCCAGTTTCACATACAATGTTAAGAATCCCTGAAACTAACCATACTATCGACAAATTCCAGGTTTAGGACGAGTTGGATTCCAAGCCGCAATCCGGCCAAAATTTTTGATCATTATAGATCATGTCCAGATGATACTACGAAATGTGAAATTGACCGATTACAAGGCTTCCATTCGGAAATAAAAGTCGTAATGTTCTGCTGGTCTATGACCTTGACATTATGTGACAGTCTACACGAAATTATCAAAGTACCGCGTCTTTGTAATCTTGGTCATTATTTCACCTCTTCTGACAGATATATGACCATTGATTGATTGATTGCTTGATTTGAGTTTTATTCACTGTACATTATGTTGTACAAAAGCTTATGACTTAGTCATTTCAACAGAAAGCATAGCCAAAGATATAAAGTAACACTGATATAACATGGTAAGAGATAACCAAGAGATAGTAGAAGGTATATTGGCAGAAAAACATATAAAATTTTTGACAAAATGTGTCACGTTTAATTGGAACCATCCAGATTTGTCAAAATCTGTCATATTTCAGTCCATTTCCTAACCATGACATGTCATTTACTTCGGTACCCGATGAATCCCCAAACGTCAGTTATTCAACACGTCGCGCCACTTCTCGCGCATGCGCACTACCCTTCAATACCAGTTTAGGTTAGCTAATGGTTTGTTGATTCTCACTGTCAGTTCCATATCGAACCCACGTCTTATTGTCTCCCAAAAATACTACAAGCTGAATAATTGTTGAAAAATTCCTATTTCCTCTGATGGAGCCTATTAAAACGGAGCCAAAATTTTCAGGACCCATAGCTGGTACGTTCACTGCCTCTAGATCTAGGAAATCCAGCGCTGGTAGTAATGCCAGTCAATCAACAGGTAAGCGCACCTCTTTCCGTAATACCCAAAAAATGATTAATGATATTATTGTTCAAGTAGTATTGTCACCAATCCCGCTTCAAGATTAAGATATAAAAAAGTTAATAATTGTTTTTTGGATGTTGCTATGACCAGAAACTTGCTGGAGCAAATCCGTCGTGGTTATGACAGTTTAAATCCCCTACAGAAAAATTTGTAGCTAAAAAATTTTTTTAAAAATTAGAAATCCAATGCGAGGTTTTTCACATTATTTTTCATATTATTTTTCCTTGAAAGTAACTCCATGTTTTCTTCATTCATAGCACACTCGATGGCAGTCCCAGGTCGGACCCAGGGTGACGGCATGGAGAACACACCATCGAGGAAGCCCGAAGTTAAAAAGCCCCTGCGGGACACCTTGATCTACCACCCGACCAACCTGAATCAGTCCTCTTGTCTACCTCCTATGACACCCACTGGCACGATCGTCAATCTGACTCCTAGGTATGTATAGGTTGGACACTAGATTGGTATCACTTCGTTGACTAAACATGGCTCTGAAAATTAATTGATTGGATGAGGAATTTGCGGAATTTATTAGGACGGATTGGTCGAATGGGCAATTGATAGAAATACCATAGTGTCAGCTTACAGGAAATTTTCTACTGAACACTTTTAGTATTCAGTGTTACCTAAAAAAAAAATAAAGAAAGGTGTTACCTAAACTGTCTAATGTGTAAAATGTGCAATGATTTGTCAGAGCGATTCGATGAAGCTAATGAAGTTAATACGCAGAGCAAAAATTATTTAATATAATGTCAAAAAATGTTGCCAGGAACTTCACTCACACGAAAAAAGAAAAGCTCCTGCACACCCTAAAATGCAAGGAACCCAAGTTCGTGCCTTACGAGCCATACAAGGCAGCAGTGAATCCCATAATTCCCGTGCAGAAGAAGAAGAAGGGCGGCCGAAACAACCTGGACATCAACGAAATGGTAGCTCAGGTGTCGATTCACAAGTCCATAGAAATGGAGAAGAATGAGATAAAATACGAGACGTTGGAGACGAAGGAGGAGATGGAGCTGAAGGAATGGCAGGTGGAGAAGAAGGCCCTAGAGGCCGAGTTGAAGAATCTTAAAGATGAGAATAATCAGCTGGAGAACCAGCTCAAATTCCAGGCGCAGGTATGTGGGTTTTCCTGTAGGGTCAGGGGGATGGATAGGTTGTAATGGAATAGGAAAGGTGAGAAAGTTGAAGTTTATTGAAAGTGGTTCTAACGTATTTACATTGAGATAGCTACATGGAATGAATATGTAACCTATATAGGTAATACCATGATTTATGTGGGTACCATCAACGATAAGGCCAGCTGATCAAATACTCCAATTTCTGGAGATATTGGGTGAATATAATCTAAATCAATAGCAAAGTGGTCAACGGAGTTGATACCGATTCAATCTGACCTTTTTTTCTGATGAACACTTTGAGATGAGAATTTTTGAAGGTTTCTGACAGTAGAACTGCATAGTGCTAAATGGACAAATGGATTGTTCCATTCTTGGTCAATTCCACTGCTTCTGATCAGACGATCACTGAGGATCAGTGTTGCCCATCGAGATACCATTACAATTCACTTATCATTAAATTATCATATATTATTCTACTTCACAAACCTGCTGGTTTGAATGCTTATTAAATTTTAAAAAAATCTACATCACTCTGTTGCATTCAGGTCAAATTGCTCAAGGACCGAGCAGTTTGCTCGGTCTAGGAAACAATTTTACCTAGGGGTAGCAGATGGGGTGCCCAAGCTTCTCCAAGAGCAAATCGCTTCAATACTGCAGGCATTTTTTTATGTAACGTCCTACTAGTTGCTGCGGTCGTTTTTCCCATTCCTCCAGGATTTCCTTTGGTGACTCCACCTATCGTTCAACAACAGACGTAAATGTAATTAGTCCTTGAAAATGCTGAATATTATCAGTCGAGTATTGAGTCCTGCTCTGATGCTCCAATGTTCCATAGCTTATGGTGGTTTATTTCGATGATGGAAATGGACAACTACCCAAGGATATAATCATTTTAATCTTGCATATTATGTTACCATTACCTGATCACCTTTCAGTCGATCCAAGAACGTAACACACACAATTCCAGAGCGGATGCCAGCCCGATGCGTAAGTGCTGCAAAGACAGTGCACTCCATCTCAATATTTACAATTCCTTTTTTGTGGAGTTTGGTGAGGTAGTCGTTCTTGTCTTGTTCAGAGTAATCGCAGAATGCACCATCCAGACGCCCCTGGCCTTCATAAAAGTCAGATGTGCACATTGTCGTTCCAGTTACCGTTGCGTAGGGATCTTCGCTGGTAGCAGCGCCTTTCAATTCCAGAGCTAATTGTTGGTTGAGCTTAGCTGGGCGTCGGATGACCTTACCTAATACTAGCTGCAAGCGGGGGAAATTAGTATATTACACCATAAGGGCAGAAAGTATGCCGAGGGCATCATGGCGCGCAGTTCAGGGCTTTCAAACTTCTGCCCGTGTGGTGTCTACTATTTTTCTTTATAGCCGGTCGAAAGTACGAAAATTGATAATTTGGGTTATAGATACTGATGCCCGGACCCGACGTTTGCAGCACGAGCGAAGCGAGTGCTGCTGTTCGGGGGCAGGCATAGCATAAAAAAGAAACGCAAAGAAAGTTAACCTTCAAGATATGCTATTATCAATCGTGCTTCTGCATCAAAATCCCTTAGAAGCTCTTCCTCGTCCATCGACTCATCACTGGACGTCATTGCCTTTATTAATATTTTTTTCAATATTTCATTAATTAGACTGAAGTAGTTTTGAGGTTACATTTCACATTATCGTAGATGGAGGTGATGACTAGTGACTGACAGCAGTCCCACGCACCGATGCGCGGAAAACAAATTTCGTCCCGCTGTTGTAGATGGCGTGCGTGTAGTTCCATCGATGCACAAATCTTAGACTCTCTGCTTCGAAATTGATGACGAATATAGGTACTTTCGACCGAGGTATAAAGAAAAAGGGTTTTTTAGTTTGCGTCATTCGTTTATGGCGATAGCTTATTGAAATAGCATACCTCCTCGGAGTAGGGCTGGAGCGTACCATCGACAGCGCCATTCGATACCACAACTGTGCCGGGGTCCAGTCCTATGCCTCCACATGAGCCCACTCGAATGAAGACAGGATCACGCACTCGCGCATGGTACATAAGTTTTATAATCTCGTGCAGTAGGATGCTGAGTGATGCCGGCCCCATTCCATGCTGGCAATACATTATTTGTTTTGAAGAAAAAAATTGGTAATACATACTTACAATTTTTTACCAAATGCAGTCTAAATACTTACGCTGACAGAGAGGACTGGGCCAACTTTATACATGCAGTATCGATACGAACGCTGGCTATAAATAGTGAAAAAATATTTGAAAACAAATGTTCATTAGACGAATTTCCCACATTTGTAAAAAAATGTTTATAGCAAAATGGTAAAATGAGATAAATTTTTTTTGAAGCATGCAACAGATACTTAAGGATATTCCACCTACATTGGCGAAGATATAAGAATTGCTAGAAATTTTGACATAATGTTTTTGAAGCGGTAACAGATGCCTGTATGAAATTTGAGATTGATTAACAACACCGTTTTGTGTTGTTAATTATCAAAGTTCTCAATTAACACGGCCTCTTATGGAAAAAATAAAAATTTCTGTAAATACAGTTCAAAATAAAAAAATTTGTTGAAATTTTGAAAATTTACTATTGAAGGAGATATAAAACGATGGTAAAAATTTCATGACGATTGACTAAATTTTTTTTACATTAATTTGTTTAAACAATATAATATTGATTCGCAAAATCAAATACAATATAATAATTTTCTATGGCTACCACTTCAACTAATTAACGCATTGAAATATTAATTGAAAATTATTGGCGATAAATATAACGAATTATAGAAAGGGTCATAAACTTTTGTTTTGACTATACGTGTTGAATATCCTTAACTCGTTTTACCAGTACAAATATGATGACGTATGCTCAAAGTTATTTCACCACAGAAATCACCATAAAAATTGCCATGGCAAATTCCACTATGTACCTGATGTCAAGTAGGGTGGTGCCGGTTGGTAGTTTTAGATCTAGTTCTTTCATCATATGCCATGCAAAATTCTCCATTCGTTTCGTTGTCCCGCCCATGCACACGAACTAGAAAAAAAATATATAAATGCTCGATGTACATTATAGATGAATATGAAAAGCGCCCAGGTGATGCTTTGCATAATGTTGGAAGCAGGATGGTCGACAAACAATTTTTTTCAGTGTGATCATTGGCAGTTTAAATCATTCAATTAATTGAAAGTATAGATTTCGTAACGATTATCAAGTCACTTTTATTAAACTAGGTCGTCCAAGCCGTGATAAGTTACCCATAAAAAACCTAGACCTATCTTTGTTTAGATCTAAGATTATTTACTCTGTAATCGCGCATTATGCAATGTGCGCAGAGTGATTGAATAACTTCCGAGAATTATGCAGCGGCAATCAGCTGAATTCTCAGCCCCCTCGGAAAAATATATAAAACAAAATATATAACTGGGCCAAATTCGTATATCCTGCAGAAAATATATAAGACATACATGAAAATGCTATTCTATATATTGTTTATATAGAAAATGTGCCAATTCAGTGTATAGTATATATAAATCTACTTATATCTTCAGAATACATATTTTTCCATGTGGGCAAGTCCTATCATATTGAAAGGAGCAACGAGAATAACCAAATGGCTTGAGCTGTTCTATTTACCTTTACATCACCGAACATTTCCACCAAGTCGTGGGTACCACTGCTCAGAGCCAAGTGATAGAGCCTGTCCTGCTCCATCGATTCGATGTTGGGATTTCGCAGTTTCACTGAACCATTGCTGTATCTGGAACAAGGAACTTCATTAGTAGTTTTGTTTCGTCTCTCAACCTCAGTTCGTTATATGAATACTCCAGAGACCGTTTCGACCTTGAAACATAGCTCGGGCCAATGTATACTTCAGAGACAATTCCAAGAGAAGAACATTTGTCGATATTCTGAGACACTTCATTATCGGGGTCATTACAATAACTCCCCAAAATCAGGAAGTTAAAGGAACTTCTGTTGATTGGTAGGCATTTCTTGGGATTGGTAGGCATTCTTCCACGAATCAGAAGCCTTGATCCAGAGGTTGGATTTGGTGCTGACCAAGCAGAAGCTGACCGGAAGTGGAAAGAGAGCTGACCGGAAGAGTAAGGAGAGCTGACAGGAAGTGGAAAGAGAGCTGACCGGAAGAGTAAGGAGAGTTGACCGGAAGTGAAAAGAGAGCTGACCGGAAGTGAAAAGAGAGCTAACCGGAAGTGAAAAGAGAGCTAACCGGAAGTGAAAAGAGAGCTAACCGGAAGTGAAAAGAGAGCTGACCGGAAGCATAAGGAGAGCTGACCGGAAGTGAAGAGAGAGCTGACCGGAAGTGAAAAGAGAGCTGACCGGAAGTGAAAAGAGAGCTAACCGGAAGTGAAAAGAGAGCTGACCGGAAGTGAAAAGAGAGCTAACCGGAAGTGAAAAGAGAGCTAACCGGAAGTGAAAAGAGAGCTGACCGGAAGCGTAAGGAGAGCTGACCGGAAGTGAAGAGAGAGCTGACCGGAAGTGAAAAGAGAGCTGACCGGAAGTGAAAAGAGAGCTAACCGGAAGTGAAAAGAGAGCTGACCGGAAGCGTAAGGAGAGCTGACCGTAAGAGGTCTTAGCTTTGGTACTGGGTGGTTTAACTCTATATGTTCTTCCAAAGACCAATCGGATGTTCAGAAGATTGTTGATGAAGCATGATGGAGATTTGGTGTAACACTTTGTGAGCATTACTGAGTATTTGCACACTTGGAAACATGGAAGAAAAGCGGAAGCTGAGTGGTACGGTTGTGGCCCTTTTATTATTGTCGGACCGTCAATCAAACATCAACCCTAGCATGTGATTTTCTCAATACCTGGTATTGCTGTCATCTTCTGCTGATATATCCGTCTGGCATATCTGCTGACCTAGTTGGTCCTCTTGCGGAGTATGACATTGACAAGTACACTTTGACATTTTTTTACGAAATACGAAATGGATTTCCAGATTTTCCACTCAATAATGTACCTCTGTGTTTCACGGTGAATGAACTGACGTGATATCCAGCTGCAATCCTATATCCAACTTGTCCCCACTCTGTTACCAGGCGGACGGAATGAAAAAATAGCAATTGTGCAATTAACTACAGACGAGAAGAACGTAGGGTTTCTCAGGTTCGGCCGAGGTTTCTCCATTTCGAAATTACTTACAGGGTTTGTGTATTGGACGAAGTCACGAAAATGGGCCTCTGATTTGTTCTCGACCCCCAAAAATTGGAAAAATAATTTAAAGGAATGTTTAGTCGTAATTTAACAATTTTAGAGTCTGCGAAGTTACTAGTGGGGTCTTAGAAAATTTGGAGATGGGATCAAGGTCTTCGGAAGATCCTCCCCGAGTTTCCTCAATGCTTAGCAATTAAAATAAAAATTGCTGAGAATTTTTTTTATCAATATTGACAAGTCAAGAAGGTCAACAAATGATAAATTTATGAAACTGCGGACTATGCTAAAACAACTATATCATTGGTAAATGTGCCAGTAGGCTTAAAAAATCAGTATTTTCCATTCTCTGCGCTCCATTGATACGCATGACTCTGATATCAGAATTCTGCGTGCATGTGTCATCTCTGTGGGTTGCCGGTCAGGAATTTAACAGATAAAGTGCGTCAAAGCAGTCAATTCAGTGTGGTTAGGCGCAGAGCTATGTGATCATTATATCTGGCAATCTTGCGTCAATGATGAATTGTGATAAAAATAAAAAGACAGAGTAATGTTTGAAACCTGGACTAAATAGGAATAACCGCGATTGATGATACGTACAAGCAGAGGTTCAAGTTATCACGACATTGCGATTTTTAGGCGAAAGAGAAAAATTTGATTAGCTTAAAATTAATTTGAGTTTTCCGACCCAAAATCGATGGAAACATCTTCCTGGGGTTCCAATGGGATAATATCCACTGACACGGGGCAAAAATTCAATTTAAAAAAAATTAAGTTTGCCTCCTCATAAGACCCCAATGTTAAATTTGGCCAAAATCGAAAAAAATTCATTTCAATTTTTCGACCCAAATTCGGCGGGAGTGTCTTCTAGGGGTGCCAATTGGATAGTATAGACGCGCACGGGGCCAAAAATTCAATTTTAAAAAATTTAAGCTTGCCTCCCCATAAGCTCCCAATGTTAACTTTGGCCAAAATCGAAAAAAATTAATTTCAATTTTTCGACCCAAAATCGACGGAAATATCTTCTAGGGGTTCCTTTTGGATAGTATCAACGCACACGGGACCAAAAATTCCATTTTAAAAAAATTAAGTTTGCCTCCTCATAAGACCCCAATGTTAAATTTGGCCAAAATCGAAAAAAATTCATTTCAATTTTTCGACCCAAATTCGACGGGAGTGTCTTCTAGGGGTGCCAATTGGATAGTATAGACGCGCACGGGGCCAAAAATTCAATTTAAAAAAATTTAAGTTTGCCTCCCCATAAGCTCCCAATGTTAACTTTGGCCAAAATCGAAAAAAATTAATTTTAATTTTTCGACCCAAAATCGACGGAAATATCTTCTAGGGGTTCCTCTTGGATAGTATCGACGCACACAGGACCAAAAATTCAATTTTAAAAAATTTAAGTTTGCCTCCCCATAAGACCCCAATGTTAAATTTGGCCAAAATCGAAAAAAATTAATTTCAATTTTTCGACCCAAAATCGACGGAAATATCTTCTAGGGGTTCCTCTTGGATAGTATCAACGCACACAGGACCAAAAATCGAATTTTAAAAAATTTACGTTTGCCTCCCCATAAGACCCCAATGTTAAATTTGGCCAAAATCGAAAGAAATTAATTTGACTTTTGCAACCCAAAATCGACGGAAATATCTTTGGATGGTTACAATGGAATACCATCCATCAACTTAGGACCAAAATATCAATTTCAAAAAATTTAAAATCTCCTGTCCGGAGCTCACTTTCTATCCCTTGAACAAGAGTTATCCTCAGCTGAATAATAGTCGCGTTGCAATGGAATTCTCACCGTACGTGACAAAATCATATCTCCCTTATCTTGTCACTTTTTAGTCATGGGGACCGTTCCTATCATTTAAAGATACACCTAAAACTTTTAAATTAAACTAATCAGTTGCCCTCAGGTTGGTCTTTCACCCAAATTTTCCCCTGCAGGGACCACCCTTTCAAAAGTGTCTCCACCAAAATTACCTCATTGGAATTAAATTCCTCGGAATAAACAATGAAAATTAATCAACCAATTTCCTAAGAAAAGAAACTGATAAAAAAAACAGCAACACTCAAAAGAATGCACCATTTCAAACGTGCTTGGACATACCATCACGCTCAGCGATAATTAATCCTGCCATTCTGATTGCCATGTTTCGCGCCAATTGATATTAATATCACGCAAAAAAAAAAAAAAAAATTGGACCACGGTTATATATTAGCTCGGCTGCTGCAGAAGTTCCAATCTTCACAATGGCGAGGATAACTGTACTTCTCTTCTGCTTCTCCAGCCTGTGTCTCCTGCATGCATCGGTGAGTATTCATCCTCATACATTGAGACTACAACGTTCGAAAAAGAAATAGTAAAACGGTCAATTGTCAAGCCTGCAAAGTTCCTCACCACAATTCTTCTACACCACAATATGTACCAACAGGTGCAGACAACTCCGGAACAACTCAAACTCCGTCCAAGAAGTCGCATCTTCCCAGCTCCGTTCGCTCTTTTGCTTTGCAAGTCCTTGACAGTTCCCACCGTTTCATTATTTCACTCCACTCTTAAGGCTATTCCACCTATATTGGCAAAGATATAAGAATTGCTTGAAATTTTGACATAATGTTTTCAAAGCGGTAACAGATGCCTGTATGAAATTTGACATTGATTCACAACACCGTTTTGTAGTTATTAATTATCAAAATTCTCAATTAACACGGCCTCTTATGGGAAAAATAAAAATTTCTGTAAATACAGTTCAAAATATAAAAATTTGTTGAAATTTTGAAAATTTACTATTGAAGCAGATATAAAACGATGGTAAAAATTTCATAGCGATTGACTAAAATTTTTTTTCATTAATTTGTTTAAACAATATAATATTGATTCGCAAAATCAACTACAATAAAATAATTTTCTATAGCTATCACTTCAACTAATTAACGCATTGAAATATTAATTGAAAATTATTGGCGATAAATATACCGAATTATAGAACGGGTCATAAACTTTTGTTTTGACTATACGTGTTGAATATCCTTAAATAGCATAATTAAGAACACTTTTTCTTTTCTGAAAGGCCCTGCCGTCAAAGCTGGCGAATGCAGAGACCACTCCACAAGAGCAGGAAGCGCTGGAAGAGCCGGAAGTAAGATCAAAAGCAGAAACTTCTGAGGTAGAGGAACCATCCCGAATAGCACAAGAAGATGCAGAGCTGGAAGATCCATTCGCGCAAGATGCGATGGCAGCATCAGATAAGGCAGTCGGTTCTCAGGAAGCAGCAGCAACAACACCAAGGCTCCAACAACCTACTGAAGCAAGTGAGGATCCCGCTGGAGCAGGTGAAGGAACACCAGCGTTGGATCAAACTACAGCATCAGCTGAAGTTGGGGATGCAGAAGAGCTAGCAGAGGTGTCGCATTCAACAGTGGAAGCGGATGCGCAGGGATCAGGCCAAGGAGAGGAACCAACGATAATGGCAAGCGTACAAGAACCAAATGCATCAGCTGAGCGCTTGCAGGAAGGACAAATGCAAATATCGAGATTAGAAGCGGAACTGCCAACAGCTGAAGAGCTTCCAGCTGGAGAAGACCAAGCTGAAGCAACAAGGGAGCAAAATTCAACAGCAAAGGAAGAGATTCTGGAGGAACCAGAAGCAGCAACAACCCAGGAAACGCCAGCACCAGTAGCTAGAACTCCAAGGAGGCGACCGCTCCATTGGATGATACGACGCGCTGCAACGTCACCAGACACATTACGATGGTAACATGTGCTACGCACAGTTAACGGTATGTTTGGTTTTCGGGGAAAAAAGCTTCGGAGCTTCTGTTTTTATTCTCATACTAAGAACATAACTTTGTTAGTAGGATAAGTTGATTAACTCAATACCGTCAAAGTGGGCCCTTTTCATGTGACTACTTATATATATGTGCACATTCCAAGTCTTCGTAATTTTTTGTTTTTTCAATTAAAAACTTAATGTCTAGGAATCATGTTGAATAAAAATTTCAAATAAGGAAGATACAATAATCGATTATGAGGTATTCGATACATTTTATTACGTACGAGTCCGGTGGCGCGTGCTGCGCACGCACATTTCCTTTTTCCGCCGCGCTGGTTGGTGTCGCATTGGTTTCGGTCTTACGATTTTCGATAAATTCGATATATATCGATAATTTCGATATATATCGATATATATCGATAATTTCGATATATATCGATAATTTCGATATGGATCGATAATTTCGATATATATCGATAATTTCGATAGTCTCTTTCGTCTCTCCTTTTTGCTATAGGCTACTTGGTCAATGGTTCAGCGGAAACTGGAGGATAACTCTGGAGTCTGTTTTATTACTCCAATTTTTTTTTAGGTCCCCTTCATTAATTTTGAATTTTCTTTTCAAATGTAATAACAGTAAAATTGTACACTTTTGTATGTGGAAACTATATGACATTAAAAAATGCTGTGTTATAACTGTGAACGTTCCATAAATAAAGAATTTTATCAAACAACCACACCTCCATAATTTTGTGTCCGAAAAAATTGAAATCGGTTAAAAATCGAACTACCCAAACCTTCTTCGAAGTCAATATGGAAGCGATAGCAATGGTGCAAACTGATGAGTCTGCATGTGTATGTGACAGGTTCGCTCAGGGAGGCAATTAACTATCACTGCTGAATAGTCTGCAGTATTTTCCGGTACCTGCACCTCCTAGCCTGATAAACGGTGGCAGGACTATTCTCCACAATGCAAATTCAACACAACACAAAAACTCAACACATGAATTTTTCAACACAACTATTTTTCAACACAAGTGTTTTTCAACACAAGTGTTTTTCAGCACAAGTGTTTTTCAACACAAGTGTTTTTCAACACAAGTGTTTTTCAACACAAGTGTTTTTCAACACAAGTGTTTTTCAACCCAAGTGTTTTTCAGCACAAGTGTTTTTCAACACAAGTGTTTTTCAACACAAGTGTTTTTCAACACAAGTGTTTTTCAACACAAGTGTTTTTCAACACAAGTGTTTTTCAACACAAGTGTTTTTCAGCACAAGTGTTTTTCAACACAAGTGTTTTTCAACACAGGTGTTTTTCAACACAGGTGTTTTCAACACAAGTGTTTTTCAGCACAAGTGTTTTTCAACACAAGTGTTTTTCAACACAAGTGTTTTTCAGCACAAGTGTTTTTCAACACAAGTGTTTTCAACACAAGTGTTTTTCAACACATTTTTTTTTCATGACATCGTTTACTCAACATATTGTTTCGTTTATACTTATTTTACATATTAGTCAAAATTCAGAATTAAGATTTTCAATTCAAAATTTGTAATTTGAAATTGCGGAGAAAACAATTCACCACCCCAAAATGTGTACCACCTGAATGTGTATGGACCCTGATAAACATCGTTTGCCCAATGATGCTCATCTCATTTGTAATCCATGTGCGTGTTGTTGCGCCAGGTCCGAGACCCTACATTCCGACCTGGCGCTTCTACTTTAGGGTACTCCGAACTTGAAATTAACACACAATATTCTAATAACTCGACACAATTACAGGTGAACGGTGAGCTGAAGAACCTCCTGGTGGCGGCTGTGGGTGAGGACCTCGAAACCCGAGTCCACCTGCTCACGGAGGACAAGCTCCAACTGGCGAGGGCGCTGTTGAGCTCCGCCCAACATCTGTCAACGCATCAGGAGCAGACCGAGTGGTTGGCGGGCCAGTGCGAAGTATGGAGAAGCAAGTTCCTGGCAAGTAGCCTCATGGTGGAGGAGTTGGCAAGGTGGAAGGCTGGATTATGCCAGAGGACAACGGACCTCCAGGAGAGCATCAAAAGACTGCTGGAGGAGCGAAGTCGAGTCAGAGAGACTTCGTTGAAGACCTACAGGACTTTATGTGTACTCAGAGAGAACTTTGATCCTGTGGGAACCATGGTGTCGAAAAAACATGAACTTCCAAGTTCTAATGTCATTGATCTGGCTGATGGGTGCTGCCAGGTGGCGGAAGTTCTGAAGGTACATATTTTCAAAGAGAAAAAAAGTGAGACGTCAGGGGACACCTGGTAGATGCGAAACATGGAAACACTAATTTCGATCTACCTTGATCCAAATGTTTGGACGATTTCCCGGGAATTATTGGAAATTTTCAAATATTCAGTGCTTTTCAATGTTTGAAAAGATTTTTTTTAACTTTATAAAATTTTCCGAAATTTTTAGAAAAATTTCTCATCTTTCCAAACATTTCTAAAATTTTTGGAATTTTTTTTCAAAATTGTTGCAAATTGTTTCAAAATTGTTGCAAATTTTTCCCCAGTTTTTCAAACTTTGTAGAATTTTTTTCCCGGTTTGTTCAAACTTTTCCCAATTTTTTTGTAAATTTTTTCAATTTTTTTTTCAAAATTTTCGGAAAGTGTTCCGAGTTTCTTCGAACTTTTAGCGAAATTTTTTCAATTAAAAAAAAAAATCTAATTTTTTTCAAAATTTTTCTGAATTTTTACCAAATTTTCCAATTTTGTTGTGAACTTCTCTGTAAATTTTTGACAATGTTCCAAACATTTTCAACATTTTTCACAATTTATTGAAAATTTTTCAAATTTTTTCCACATTTTTAAAAAAAATTTCGAAATTTTGTCAAATTTTTGAAAACCTGTTTCAAAAATGTTTTAATTTGTTCCAAAAATTTCCAATTCTTTTCAAACTGTTTGAAACGCTGCAGTGTATCTTAATATATGTAAACAACTTGTGCGCATCGCCTTTGCGTCGATGGCAGAGTGGTGGGGATGGGTAAGCAGTGGAGTATATCTATATTTGTCCCGGAAATTGCCTGTGCCGAGAGTAAACTTTTCCGATCCCATGTGCGGCATTAGATGTTTCACATAAAAAATCTGTAGTCTTGCATTCATTAAATTATGTTCCATGCCCATTGATAGGTGCAGCTGCTGAGTGGAGTAGACAATTACAAAACAAGGAAGGAAGTTAATATCACAGGGCTGGAGATGAAGACGCCTGGTGAGAAGATGGCTGAGGAGGTGCTGATGAGTCCCAATGTTATGATGGGAAGACCTGACATTGCTTGCAGCGCTGTTATGGGAGCTGCTGTTGCCGTTGGGGGACAAATGTTCAGGGCCAAGGGCATGGAGGCCATGGCTTGCTGTCCTCACTGCAGTGGCGAAGTCAAACAGGTATGATGACAGGCGAGCGGTTCGAATTGTGGCTCAATACGATGGGGAATAAATGAGACATTCAGCGAGTGATTATGTATATATTGGGGGTACAAAAATTGCTAGAAGGACGTCTCTATATTTTTTGGTACTAGCAGTGTAGAGGGAGTGGTGCACGATGGTACTATTGTCATCGGTTTCAGCATCTGAAAGGTTTTTAGGAATTTTAGGAATTATTTGGAGACATGCCAAGTGGTCTTTGATATTCTGTTGGAAACGCTTAGTTGCTAGGATCATTATTTGCAACTCAAATTTCTATAACGTTTTCTGGAATTTGGCACTAAATCTTTTCTCAAATATTCACGAATTCATTGAGATCTTTTTTTTTTTAGCTGATGAGGTATTAGCATTTCAAATGTCTGAAAGTTTCAGATTGTACATTTGCCCTGTGTGACTATATTTATAACAAGAATAGCAAGTATGTGACCATTGATCGAGTTTACATTTCGATTTTATCAAAAAAAATTGTGCAAATTTATTCGTGAATACCTTGGAATAAATTGGATTTATACAAAAATTTAATTGAATTTATCAATCATGAATTTTTATGCTCCTTTCATATTCCATTTTTTCGAGATATTCTTCACATGTCCTATACTTTTGTTCTAAGCAAAGTTACCAGTCATGTCAATGACACAGTACAACAAAATTTCGATGCTTTTTTCGTGCTTATTTCAAAAGTATTTCAGAAAATTTTCCAGCACTTTCAATTTCTCTAATTTGTAAATCTAATAAAATATTAGAGTGAAAAATACAGAAGCAATTTTTTCGAGGATTTTTTTTAAATAAAAAACCAAACGTGCCAAAAATTTTCATTTTTCCAAAACAAAATTTTTGAGTTCGAAATCATCGAAATTTTTGTGTACTATTTTCTAGTACTTGAAATTGTAAATTTATGCAATAGACTAGTAGAATTTTATTTATCAATTAAATTATATACTTTGTGGTCATTGAGCCTTATAAGGCGTTGAGCATTCCAACTGGATTTACTGGATAACACAATAATTGTAAATTCCTTGAATATTCCTTGGAATAGGCCATCCAGTAGCTCGGCGTCACCATCCAATTCATCGATGATAATAATCTGCAATGTTGACATGATTGTTCAATAAATAAAGAATGAATAAATTATATTTTCGATGAAATTCACCGACTCACATGTTTACTGAAAGCCATGGACTTTAGGTAAATCCTTGCAAGAAGCAGCAGCTTTTTCTCCACGAGACTGAAGACATTGTTTACATCATTGTCAAGGCGTTCATCCAACTTTGTTATTTTCTCCCACAGCAACATTTTTTGCAATGTTTTAACGAGGTGTTTTTCAGTATTGCGACGACCTGGGTCGATATTGTATCTGGTGAATTATGAATAGACTTTTTTAGGCTTGACCTCATTTAATAAGAGCTTGCAAGTTTGAAGAAAAATTAAAAAGAGAGCTTGCATATTTGAAACAAAAGTTCAAAAGGGAGCTTTTATTTTTCAAAAAAAATCAAAAGAGAGCTTGCATGTTGAAAAGAAAAATCAAAAGAGAGCTTGCGAGTTAAAAAAATAATTCAAAAGGGAGCTTTCATCTTTAAAAAAATTAAAATAGAGTTTGCATGTTGAAAAAAAAAATCACAGGAGAGCTTTCATCTTTTAAAAAAATTCAAAAGAGAGCTTGCATGTTTGAAAAAAAAAATCACAGGAGAGCTTTCATCTTCTTAAAAAAATCAAAAGAGAGCTTGCATATGTAAAACAAAAATTCAAAAGGGAGCTTGCATATTTAAAACAAAAATTCAAAAGAGAGCTTGCATATTGACATAAAAAAATTCAAAAGAGAGCTTGCATCATAAAATAGGTCTCAACTTCATCATCGTTAAACTCACGAATTCATATCTTTACTCATCATCGTTGTACCTAATAGTCCCGTCGAATAAAACAGGAACTTTGGGAATGTAGTCAACATGATCACGCAGAACATCAATACATATGTCGAAGATCTTCAAGGATCCTATAATGATGTTTCCCGTGAAGACTTCATTGATTTGCAGCAAGCATTTCACCAAGTCTCGTTGTAACTCTGGATCGAGCCCGCGGAATGCGACTTTTTCCCCTGCATATATTGAGAAGTTGAGGGGTTCTTGATCGGACGGAGCGTTGGGAGTCAGAAGGACATCTTGGAAATGGATATCCGGAACACCTGGCCACTGCTTACGGATGTTATCGCCCTCCATCTTTTCTTGGGGAATGTCCTGTCGAAAGGTCGAAAGAATTATATAAAATCTACAGCAAAATTCCGGAGTTGCCCATGCTCGAGGGTTTAACTTGAGAGCGGCCCCCACTCCAGCAGTGAGGGAAGGAGAGCGCTGACGCTCAGTGAAGGATGCACGTATGCAGTGGTGGGGGAAGAACGTATCGTAAAGGAGAATGAACGATTGAAGGAGAAGGTACATGGAGGGGAGCGCTAGAGTGGGGGTTCCCTTATCCTCCTCAGGCAGCAATTACAGAACACATGGAATTTGCATTGCTCACCATGATATATTTATCAACGACACCAACAGTAAGTAAACTTCCATATGCATTCATTATCGCCCCAGTCATGTGAATAACACTTTGGGTCAATTGCAGTGTGCAGATGAACGCCAATCCCAGAACTTCATATCGAACTTTTAGGGCACTCAGTGAAGCGCAGATCGTCATAATGATTGCGAGTGTGAGAGCGGAGAGAAATTTGATCCTGAACTCCACCCATAGCTTCAGAGCGTCCAGCAGGAAGTCATAGGTCAGATTAGCGTTACAGTGTTTGTAGAATTTTTTTGAAAATTCCCGCTCTTTCAGATATGCCTGAATGACGGCTCTTTCACTCACTGTGTTAATTGTGTGAATATATATTGGAGTTATTGAGTGGATTTTCAGCTCGTAGAGTGTCATTAGGAGTCCTCTAAAAAATATTTTTGATTAATAATGATCTTTAGTAATCGCACCTCTCCGCCCGATCGGAGTTTTCGGGGTTTTTTTTTACCTGACATAAAAGTTATAGACAACAGCAGCGCTGATAAAAATTATTGTTGGCACTAGGGACCAACTAGAGAGAATGCCCAGTGTAATAATACTAAAAACACTAATTCCAATGTGCATTAATGCAGTAATTTTCAGTCGCGGAAGCATGTAATCCACTTCCTGAAGATTCAAACTGAAAATGTTGAGGAGGATTATTGATGAGATTGGTGAAAACACGGAGATCTGAGCCCTGGAAATTTTCTTGAGCCAAAGTTCATGGATGCTTTTGGCAGAGGCGAAGACATCCTGAAAGAAATTTCAGTTGACTAGATTTTAATAAATAATATCCAACATTCTGTGAAGGCAATTTGCTTAATTCGAAAACACCATCTAATCTTTGAAGCTCTTTACCTCATTATAGATAATCATTAGAATTAGGCCCCAGAAGATGATGAATCCAACCATGGAGGCGAGTATCACAGCGATCACCGTCGTATTCGTCAGCATTTTCTACAACAGAAAGCGATATCAGAAGAAGATGGTTTGAAAAATCGTAATGTGTAACTTTTCACAACTTTTTGAAATACAAGACCGGTGGCGCGCGCTTCGCACGCGCCTTTCCTTTTTTCGTCTCACTGACTGGTGTGGCGTTGGTTTCGGTCTTGCGGTTTTCGATATATATCGATAGTTTGTTTCGTCTCTCCTCTTTACTATAGGAATGTGGTTTTTAATTACTTGACGGCGGGCTTTTCAAATTAGAATGTGACTAGCGCCGCTGCAGCCGCGCCGGTGAATCAGTTTCTTATTCGATTTTAAACTGCAATATGTTTCCAGTTTTTTTCCATAAAGTATACATTCATTTGAACTGTATGTTTATGATATTTCCATTGGACTCTGCAATGTAGTTTTAAATAAAAGTATCTGCTACGGAGTAGAGGGAAAGATGCAAATTTAAAAGTCCTTCATCAACTGTGAGAACAATCTCTACATAACTCTGTATTTTTTATTTATTATTATTATTATTATTATTATTATTATTATTATTACTAAATAAAACGCCACCTCTCGTGTTGTTCTTTGAACTTGTTCTCACTTTCAAATCGGAACTAAGGTCATCTCTCGGTGCTATTTCTGAAGCTTGTTCTCATTTCGAGATATTTCGAGTTCGACTTTTCTCAATTCGAGATTTTTCTTTCGTGTGTTTTATATAGTAGGATTGTGATCCATTTGACGCATGCGCATTCGCTTCAAATCTAGTTCGCTCATCGATGTTAGAGGCGCGAGTTACGCTACATGGTCACCCAGCATTCAATGCGCTCGGAGCGACCGGTCATCCAATTATTATAGACATGAGTGTATTAGCGGTACAGATTTCATTATTAATTTACCGTTACCTGTGCAATATAAGTGAATACTAGAGGAGCAGCTGCTATGGGAATGGAATAAAGGAATGACAGAGCGCAGACAATTGCACTTCTCCACCAGCTACCATCTCTATTCATGTACGCTCTGCACTTGAGTTCTGATTTGAGTCCATCAGTTCTTTCGCCCTCTAGGTCTGACTCCCTATCTGCCTGAGTTGTGATGTCGAGAATGCTATCGGAAATGCTAGCGCCAACGGACAACTGTCTTTTCATGGATTCCATGGTTTCTTTACTCAGTGGCCCATCCTGCCGCCTGCCGAATGTCTTGATTAGGTCCGTGTACTCACTGTTCCACTGTAGAAGCTCATCGTGTGTACCCTGCTCCACGACCTTACCTTCCTTCATGACGTAAATGGTATCACAGCGCTTCAGAAACTGAGACAAAAATTCATACATCAATTCATATATACAGTAGAGCTCCCTTTATTTTCCGAGCTCGGGGGGTGACCTTGAAGCAATTTCGTGGAGAAAAAAATTAAGGAAGCCCCCCACTCTGCCCACTGGTTGGTTGGCGTGGTGGGGGTTGTCGGGTGCGGAAAGGGAAATAAGAGCAGAAGTAAACGGACTATGTATCAAAAGTAAATAGGTTATGTTTCATGAATGCTCGGTCCCACTATTGAGACGCTGCGCAGTCTGGAGCGCATGACGTCGAAAACAAGGATAGACAAAGTACGGGGAGTGGGAGAAGGTTTTTGAGGGGAGACAAGTCGTGAGGGGAGTACAGCGAAAATAAAGGAAGCGGAAAATTAAGGGAGCTCTACTGTATATGAATTATCATATATATAATAAAAGTAATATGTATATATATATATATATATGTGTAGAAGAGACGATTTTTATGTGTAACGGTTTTAAAGCAGAAATGAGTGACACCAATGGGGAATAAGTTGTCTGGACTGGCCGTAGATAATTAGGGATTAAAATCATCATAAATTCACCAGTATTGTCTAAGTCCTGGAAAAACTACCAATTGTCGTAAGTGAGTCACAAATCGTAAAAGCATAAGTGTTGGCTCGATTTGTCTTTCCAGGCAAATGCTGTTAGGAATGAGTGACATAGAATGCAGAGAATAGAGTGCGATGAAACTAGTGTAGTGAATAATGATCAAGACAAGCACAGTAATTGCCAAATTTGAGATATTTAAGGCTGACCAAGTATACGGAGAGGCAGAGTGTGTGTGTTATCAGGAGTACGCTTGTTGAAAGCTCCATAAACACGACCTAGAACATACTTGGACCTTATCCGAGACCAGTATGACGCACTTTCCTGCGAGCATCCGCAAAATTCCTTTATCAAACACTTCAGCACTGTCGACTCTCTCCAAGTCTCTCAGCGGATTATCAAATAAATTAATTTCCCTATTATTGTAGATTGCCCTTGCAAGTGCTATTTTCTGCATCTGACAGTTTGTAAGTTTCACAGTGGACACATCTGTATCATCACTCCCCGGCAGAGAATTCAAATCCTCGTTCAAACGACACGACTGGATGGTCTTGTAATACCAGGAGGCGTCGAAAGTTTCTCCCAGGATGATGTTCTCCTGCAGATATTTGATCAAAAAAACGTTAGTGACGTACAGAGGAATTTTGTAGAGCACGTTCGTTGGACTGTTCGAATTTCTGATATTTTTTTTTGCAATTCTCTTTGGCTTCCCCCACTCCTTTCCCGCCACTTCCCCTTTTCTCCTATCCACACCGTCACAACTCCGCTTTACGTATTAGCACATGCAATTCAATCGATCCGATGAACGCACTCTAACAAATTGGAGATAATGTTATCATTCAGATCTTTCCCATTGACTACCTTAAAAGTGCCTTCGAAAAGACTAAACTCTTCAGGAACGTAGGAGCATGTTCCATCGATGGCGACATGTCCTCCAGTGTGATTCAGCTGGCCCATGATAGCTAAGAGAAGCGAACTCTTCCCACTTTTTGCAGCACCACACACGCCAATCAGTCTACCTTTAGGTGCGTAAAAATTGATGTCCATTAAGACATTCTGGGAGGACAAGTTTGCAAGTTGTGTTGGTGGTTCCTCGATGACAAATTGCGATGAACTTCGGATTATCCGGTCGACCGGAGAATTGTCCTGGGACCAGGAGAATTTGGCCCCGTTTATGGCGATCGCCAAATTCCTGTCGATGGGCTTGTCCGTGAAACGGTTGGTCTCCCTCAAAATCAAGATTGCCTGAATGAAAAGGACCGTTCAATTAGGAACAGTCTGAAAGCTACAATTTGAAGAGATCATCAATTAATATTCTGTTTTGTTTTTTCAGATCTTACGAACTTTGAGTTTGTTCAAGGAGGCCAGACCCCTGGAGATGCTGCTCATCGCCAGCCAGCTGCTTCTGACACAGTGTTTCAGATTCAGGAGAATTAGCACTAGACACGGCATGTACTGAAATCCAAGAAGGAGCAATATGAGTTACGAAACTTGGTAGCACAATCTGTTACCCACTTTCTGATAGGAGCCACAGTTTCATATAGAAAAGATGAAGACAGTGGAGATCAGACACTGGAGATCAGAACGTGTATGTGAAATTATGCTACAGCGTTTCATAAAATGTCTCTTATCAAATCTCACATTGGCAGAAACAATATAATTATGTGTTATCAGGTACGCCATGGTCATAGCGCTGACAGCGACGATGGGTATGACATGGACCATGCAGAGGCTCCAGCCCTCACTGAGTGCTCCCAGCTTCATCTCGCTGATCTCCTTGGCCCGGATATCCTTGATCCCCGAGACAAACCGCTTATCATACTTCCCGATTTTGGCAATGCAGATCTTATCGATGAATTCCTGCAGCAGAGTGATTCGCTTCAGCGAGAATTTCATGGCTCGCATAGCGAATATTTTGGTCAAGTAGGCGGTGAGGATGAGACCCAAGTATAGAACAATCAGAACAGCGACGCCAATCAGGGCCCAATGTCCCATTGAGTGCCAGATGAAGATTGAGGAGAGCAGGAGAATCAGAGGTCCTGGGGACAGAAAGATAAAATTTTCTAATTAAGAGTTGATTGACTGACTAAAAGTTGAGGAATTAATGGTATGGAGGAATGTTCATTAAGGGGTGACCTCGGTGAAACTTCGAAGCCTTCGGGCCCGCCAATCGGGTTTTGGTATATGAAGGCATATCCAAAAAAGTAAGAAAAATTCCGGACCCGACCTCCGCAATTTTCGTCCGATTTTAATTCTTCTTTTTCCAAAATGTTCGTCATACTCCAAAGTACAAAGTTAAGTACAGTAGAGCTCCCTTAATTTTGCGCTCCCTTTATTTTCGCTGTGCTCCCCTCACGACTTGTCGCCCCTCAAAAACCTTCTCCCACTCCCCGTACTTTGTCTATCCTTGTTTTCGACGTCATGCGCTCCAGACTGCGCAGCGTCTCAATAGTGGGACCGAGCATTCATGAAACATAACCTATTTACTTTTGATACATAGTCCGTTTACTTCTGCTCTTATTTCCCCTTCCGCTCCCGACAACCCCCACCACGCCAACCAACCAGTGGGCAGAGTGGGGGGCTTCCTTAATTTTCTTCTCCACGAAATTGCTTCAAGGTCACCCCCCGAGCTCGGAAAATAAAGGGAGCTCTACCGTATCCGTTTTGTTCCATTCGCTTTACATAATGGAAAAATGATTTTTTAGTTTGCGCGTTTTTTTCGGAAACTTTCAAAATTCATCGTTTTCCCTAATTGATTATTGTAATCACACGTAATATGTCTTTTATGACGAGAAAAATGATTTGGTCAATATTTATTTCTGTATTTTTAACTGAGCAGGTTACTACATATATATCTGTATTTTCTCAGATTTCTCTCATAGACAGATACAAGTACTATAATTTTTTGTACTGAATGTGAATTCTGTCATCATTCTTATCGTCATAAAAGACATATTACGTATGATTATAATAATCAATTAGTGAAGACGAGAAATTTTGAGATTTTTCGAAAAACTGGAAAAAATGCGCAAACTGAAAAATCATTTTCTGATGATGCAAAGCGAATAGAACAAAACGGATACTTAACTTTGTTCTTTGGAGTATGACAAACATTTTGAAAAAAAAAAATTAAAATCGAACGAAAAGTGCGGACCGCGGAGAACTTTGAAGCGCAGAACACGAAAAACAATGTTCCTTATGGGTATATGGGGCAAAATGGGTTTGGTCTGTAATTTTCCTTACTTGTTTGGATATGCTTGTTTTACTTGTTTGGAAGAGAGAAGGTTGCAAATTGAGACAGATGACATATTGATGTCATCCCTACCTGAGAATATCAGAGGCCCATTGGTAATTAATTCGTACAATGTGCTGCTGTCAGGCACAAAGTATGTAAGTGTCTGGTGAACTGGAGCTGTGTATCTCACGGAGGACTTCAACAATTTCTTATAAGCCAGTGCCAAGCATCCGGCTCTCAATCTTGTCGCGGTTCGAAGGTTCAGCGCTGCACTCCATGCAATCAGGAAATAGGAAATCACTTCTGCGGCTACCAAGAGAGCCACGTGCGTCGACATTATGACATTATCCATGAGAACTATGTGCTCGAAATTCTCAGAAGTTGTCGTTGCATTTGAGGAATTGTTTGGAGTGGATGCATTCATTAGGGATTCTAGTGGCCTTAGTTCTGCTGATACGTGTAGACGATCTTCAGTTGATGCTATTATCCTCTGGAGGATGAGAATCTGAACGAGAGAGTTGGGGTGAAGATTCAGTGAGAATATCTAGAGTGATCTTCAGAGACATTTTACTCACGGGACTGCATAGGGCGATGATCATTCCAAGGAGGTAGATCAGGGATCCAACTAGTACTCGGGTCTTGACGAACTGCCAAGCGATGCTGGGGACTGAGGCACCCGCCTGTCCTCTCTTGACAATGTCATTGTGCCAGAGGGAATCTATTCTAAGAGATAATCATTTTGGTTCATCGTTAGCCGTTTAGTTTCAGGAATTTTTAGTTGAGGTATTACTGTCCTGGTCAATGGTGATCTGCAGATTGGTGCTGATCAAGGTACACCAATGTACAGGATCAGCGTTGACCTATATGAAATAGTCTCCAAGCTCTGTGTTTAACTTTTTTGGGGGCGTTATATTAAAAAGGCACTTCTGCTACCCACCTTGGTCCGTTCATTTGACAGGACTCTTGGAGAGCTATTGTCGGCAGTGGCTTCTCCATCATTGTCGTTCTATATCCAGCAGACACATACTCATTGAGCCAGTTGAAAAGGACGCTCGAGAAGAGCCCAATTTTGTCTACGGGAATTTCTGATCCTGGAACTCTGGTAAAATCAATCGCGTTAATGCGATTAATCCCAATTGATCTTTGGAAGGTCGCGCCATGAGCAAAGTGCCGTACCCCTTTTTTCGCTACTTTTTTGGGGAACAAATTTTAATGCTGTTTCTGATATTTGGATTCAGAATTTTCATTTAGTTGGAATTGGAAAATACATGGGCGGCGATCTGCTATACGCGCGAGCACAGGCAAGTGAGCGAACGCGGCCGCGGTTTAGCGGATCGAGGGACATAAAAATGTTCGCCAATCGGTGGAAAAATTTTTACAAGTCAAATCGCCCGCTTCGCTCGGTTAGAGCGCGCCTTAGCGGACCTAGGAATGAAAAGTACTTTTTCGTTACTCAATGCGTGAGGTGGCGTTTCACGCACGCTTGGTAGACATGCAGACACTGAGGGAATTGAACGCTGTGCGCAGCCTTATTGGGGGACATTCGCTAAGAGAAGCTTCTTCAGTACTCCAGGAACCATTACCTCTTGAATTTCACAGGAATTAAATTGGAGAGTGCAGTAGTATACCTAGACAAGCGATTATGAGGTACATAGGTCGAGCTGTATTTGTCGATTTTTCCTCTGCTTATCAGCTTCCCCTGACTGCCAGACTCCATGCTGGAGCAGAAAAAAAAATTAGTGGAGGAAGGAAATCTCAATTTGTTCTATATAAAATTAGGGCCTTTTTTCCACGAAAAATTGGGACTCTTTTACGGTTCAATTCTGCTAAATTCGGCCAATTCCAGGTCGATATTTATTCCAAGAAGGGATATCTGTCGTCTCAATTCACTTTTTTCTGTGTATATCTTTGGAATAGACTCTTCCATGTCGGTGTTTTTCAATGGCTTATCTAAACGCGGTATCGAAATTTTTGTTAAACCTTTTCTGTAGAGATAAGTGAGATCTAGGGGAAAAAAATTTCTGAGACTCCGAGAAATTTTTCCAAAATCTGAACAACTCAAATCAACTTGATATATATAGACATACTTGTCATTACTGATGCGAGACAATGCGTCAAGTACTGGACCAGCTGTGTGCCTATATCTATCACTTCGAAACTTCATGTGTTTTCTGAGCCTGGCAAATAATAGTTCTGATTTTTCGCCAATTTTTTAAACGCTTTATCTATTTTATTCCCGACGTTAAATCATTATGATAAACCTGGAAGACCAAAAAATTGACCTATTGCGGCGCTCTAAAAAGCGATTGAGGGAAACGAGTACCGTTAATACGGCGTAATATGTTGTGTGCTAATTTGTTTCGGTCTAACTGAACGTTTAGCTAAAATACGAACAAAATAACTTCCCTATCAGGGAACCTAATTTTCTTAACCGAAATGTTGCAACTTTACTATTTAATTATCAATTGATAATACGTCAATTAACACTTCCTGGTATTTGCGCATGTCCCAATTTTTTCTAGTTTCTTAGAGAGGTCTTTGCATCGGAATCAACACAACTCGAAGTATCCGCGCACAGCACTTATCCAGTATTTGATGGAATCCATCGCAGATGATTGACATATATATCAATCACTAACTTACCTAACACCAGCAGGTGCATCCATCAGAGAATAGCTGGCCGATGTCGACATTATTCACCGAAAAAAAATTCTATTCATAATTTATTTGTCAGAAAGAGCGAGGGGCCTTCGATACCTTATCAGTTGACTCCAAGATATCAATGTTTATCAGATAAAATGTATCAATTCATTCGCAATTTTGGTACGACGACCGGTACGGTCTATTGGCTTAGTCACATGGATTTTTGTCAATTTCATGACGAACGAAGTGAAGAGTAGAATAGCATTAGGATCAACTGACGCATACTGATAGCAGCGTCTTCGGCACATCCACTTGCTTGGCTTATCTCGAAAAATGACCTACCTCTTTGCCCCACTCCAGCTGAACGTTGAGACAGCGATTACTGAGGAAACTAGTATTTTAGGTCGTAGGAATTTTATAGAGTTCAACTCTTTTGGTATGGGACCTGTACGACGTTTGGAGGAGGCGGCGGTGGACCGCCCACAGACACGACCTTGCTTGTACACAACTGGTGAATTATATGTATTCACAATTCCGAGTAAATTTTTTTGAAACATGAATTTTGAATTTTTGAATTTGAATTTTGAATTTTGAATTTTGAATTTTGAATTTTGAATTTTGAATTTTGAATTTTGAATTTCGAATTTTGAATTTTGAATTTTGAATTTTGAATTTTGAATTTTGAATTTTGAATTTTGAGTTTCGAATTTTGAATTTTGAACTTTTGTATTGTCAATCTTAGAATTAGTAAAAAAAATATTGATTTCTAATGGCTGGACTGTTTCGAAAGTGAATTTTTGTTTTGCACATTTTCAATTTTCAATGTTCACATTATTTTTTAGTTATCTATTTTCATTTGTATTCAAATGAGGCGAAATTATATTGATCATTCATTTACACCAAAAAATAAGAAAAATAAAATGAAGATTGTCGACAGTATATCGTTGAATATATATTTTTTATTTCTGTAAATATGAGTCATTAAAATTGTCATAGAAATTTGCTTCTTAAGGCACATTCAATTAATTAATTAAGTATTCAGTAAAAATTGGAAGCATTGGCTCCAATAAAATGTTCATGTAAAATAAAAAAAATTGTTAAAAAAAACTCAGTAAAGTAGAAAATTACTTTGGTTAAGAATATTAAAATGATTAAAATCGAGACACTGTCGGTTTTGGCGCATTTGGCAAATACGAGACCACCTATGCAGGTATTCTCTTGGGATTCAAGTCGTACATTCTGCGCATGCGCTTCTTCAATTCCTGGGGAAATTTGTCGTAACATTTTTTGCAGGCGGGGCGCAAATCAAACTCGAAGAATTTTGTCTTCTGGTTCATCTTCTGGTCGCAAAAGGCGCAGGCAAAGTGATGAACACACCAGGCCTTGTTGAGAGCAGTAAAAACTGTAAATAAAAAAAAAATAATTAAAAAATTTTGACAAATTTTCAAACATTTCTCAACATTGAAACAGAAGAAACCGAAAATTGGAGATGGAAAAAATTAAGAATTGAAAAAAAAATAAAATGGAAAAAAATTGGAAACTGAAAAATTCAATGACTAATATTTACCATCTCCAGCAATCACTTGATTGCAAACGAAGCAAAGATTCCCAAATAATTGATGATAATGTGTTTCGCAGTAGGCAAGTCCCTTTTTCTCGTAATGCCGATGCCCCAGGAATGGCTTTTCACACTTGGCGCAGACGAAATGTTCTACATGCCAATGCTTCCCAAGGGCAGTGACTACTCGCTCCTCAATTGGACGTCGGCAGGCTCCACAAATTGGAATTCCCATTTTGTCATGGCAACGAAGGCAATATAATTCGTTCTGAAATGTGGAAAGAAAAAACTGTAGAGTTACCGTTCAAGTGAATTTTTACATCTTGTCCTCCTCACGTTGAAATCTTCAGAAAATAGCAAATATCTTATCAATTTATTTCTATCCAAAACTTTTGACAAAAAAAAATAGTAAACTGAAACTCAAAACGTTAGAGGCTTTTTGACAAAATAATCTAATTATCATTGTATACGAACTGTTATTTGATCATAACAACGGTGATGAAGTGGTAAAAAAACAAAAATCTATTGTAAAAAATTATTGTAAAAATATATTGTTAAAATGTATTGCAAAAATCTATTGTAAAAATCAATTGTAAAAATGTATTACAAAAATCTATTGTGAAAGTCTATTGTGAAAATCTATCGTAAAATTCTATTGTAAAAATTTATTGTAAAAATCTATTGTAAAAATCTATTGTAAAAATCTATTGTAAAAATTTACTGTAAAAATCTATTGCAAAAATCTATTGTACAAATCTATTGTAAAAATCTATTGTAAAAATTTATTGCAAAAATTTATTGCCAAAATCTATTGCAAAAATCTATTGCAAAAATCTATTGTAAAAATCTCTTGTAAAAATTTATTATAAAAATCTATTGTAAAAAACTTGTAGAATTAACGTGAAATTAAATTCCTGTTCCCATGAACAAACATCCTCCAAAAGAAGACCATCACCATTTCATTGGCAGCATATCCAGGCCTAGATCTAACTTCCCTAGCATCAGAGTTGAGCTCCACTTGGCAAGCCGTGCAGTTGAAGTGATAGGGATGATAAACTTCACCTCGGAATCTCAGTGGCTTGTCATCAATTACCCCACTGTAATAAAAAAAAAGTTATTGGATTACGCTGGCAAATATGCATTTTTTCCTTGAAGCAGCTAAAGAAAAATATGAATATTGACGCCCATTTTTTGCATTCCTGAAGTGCATAGAGATATCAACTCACTGGCACTGATGGCAAATATGTTTTCCAAATGCTCCAGCCTTGACTCGTGCATTGCAGGTATGGCAGAGAGCTCTTCCTTGACACTTGATGAATCCAGCATCAGCGAGTTCGAAGTCACATTCCTCACAACGGAAACATCCTGGATGCCAGTTGGCATTCATCGCCTTGATGACTCGACCAATCACAAACTCTCCTACACAAAAAATTCCAGATGGTTAATTGAATACCAAATGCAGGCAGTTTAATTATTCTTCCAATTTGATGCTGAAGATCACATTACTTTTTGTTTTATATTAAGTAATTCCGAATCACCTAGATAAAAATTGAGAAGTTGTGTACAAATTTGTGCAAATTTGTTCTTGAAAAATTGAGAACATTCTGAAGCAAATCTTGGGCTTAATTTGTTTACTTTTGTTTTTTTGTAAAACAATATTATTGTTTTTTTTTCAGGAATTTTTTGTTTTTTTTTAAGCAGTGAATATATGGAAATATTGACAATTTTGAAAATCTTGAACAAGCTTCTTTTGCAATATCTACCAGAGAAAAATCTATTTTCTTATCTGTAATATGTAAAACGAAACGGAGATATAATATTGGCCTCGTCCATGCCTGTTATGAGATTATGGATTTTGGCAATTTTGATAGGAAGTTTCTGCTTGTACAAAAAATTTTTGGTGACATTTTTCCGGAATATCCGTTCATACTTCACTTGGTTGATCTGAGGGTACTTAGTAAAATATCGAAGTATTCTATAAATCGTACCACATCGTCCGCAGCAGGGTGCAAAGAGCACGTGAAAGTCATGCTCGCAGTACTTCCTTCCCTCGAATTCGTAGAAAATTCCCTCAGGAAATGGTCGGAAACACTGAGCACACCTTCATGGAAAAAAAACGTGAAAATTAGTTAATCATCATTTTTTCTGAGCACATTTTTCGGATAATTTTTTTTCTAAGCATTTTATAAAACAAATTTATGAAACAAACTTATAAAACAAATTTATAAAACAAATTTATAAAACAAATTTATAAAACAAATTTATAAAACAAAATTATCAAACAAATTTATAAAACAAATTTATGAAACAAATTTGTAAAACAAATTTATAAAACAAATTTATAAACCGAATTTATAAAACAAATCTATAAACTGAATTTATAAAACAAATTTAAAAACCGAATTTATAAAATAAATTTATAAAACAGATTTATAAAACAAATTTATCAAACAAATTTACAAAACAAATTTTGCTCTTCAGTTCTCAACTATTAACTTTGAACTTTTCAGGATAACTTTTAATATCAAGAGAAGTCTCACACGAAACAATGAGGATGCCACAGTTCTCCATGTGAGTTAACAATTTTCTCATGTGCCTCGAACCCTTCCCGGCACCTCGAGCAGAACATGTTGTCCAGCGACATGGCAGTGATTCTGAAAAAGCAAAATTTCATTAAAAAAACTTCTAAAAAACAAAGTTCCACCTAATGTACCGAGAGTCCTTAGTCCTTGCCCGTTCCCCAGAGGCCTCAGGGCCGCCATAAATATTTTTGAACACCAGAGGATTTCGTTCTGGGAGCTTTGGCGCATCCGGATTTTTCCAATCCTTCAGGTCTTCATAATCAATTTGCCCCAGATCACCCGAATCATTCAGCTCAACCGAGTTTCGACGAGAAGCCATTCTTCGAGAATAAAGATCGCTGTTTTCCAGCGACAGCACAGACAGAGACATTGGAAAAGACCCTGGGCTCTCCCCCATGGTTGGTCTTCCAGACAAACTTCAGGAAATTGCTGGATGAACTGAAGGTATCAATTAAGGTAGTTCAATCTTCCTCAAAAAAAAAAATTTCCCAAAGATTTCATTTCCACTTTTGATAACAAAAATTTTGACCTATCAAAATTGAGAAATTATATAAAATGTCTGATTTCCATGGGGTTTTGCTTTGGCAAAAACCCATAAATATTTCAATTTAACATTACAGATTTTGCTTCAAAAAAATCAGATCAGTTCCCAAGAAAATATCTCGTCTCAAAAAGTTGAAAAATTTCATAAAAATTTTCAAATTTTTTTCCATTAAAAAAGTGACTGTATATATATTTCTCTCAAAAAGTTGAGTGGTATCCAGATCACCCACAAGATTCAATCTCACTTATCAACACTTGATCCACAATACTTGAGGTTATGAAATTGAGAAAATAACTAAAGTGTGAAACATAGTAAAGTTCTTTGGCAATTTGTCTGAATTCCCACTCCTCCTCAAAACGACTGAACTACTTTAACAAATCCCCAAAATTCACTCAATAAATTTGCCCACAATGATTGAAGAAGGAAAAAGAGCGCAGGAAGAAAACACTGAACGCTCGTCTGAGGAAAATTTCAGATACAACAGCACATATGGAGTGATAACGTATCACTAGGATTCAATGTCACGTGGTTCTGCTAAGCTTGCAGGTAGATAAGCCACACTTGCAATGACACATAATCAACTGCCGCCAACAATCACAACAAGACAGTAACTGTTAAAACCCATTAAAATATTCAATTGAACATCAACAGTAACTTAAAATGCGGGAATAACGAGTTATGTCAGTTCTAAAAATAGAAACTGCTTACCCAGGCATTATTGACAGGAAAGACAAATGGCAATAATTGAAAGTGCCCTTTCACTCGATGAATCTCGAATAATGCGCGAATATTTTTTGGTTGAATTGCCAATTTATTTCGGGAATTAGAACGTCTGTGAGGAGATGTGCACAGTGGTGATGCAAATTATACACTGTGTGGTGTACGCCCTGTTTTACTCGTCGCCCACGTAACAACCTTGATGTTTACACTTATGGAAAATTCAGTTGAGCTCAGTTAAAGTTGAAGTACCTCTGCGGTAAAAAAATTTAGTGTCAATGTCAGGATTATGTCACTCAAATTTTCAAAAATTTTAAGCACAATATTTTTCATATATATATGTAATAACATAAACATTGATACAATTGTGAAGTTCGAGTTGAGCGACATGAAACAAGTGTCAATAGTTCAGAAAGTTTGGAGAGAAAATTGATCGAATTAAAATTAAATATATAAATATATATATATATAGTATGTTTATGGACAATGTGAAAAAGGTCAAAACTTTTGACATACAGGGTCAAAAATTCGTAGTTAAAATTCCCTTTTAGAAACACAATCCAAAGGGTCTTCTGAACTTTGACAACTTGGAGATATAGTTAACTCAAGTCGAGACAAAATTTTGTGCGTTCAGCAAAGTTGCACAGTTGATTTTGAAAAAGTCAATGATGATCTGAGTTGCAATAAAAATAGAAAATAAAAAGTATATTTTGTTTTGCATTGAGGGTATTCTGTGGGGTTTTGGGAAACTGGGAAATTTCAATTTGTTTTACCTGATTTTTGCGCGCCCTACGTGTTTTTATGTATTAGGAGTTTGACATGTACTAGGCGTATATGATTACGTTCATAACCCCGAAATTATGGAACTGACGCACCAACACTGGTAAATTAAGGGGCGAGAGGTGGGACGAAATACACACATTGGGATTTAGGGGGATTTAGGTCGTCAGCTGGGCTCCGGCTCCAGATGTGAATGACCAATCGCAAGAGACAGCACAGCGTCTGCCCTTTTTAGAAGCAAGTAGGAATGACAGCTTTTTTGAACTGAAACTTGTTAGGGTTTGTGCGCGTCGGACTTTTATTAGCCGCGTTAGGGAAGAACCTGGAGGGATTAAACATGGATGAAAGATATGCGGAACTTTTACATATGAAAATTATTCAAATATTCGCAGAATATCAAAACGATCAGAAATGTCTTCAAATTCGAGAAGAACGTCCTATACGAAAAAAAATTTCGAAAGTTTAAGGATTGGGCGTTTTCAAAGATGCAATTTTTTTTTATAGTTTTCGCAATTTTTATGATTGTAAAGTTTCAAGGTATTTCAATTTGTGGATGTTCAATTGAGAGAACAAAAGTTTTTTACCGCCTCGTAACGAAAAAAATCTGTATTTTCCGGTATCCACGGTAAGTCCACGATAGGCATTACTTATAAGTAATATATAGTATATATAGTATGTATATATATAGTAAAATTTGCGGCGAATCGCGTGTCGCCACTGTTTGAAAATTCATCCGGAAATCATAATTTTATAATGTATTCGTGATTCATAATCACATTTCGTGAATTCGGCCTGGAAAACCGATATATGTCTGTGTTCGATTTTGTTAAATTTGAGTTGAAAATAGACCTGTAGTTGAAGTATTCTAACCACGTGGTCCCACCACTCCATCAATAACAACTATCTATATAATTAAATATTTTGAAGAGGAATATCATAATTATATCGTTTTTCACAAGAAATTCTTTGAGTTTTACCAATTTTTCTTACAAACTTGCATTCACGAATACTAATCGTAATGCTGGTTGAGCAACACCGCGAAATTTGAAAAAAAAAATAATTCCGTCAGTTTGCAAAATTCATATTGGTTACACCCAACTAGCAAAATAGCGCGCGAAAAGTTTAAAAATTTCGACAGAAGTTTTTCCGAGTGTCTCACATACACTAAGAAAAAAACCCACTTCCACCAATAATGACATTTATTTTTCATTCCGCCTAAAAAGTCGGCTGTCTAAAAAACAAGGCACTCCATGAATTAATAAGTTCCGCGCATCCGACTTTTTGAAATTGAAGAACAAAATTCCACCCAGCATATCAATAACCATTTATCGACCAAAAAGCAGGTCAATTTGACATATGTCCCACATAGATAACCCATCCATGTTCTGTCAATGAAACTTGATTCAAAAATCAAGAACACCGGCGCCAGCCAATGACCGACGACTTCCCGAAGAATACCCCCCCTTCCATTGGCGCTTCTCCACAAATGACGACAAACAATCCCCACCCAATGGCAGACCGTATATTCCCACTATCCAACCAATCATTCACCTCCATCCAGGGGAAAAAAATCCCCGCGCCATCTTGGCCCCGTAGTATCATTAAATATTCCTATCTCTTTCTAGCCCACAGTAGTCACACAAGTGAATCCGTGGAAACTGTGAATGGGCTTGTCACAGTCGTTCCCTGTTATTTTATACAAAAACATCCACTTAAAATTTTCTACTCGTGTTAATATCAAAATAAGTTACATCAAGCGGATTATAGTGAGCAGTTATCCCCAAAATTTGAATTTAGCAAATACAATATTCGAAGTAAGTGAAAAGGTGAGTTCCAGTTGAACAAATACCGTTCATTTTTTTTTTTCTCCTGTTTCACTCGAAGCATCAAAAGGAATCAGATGAGGGGAATAATAACTCAGAGTCCAATGCACTCAAATTTCATATTTAGCGCCCTTTTTTCGTTTACTTTTTGAGGAAATTTTGTTGCCAGGAGCTGATTGCGGAACGTCACACGAACACATTGACAGTTGCGCTCTTTTGCATTTTGGTCAAATACACTTGGGGTACGATTGAAGAAAATGGGTAATGATAATACATGTCACGCTTTGTGAGTATCAACGTCATCATTGGGACAATCGGGAAATTTTGGGGGTAAGCGTATCAGTATGGGACTTCATGGACATATTCATTTATAGCATTGCGCTATTTTGTGATTAATGCCAATTTAAGGGAATGAGTTTGCAATGGGTTCAAGAGGGAATTCAAATTTATGGGGGTTAAGTACTGTCAGGATTATTTCTGGTGGTTAGTATTATTTTGAAATTTTGGACACGTTTGGGTGGGAGAAATGCATGGGATTTTTTAGGGTGATCATTTGAAAAATTTGGCGGGAAATTTGAATGGGACTTTTTGGTCAATTTGAAGAGATGCGCGCGCAAGGTGAAAATTAATTGTGGAGAATGTTTGACATATTTTGACGGTGATTTTGAGTTGTTCGGGTGGGTTTATTGGGTGGGTTAAGGATGCCGGAAGTTTGCAAAAAAAAAAACAAAATTTACTCTATAAATTTTTGACACAAAAATTTTCGTCAAATTCGTTATCTGAATGGCATTATACATCTCCGTGACTAAAAAAGCGGAGAGATAAACTTTCTTTCTTGAGCTTTGTTTTCTGTCACGTTACAGGCATCAGCTGAGATAAAGAGCACTGGTTGGGATTTTATTTTCGTCAAGAATGGAAGTATGAGCCGTAGTTCTTGGAAATTACCGGACTAGCCTTTTTCAAAAATTTCGTAGAGCCTTTTGGAGTTTTCCCAAGTTTTTTGAGTTTTTGAAAAATTTCCTTTGAGCATCTGAAATTGCTTAAAAATTGTCTCGACCCTTTTAGGGCTTCCTGTAATTTTTTGAATTCTTGCATTCAAAGAAACAAAATTTATGAGATACAGAATAAACAAATTGGAATTCTTTCCACTACTGTACCGTTAGAACGGTTGGAGATAGGAGAAAACATGATAAAACATAAAATGTGTACTTTTTCGAGGGGAACAAGATTCGTTTGACACTTTTTTTTCTATCTCTAACGGGACTCGAGATGCAGTGGTACAAACACAAAATGGTTTATAGGAATTGGAGAGCTTGCACTTGGAATTTCTTTAAGATGTATTCACACACACACACACACACACACACACACACACACACACACGCGACTGACCCCCCCCCACACACGACTGACCCCCCCCCCCGCACACACACACACACACACACACACACACACACACACAGCGCGACGCAAAATTTGTCTTTCACCTCAAAAAATTGAAAAAGTTTTTTTAGTACACAGCCTATTATCATCTAATGAATCAATTCATAAATCAGAGTTGCAATGATTCATCCCTTAATTTATTATAAATTTGTTCCCAAACATTGGATCACTCAACTCATCTCAAAATTTTTATCATCATTAAAAATTAGGCAGATCTCTGATTCCATAGATATAGAATATTTTCAATTTTTGGTTTTCAAATTGACTTTTCAATTTTTTGTATGGAACTATAGTAATTTATAGGCAAGTTCTGTACACAGAGCTCGGAATTTAATATAGATTTATTCAGGATATGAATGAGAAGAAACTGAGTTAGTGGAGCTATTTGCATGGAGATGTTGAAGCATGACAATAAGGAGGCGAAAAGTTATTCATCCTATGGTGATGTGGATTAGTTTTTTGCGTGAGTATTTGTATTTTTGGATGCAAGAACTCGTGCAGCTGAGTGAAGTGGACCAGGGAATTTTTTCCAGACTTTTTTGGAGTGTTTCTAGGAAGGGAATGCAGATGATCAATTTTTTGATGCTCGTAAATGATTGCGATTTGAAAAACTTGCAGTAGAAGTTACACAATTGAAAGGGTTGATATCATTACGAAATCTTATTATTTTATTTAAAAATTTCATGCATTTTTTCAGAGATCTCCTGAACTTTTCAGAAATTTAATAGAAATTTTATAAAATTTTCTGAAACTTGCTAAATTTTTCTAACATTTTTTTCGAGTTACTATTTTTTAAATTTGTCTATAAATTTTTTTTCAGAAATTTACCCATCTTTATAAAAATTCAGGAATCTAAAAAAATGTATACAACTGAATTTTTGGGCAAATACATTTCGCATGCAGAAAATGTTATAGGCATTTTTTAGAAGGGACATACAGTAAAATCAATTATGAAAAGTAAAAAGATAAAAAAATTTCACGTGCGCAGATTTTTTTTTCAGCTGGCTCATAATTAAAAGCATTTGGTATTATTGAGTGCAATAGAAAAATTCAACTCTTCACGTGATTAATTGTCGAGGCTTCTATCGATTAGTTCGCACAGTAGTTCTGCGATAATACAAGTAGCTGAAATAAAAACAATTTTTTTTTCTACTATTTTTTTTTCTACATCTGTCGGTTGCAAAAATGGGGATACAATTTATATTACTGAATATCAACGTGATGTTTTTTGTCCTCTAAACTCGGAAAGATCAGCGTGACGCAGAATGTTAACTGATGATTAATTTCCGCGAATCACTCATCACTTTTTTTAAGTGTTGCCCTCGGAGGACTCGGAGAGGTCCGTAGCAAGTAGGGTCACCAGACAGATCTTCATGAAAAAAAAAAACAAAACAAAACAAAAAAAAATCCCTTCCATCTATTTTCAAAAATGCATTTTTTTTTTTTTTTTTTTTTTTTTTTTTTTTTTTTTTTTTAAAGCTCTATGTGGGCTCTCCTCGACAAGAGTGTACACAAATACATCTTACAATATATCAATATTCACTTACATCAATGTAAATTGGAAATTCATGCAAACAGCCTGGTCAAGTTAAGTCTTGATCTAACGTCAGTTTTCACTGCACATCTCGAAAACTAGAAGAGATAGCGCAATTTACCATAATACAAAATTGTAGGTCTGGTTTGGCTCTACAAAAAAGGTGTATCCAAAAATCCCGCTATCCCCCCTCCATTTCGAGATATCGTACGAAATGTCGCGAGACGAGAACTCAACTTCGCTCCTGGAGAATTGATGATTCACATCTCACGTGGCAATTTTTAAAATAAGTCTTGACATTTTGTGGACTCGTCTTGTGAGGGTCTCTCCCTAGATTTTTGGCAGTTAATTGCAGTCTGCTAGACCCACAATAATTCCCTGATTTCGATAGTCCACGATGTTCCCAATTTTCGGCCTTTGGAACTTTTTTCACGGAGAACTTACATCCCTCAATTTTTCACGATTATCATTAACAGGTACTAAAAATTGAGGGATTTCCCCGGAACGAGGAATCAATAGGTTCATGGCCAGTTGCATGTAACGCAGCTAAACCTCTAGGAAGAAGCCCTACCCTGAGTGGATTGCGAGACTCTTCTAATGCCGAAATACCACCCCCCCCCCCACCCCACCCCACCCCACCCCCAGGTTTCGTTATATTCCGTGTTCTTGAAGCATGGATTACAATTCGCTTCAAGGGACTCTACTGAACTTGAGGTGTTCTCCAAATGCAACATGACATTCATTTGAATTCATGGGTCAACATTGAATAATCTCAATAGGAATGGAATATGTTTAATGTTTTTTGGGTGGGGGGGACTTATCGATGGAATTCAATGAAATTTTTTTGGATGTCGAACCAGTGCTTCCTGGAGCGATGCTAATTTTTTTGGAATTTTCTGACGATTAGAAATGGAGAAAAAAAATTGCAAAGTCGGCCTACTTCGTCAGCTTCTACAGAACCAGGATTAGGTCACTTTGACTTGAAAATTTGACACATAAGAATTTTAGCGTGGATCAAATTTTTTATATTCTTTAGTATGGATCTGGGATGAGGAGAGAGAATGTCACATGCTCGGAAATTGATATTCATCTGATGTTCAGCTCATTCAGATTCTGAAGAGCTGCACTAAATGTTTGAGACATTATGAAATTGTGGAAACAGCGTCAAATGAAGAGTTTCGCAATGTTCTACTAGACAACTACAGAGAATTTAAGATCGCTTTAGAAATTCTCAGCGATTACGTAAAAGTAGAAAGTCAAAAAAAAATCGAGTTCCAATATTTTTGTAAAATTGCAAAAACGTTTTGAATATTCCAGAAAAATTTTAATAACAAAAACAACACATCTTGAAAAATGGGAAAAGTTTATTGGAAATTAGCAAAAATCTCAACATTTTTATTGCATCAAATTCCAGAAATTGTTAGACCAAAAATTGCAAATTCGAAATCAATTATGAAACCGTTAACTACATTTAAAATTAATTTCATAATACTCATCGCTACCCAATATTTTTTTCGAGCTCACAAACTCCGCAAAAAATTCGCAATTCGCGGGTGATTTCAAATTTTACAATTTTTTTTGCAAAAAAAAAAAATTGCAATTTTCAAAATTTTTTGACGCGAGTTTTGAATATTCCCGCCACAGTGGACGGTCATCGATGAGTCAGTCGTGTTTTTTTTTAATGAGCATCCTGGTAGATAAGGTCTCACGGATGGCCTTTTTTCACTGTCCAACTCTCACAATTCAGTAGGGTTTCTTCATAATATCGTTAAAAGTTTTAGTCGCCGTTTCTTACGATAATGACCTGAATCATTGGCATTGACTCTAAGGAGAATCACTGACCCTGAATTACCCTGTATAGAGTTTTCCCTTTCCTTGAGCGGCAATGCACTCGTCGAGGATCCTCCGATCTAATCGAAAAAGTCCATTAACCATTCCTCAGTACCCTGAATTTTCATGGACTCTGAAAATATTAGGTCTGATAAGATAATATCTATTCACCTGATAATGCCCACTGAAAAAATTGTTTTCTCTGTTTCAGTGACAAACCCGATTTCGTGAAGATACATATTGAATTAAATTCATAAAGGTGAGCAATCATGAAGCAATTTGTTTGTTTGAATTGATTAATTAATACGCGATTCCTGGGATTTTAGATGCGGCGACAAGGACAGGACGTTATGCAGGTGAATCTGGCGGGAATCAGACGTGATATATTAAATCTTGCTCACAACTATAGCAATGCTCAGGTGAGTAACATTGGTCCTAGATACTTCATTTTTACCTACAATTTACAAATTCATTTTTTAATTAAACAAGCCCAAATGCGCGCTTAATTACAATTTGCTATTTGAAGTGACAATATATTTTCCGAAGTTGAAGATACTGTTAATCATTGACTCCGAAAAAATGAGAGCTTTCAATTTTCCAATTTGGCGCAAGCATCTTTTGTTTTTTCTGTAATTATCGCGTACATATAAAATTTGTCAACACTGGACAGAATATGTAAAACACTCGAAACTTAATAAATTAACAGAACGTCAAAAAATATTCTGTGTATATGATTTTCAATAACTACATAAGCTATGACAACTTGAACAATTGTCATACTTTTGAAAACTAAACCCGAATCGATATCCCAAATATCGATGTTTATCGATGCAAACGCGATTACCAACCAACTTGACGATGTTATCTGACTAATCTGATCGAGCAATAAATGAATGACGATTGGAAAATAAATCATGTCACGATTTTCGAGATATTTCGACTCTGACGATGTTCATTTATGTGTATGCGCTTTTACAGAAATTAGTCCGGAAAGCAACGAGCAATGATCCCTGGGGTCCAAGCAGTACCATAATGGCGGAAATTGCTGATCTAACGTATAACGTAGTGGCCTTTACTGAAATAATGCAAATGCTGTGGAAACGTCTGAATGATCATGGAAAAAATTGGCGACACGTATACAAGGCACTAGTTCTCCTGGATTATCTAATTAAAACAGGATCGGAAAAAGTTGCACAGCAGTGTAAAGAGAACATATTCGCTATTCAAACGCTTAAGGATTTTCAACATATGGAGGGCCCCAAGGACCATGGAATCAATGTGAGGGAGAAAGCTAAACAATTAGTGGCCTTATTGAAAGATGATGAGAGATTGCGTAATGAACGGGCTAGGGCACTCAAAGCTAAGGAGAGATTTGCACAGTCTGTCAGTGGTTTTGGAAGCGATGGAATGGATTCTGTGTCATCTTTGGGTGAAGTAAGTCTCAGTTATAAACAATTTTTCAAGAAAAAAGTCATCTTTAGTTTTCTCAATTCTCGATTAATTTTTTCATTTATTTATTTTGAAAATGACCATTTTTGGAAAGTATTGAAAAAAAGGGGAATTTTCTCCCTTTTAAATTTGGGCAAATTTGTAAAAAATTTACAGCTTGTAAAACCAAAAATGTGAACAAATAATCGAAATTTAAATTGCCAAAAAATAGATAAAAAATTATGCTTATCTTTCCAGATGTGTTCGCCAGATTGGGAGCCATACAGAGGAAATTCCGATCCAAAACGTAAGCATAAATCCCTTGGAATGCTCACATCCCCGTATCGTTTTCATTACTCTCATTTCAATTATCTATTTGCGATTAAACTATCATTTCAAGCATGCATCAATGAGTTGATTTTCCGCAGTTATGATCATCATAAATAGATTCGTGTCGCGTGCAATGCTGTCTTGGGTTTGTTTTAGTTTTCTTTTAATTAGCTACTTATTTCTATTGCACAATGTATACAATAACGATCAGCCGAACTAGAAAAAGCACGACCACTGACCGTTGGTGAGGAGGAGCTGCAACTTCAGTTGGCATTGGCAATGTCAAGGGAGGAAGCTGAACAGGAAGAGCAGAGGAGACGCAGTGACGACGTTAGATTGCAGCTTGCATTGAGCCAGAGTCAGCAAGACTTCAAGTTAGTATTTAATACGATAATTTATTTCCCTGATTTTTACAAAAATTTAAATATCTCGTTGATGAATAATTTTGAGAATGAAATGGTCTAAAACATTTTTGATAATTATCGAATTCTGAGTAAAATTGCACAATGTCATTTTTCTGTAAATTAAATAATTCTGGAGTCAAACTCAAAATTTGTTTGATTTTTTTAATATGTCGATATATTGATGGAATAACTGGAAAAAAATTAGTGCAATGATTTCAATTGACATTTAATTAGATGTTATTGCGTTGTGTATAATTATAGCATAGTAATGGTACACACACACTTTGACTTCGACCTAAAATTTTCTGAGGATCTTAAAAAGCATTTCGCTTTTAATTTTTAATTTCCAAAAATAATTTTCTTACTTTTGTGTTTAGAGCGCCGCCGTCCGAAAAAGCAAGCCACATGCTTGATCTTCTTGATGTCAATCTTGGTGAGGCAAGTGGAGGAGCACCTCAGCTTACGTTGGACCCTTGGGGTGTACCAATAGCTCCACCACCTCCTCGACCCCAGGTAAACCCATTATTAGCTCATTAGGAATGGTAACTTCATCTTTTGGGACCTTTGAATGGTACTGTCGGATCACTCGTATCTGCTATTTTGAAACGGACTGTAAAATGTTCTAAAAAACTCCAAAAAAAAAAATGAAGGCTCATTCAAGAATGCTTGTGTGAGTATCAAAAGGAATATTTCAGATTTGATCATGTGTTTTAATAAGATAATGGACCTGCCCGCACCGTTTTCGGTGTTTGGGAAGGGGGCGAGTGATCCTACGTCTTCATTTGAGGTTTAATTAAGGACGTTCTGGTGAGATTGCAACGATAAAATGCGCGCAGAACTGATGGTTTAATAACGTCACTTAATATTACAGTTTTCAAAACCGGAAATGATCTTCTAATCATTCCGGAAATTGCGAAAACTTTTCAAATTTTGGGTAACATCTGCAGTAATTTTGCAATTGATTCCAGTCATAACTTTTTTCTCTAAAGTATAGAGAAGTAAATAACGTTTTCGAAAATAATTTAAGAAAATCTGTTTAGACCATCAAAGAAATTTATATATAAACTCGGGTGGGACATTGAGAAGTTGAGAATGTTCTCTACAAGTATCAAATACTAAATTCATTTTCCCTATTCTTGCTCATATGTCCATTTTACATACTCAACGAGGTCGATAGTGTATCGACGAAAAAATCGATTTCACCACGGGCTTCTTTGCCTCTAATCTCGCCAGGACATCCTCCTAAAAATAGCCTTGAAATTATTTATTGCATGATAACTCTTATTCTCCTGCACTTGCATGCCAGTCCCTGGATCTATCTCGCTATTATGACTGCGAGGTATGTGTGCTTGTGCATGTTTTATAATTAAGGAACAAAATTACAAACAATTATTTTTATTTCCAAATTTCCCCTAAAAATTACTTCTGGTCAAATTTTCAAATTCGAATTTGTGTTGAATTTTACCTTAAGTTAATAATTTTTTTTTAATGTGAAATCCCTTCCCCCCCCCCCCCCCCCCTTCACCCCACCCGTCATTATTTCACTAGAGTTGTCAGATGAGACCATTAAATTGTGTTCTCAAAATTTAGAATGGGTCACAATTTTTTGCGAGGTGAAATATTTTTATTACTTTATTTTATAACTAGGTTTTTCAATATGTATAACTTCCATCTTGGTTCGATGAAGGGAAACAATTTCCCTATTTGGCCACTGTATGCGTCCTTGATGGCCCCAACTTTTGCAATCGCAAACATTACAATGTATTAATTTTTTCAGACCAATCCTGATCCCTGGAGTGCTCCCACAACGAGTGGTGCGTTACAACCTGCGGATCCATGGGCCCCTGCTCCTCCTCAACGTCCAAGTAAGATTTTTTCTATTTCACACATAGAAATAATATATTCTTCATTAGAGATTACCATTTATTAATTACATATTTCCTACTATACACATCATAAAGGAGTCAATTTTTTAGTGGATATTTCCAAAATAATCGTTGACAAAGTTGACCCATATTTATTCATTTGAGAAACTGGCACAACGTTAACGACAAAATTTTTTACTCAGAAAATTACGTCACTTCGTTTTTATCATGAGGTGCAAAAGTTATATGCTAATTGGTTTCTAAACATATCTATTTTTAAAAAAATTCTCAACGATAATTTGCTCGAAGAAAAATGTTTCTGAAATCCTTGTCCCGTCATAAATTCAATACTATGTGATATTTTGTCGCTAGTAGATTTATTGAAAAATAGCAAAAATTTCCTGGACTGTAATTTTATTGTTACTGCATGTGAAACCCTAGGATCTTCAGGTAAACACTCTTAAATACCCCACTCAGCCCTGTAAAGCTAATGAAAAAGCTCATACTAAAAATTCATGTAATTCATTCAGTGGTAAAGTGGTCAAGTTGAGTAAGTTCCAATTTTCTAAGCTCTCTCCTTACCATAAATTTATATTGAAATTTTGGTGCTAAAAATGTGCCACTGATCTCGATTAGGAATATTTGTGGTACCTATCTACATTGCTACTAATAGATAACTTCAATAACTTCAATCTATGAAAATTTTTGAAATTTTTGAAATTTTTGAAATTTTTGAAATTTTTGAAATTTTTGAAATTTTTGAAATTTTTGAAATTTTTGAAATTTTTGAATTTTTTGAAATTTTTGAAATTTTTGAATTTTTTGAAATTTTTGAAATTTTTGGAATTTTAGAAATTTTTGAAATTTTTGAGATTTTTAAAATTTTTGAAATTTTTGAAATTTTTGAAATTTTTGAAATTTTTGAAATTTTTGAAATTTTTGAAATTTTTGAAATTTTTGAAATTTTTGAAATTTTTGGAATTTTTGAAATTTTTGAAATTTTTGAAATTTTTGAATTTTTTGAAATTTTTGAAATTTTTGAAATTTTTGAAATTTTTGAAATTTTTGAAATTTTTGAAATTTTTGAAATTAAATTACATCACAAAGTCACTGAGTATTTAAAGAGCGCCAACCAAATTGATCATTTTATCCCTGAATTTCCACCACTTTCGGGAGAGTCATATGAAATCAGATACAACTTTTACAGCTGCAGCAGTGGATCCATGGCGAGCCCCGGCCCCATCACCCGCCTCCGTAGCATCGCCCCCGCGCACCGTGGACCCATGGGCACTAGCTCCATCCACAACAATTTCATCGCCGAGTACCTCTGCTTTTACTGGCAACATGAACGGCTCTAGTTTTAGCAATTTCAATGCACAGGGAAGTAATAATGTCAGTCCCTCGGGTGATCTCGACGAGTTTGACATCATCAGCAATCGGAATAAGCTTGGGGCTAGCCCCCAGCCAATGAACAACGGTAAATACACTTTTGTTCACAACCTGTATTCACTGCACATTTTTCTGAACTGCCACAAATTTCTGCAATTTCGAAAATTCAATTTTTCACTATTTACCTGGCAACTTTCTAAACTAGCGCTATTAAACAAAAAAATAAAAAAATATTGCGAAGATAATCTTATTTTTTTTTCATCTTAGAATTTTTTTTTTTTAATGTGAAAAATTCTTCATCTCTGAAAAACTTCTCTTATCTTTTCCATACACTCAGTTCTGAGTGTATTCAGTTCTGAAGCCCCTGGAAAAAAATACTGAATACTGAATACTCATTGGCAATATTTTTCAGGAGGAACTTTATCGCCAGATCCATTCGATTTTGCCGGACTGAATGATAATTTGCCAGCGAGCACTGGCGCTGTAAAAAAAACACCCCAGTCATTTTTGGGTGAAAATTCAGCTCTCGTTAATCTTGACAATCTTGTGAGTACTTCAATGATGAAACCAGCTGCCCCAGCACCAGCTGGTAAGTACCTACAAAACTGATCATCATGAATTTTGTATTCCGTTGTGTGGTGAGATGAGACAAGGAGGCAAGTCCAAAAAATTTTGAGCAAAATATTTTCCCACTTCTTTAATTAAAATAAAAAAAAAATTTCAAAGTTTCATTTCAATAATTTCAAAAATTTTGAAGCTTTAGAAAATTCGCGAAAGCTCCAGAGCTTTCAGATCTTTCACACGATTTTACACGTTTCATTGACAGAATTAAATCCAATCCGGTCAATAACTTTGCTCTTGATCTCATCTCCTCTCATCATCTCACCACAATTTACTCCCAACGAAATTAATTAATTTATTTCACCCTCTCGATGTTACTTAAAATTCATTAAAACTGACTAGAATTTATAATCAGCCAATTAAAATAATCGCACTGTAAATTTATCGCTCACTGCTTGCAATACTCATTATTAATCGTTTCCACGTATAATCTATCATGTATATTCTCCGTAAAATAGCGTTTCAATGGAAATAATCATCGTGAGTATTCAATGAGAGACGAGTTTCCTCATCGAGCATGTTTGTCATTGGCGCATGAATTTATGAAGGATGTTTTGAATATTTTGTATTTTTTTTAGATGATCATATGATGATAAATTCAATCACAAAATCCTTTTTTTTACATATATATATATATACCTATTTTTTATTTTTTTATTTTTTTCATTTTTTCCATTTTTTTTTTCATTTTTTTTTTTATGATTTTTTCAATTTCTAATCCAAACATTCAATTTATTAATTTTTGACGGAGATTACACAGGCAGTAACGCCTATCTATTATATGCTCATATGACTCATTACTATGGTGACCAATGAAGAGATTTCTTTTCTGAGGGATCTCCCCAAAAGAGATTTCCTTTCCTCTTCAGAGTCTCCTTACCAAAGTATTCAAATTTTTCGGGATCATGAGCTCATTTTGGGATCAAGTAAAAAAATAACATTGAATTGCTAGTACGTTTACTTGATTGCAAAATTTAACGCACGCGCTTTGGAATATTTTTTTTTAGTCTTTAGATTAGCTGAACCACTTGAAGTGGTTGGTATTAGAACTGAATTATCTTGATGGTATTTTGTAGAATAATTCCGTAATTTTACAAGTGACTCGTCGACTCGTTAATTAACACAGATTTTTTTTTCGTTGCTTTTAGCTGCTGTACCATTTTCAGCGAATCCATTTGCAACAGTGACACCACCCCCCCGTCCCTCCATCAATCAAATTCGACAGGACCCATGGGCAGGCAATGGGACAGCGCCAACAACGGCGAACCCATTCCTCTCGTAGCCTGATTCCGCAAAAGGAAAGTGAAACTGATCAACAATTTCAGGAAAACTCAAAGCGACTAACCATCAATAACAAAGTGAACTCGAGAAAAGCGTTGGATTCTAAATAAACGAGATAGAAGGAAAAAACAGAAAACAAACTGAAAAAAAAATGATAAGTGTATCAACGGTTTTACGAGTAACCCTGTACGATAAGTTTTTATTCTAATTAGGGTAAACACTAATTCGATTGGAGTAAAGTTATACAAAAAAGTAGAGATTGAGGGAGAGCAATGTGAGGCATGCTACTGAATTCTGTTGATTAGTGGAGGGTAAAAGTTTTTCAATTTTTGTCCGTTAACCCTTAGCGGCCACACTCAGCCTGGGGTACAGGGATACCCCAAGTGGCCGCTCAGGGTTCATTTCGGACCTATAGTGCGGAACATTGGAAAGTGGTAATTTATTATGGAGAAATTGAAAAGAAGGAAATTGAAAAGTGCAGAAGAGATTGTGAAACAGAATTTTGTAGGGTGCTTCATAGGATTTAAAGGAACGGTCGACAGGTTCGCTGTGGAGTTGTAAAGTGTAGATTTCGAAATTTTTTTCATTGTTAATTTATCTCATATCTGGAAGAAGTATTGACTGTTTGAGAAAATTTCTTTTGCAAAACTGGTTTGAGAATTTTCGGGCGAAGTTGAGGGGACGAAGGCAATGCAGCTGAGGATTCTAATTTTTTTTTCAAGCGGCATTTAATGTGCTGCAAATTTTGAAAATTTGTCGAAGTTTTGGCGACTACGTTTTACAACTCTATGGTTGAACATCAGATATGGAGAATCGAAGACTTTTTCTTGGGTCAACGAATGTCACATTTATTTACATTTGCATATATGACTGATGCTATTTCTGTCGCAGCTTGGTGATTCGGTTGAGCCCCTCATTGATGATTTTTTTTACAATGGCGCTTTATTCGAGTAAAATAGTCTATTTTTTAAATAAATGTGAGAAAAAAAAACGAAATGAAAAAAACAAAATTCGCCAGTATTTTTCTTTGCTCAGAGTGATGAAAAAAAAATGCGATCTAAATTTGCAAAATCGAAATTCATGGAAAAATCCAGTGAAAGATTTTTTTTATTCGAGTGAAATCACGTTCTAGGAGTTTGATATTTCGATTTTTTTATTCGAGTATACGCAAAAAAAATAGTAAACATGGAAATCGAATAGAAATATGAATTATGTATCGGATAGGAGTTTTCGAAAAATTTATTGTCACTGTGAATTGAATTAAGTGATTATTGATGGGGCAGAATTGTTTTTCGAACATCCTCAGATTTAAGAGCTGAAGAAATTTTGTCGGACAATTTTTTGGAAATAATTTTATGAAAGTGTTTATTGACACTTTCCTCTACACCGACTTGTTGAGGTATTCGAAAAATTTCCGCCATCACTCCATTCCACAAATTTACGAAGAAAATGTTTGAAAGTAATATCGAACAGGGTTAAATCAACGTTTAGCATGCCTTCCACCAGTTCAATACTGTTTAACCTGTCATGAGGTGCTGCTATTTCAATTTTCAGATCATAACTGTAGATTGAAAACTAGTGGGCAGAGGAGAACATTATGAGCAAATTGTAGATTTAGAAAATAAAACGAAAAAGCGAAATAATCAAAATATTTCAAAATTTGAAAGATGTGAAAAATTTCAAAAATTTCAAAAATTTCAAAAATTTCAAAAATTTCAAAAATTTCAAAAATTTCAAAAATTTCAAAAATTTCAAAAATTTCAAAAATTTCAAAAATTTCAAAAATTTCAAAAATTTTAAAAATTTCAAAAATTTACAAAATTTCAAAAATTTAAAGAATTTGAAAAATTTGAGAAATTTGAGAAACTTGAGAAATTTTGGGAATTTGAAAAAATTGAAAAATTTGGAGAATTTGAAAAATTTGAAAAAAATTTGAAAAATTTAAAAAATTTGAAAAATTTGAAAAATTTGAAAAATTTGAAAAATTTGAAAAATTTGAAAAATTTGAAAAATTTGAAAAATTTGAAAAATTTGAAAAATTTGAAAAATTTGAAAAATTTGAAAAATTTGAAAAATTTGAAAAATTTGAAAAATTTGAAAAATTTGAAAAATTTGAAAAATTTGAAAAATTTGAAAAATTTGAAAAATTTGAAAAATATGGAAAATTTGAAAAAGTACCTGATGCCAGGTGAAACTGTGTCACAACAATCGAATCAACGACGTGACGGTTATCAAAACAAAAAAAAAACTGTTTTTTGATCAACAAAAAAGGTCCTTTGGTGTCGCATGAGACGCTTCTGTTTATTATTTATTTGCTCCTGCGATTAATTATTAATGCTAGCTGAAAAAAAAATGTATAGGACTGTTGGAACGTCGTATTAAAGAGAAACAAGAATGGATAACATTTTGAATCATGTCTGGTTTAAATGTAAATCTAAAGTAACCAAGGGTCTGGAGAAATTTATTGCAGTGTGTAAATGATCACGTGAGCTATAATCAATTGACCCTGACTAACACCAGTTTATTATTATTCTTATTATGATTAATTGAAGAGAGAAAAGAGTAATGGTATTACTGGAAATTGTACATTCTATATGACATACGAACTATTAATTATTCAACTTATTCGTTATGGCTGGTTCAATATTGAATCAAACTTTTGTTTATGCTGATTTTTGAAGCAATAGGGAAATTGCATGATTAATGAAGATATATATTCATATTTCATCCGCATTATCATATTTCTGAGATATCAACTTTTAAAAAGTTTCACAGGAATTTTCAAGAAGTCTTGAAAAAGTAATATGAGTGGAAAACTCTGCTCCATGATTTTTCAGCCAAATGTGCATGGAAAAATATAAAAAATAGCTTAAAAAAATGGTTCTTTTCCTAATTGTGGACTAGAGCAATTGCAAATGAATCTGCAAGAGATAAATGATGAAAAAAAGAGTCTGAAAACACGAGGTGAGTGACAGCTAGCGCCGCCATATTGTGAGTATCTTAACAAGATGGCGGCCTTCACATTCGATTAAAAGAAAAGTTTTTTAAACACATTCCATTAAATGAGAAAGGATCAATTTTTTAGACGATGTTCATCCATTTTTTAACCGAGAATTCATGGAGCAGTGTCCGTTATTTTAGTTTTTTGAAAATGACGACAATTTCGCGGATGGCCCAATAGCCAATCACAGAGCGGGGATTGCCGGGTGCGCGCGCATAACAGAAACATAGTATCATATAAATGTATTTAAAAAATTGGATTCCAAAAATTGCCTCATTTTCAATTAACAATTACAAAATATCCAAGCCAGCTTATAATAAATTTTGGGTATGCATAATGGGGTAATAATTATGCAAGCTCCCTATTTCAAATTCCATCAATTTTGTAGCATTTTTTTTTGCTCTCGCTTTTTGGCTCTGACTCGATGAAAATATGCTCAAGAAATAGAATTATCGAGACAATTGGTACTCTGCGCATTTCTTATATCTAACGAATATTATTCACTGTTGCTCCAAAATGATTATTATATTTACGTTGCTTAACTTCATCGTGAAAAGAAGGAAACAAAAAACAATTGTTAAACTTCCTTTTTTTTCCATAATTTTATTTGTAATTGAACACAATTGTGAAATATTAAACGATATATTTGGTCCGGGAACCGATGGGGGGGAATTCATTATAAATGTAAGGAACAATTGAATTTATTATAATATTTTACTAGATCATATTATATACTTTATTATTAATAACTATGGAAATAAATGTACAGATTTTTAAGTTCCCTCATTAGTTTTTTTTATTCTAACATTTTTTGTGTTGCACCAATGGACCTGATTAATCCACCATTATCCTCTATATATATATATATTTTTTCTTTTTCTTTTTTTTTTTTTCATTTTTTGTTGCATACAAAAAAAAATGAAATTATTTTTAGATTTAGGGGGAAAAAATTGAGCTTCGAGTAATCCAGGCAAATAATTTATTTAACAATATTCTATTTTTTCATGTATAAAATTCGAACACTAGAATTTAAATTCAAATTAGTATCACTATACGTATACTTTTGTCAAAAAAAATGCTTCAAACTATCAAAAAAAGCCTATTTATTACACCATGAAAATCATGTGAAATTGTGACGAAACCACTTGTGTTTGTGAGCCACACGAGCAGCCGATGATTGTACAGGGAATCGAGTAAAAAAATGTATTTTATGTCCAGAGTGAAATTGTAAACAGCGGGGATTGGAATTTTTTTTTTTTGCTAATATCCACGCAAATATTTCCATGATTTTTTATCGATCGAGAAATGGGCAAAAAACTTTTTTTCGAACCGATGAAAATTAAATGTTGGGACGAATTTTCCGCTCTTTGCAATTTTGATACTGGATCCCTTTACTGGAGTTTTGTATATGAAAATAAAGCAATTGGAAATTCATTATTGTCTTTTTTTAATCATAAGTGGGTAAAGTGAATCCCCATGACGGATCCCACACTTCATTGAAATATGCAATTGAAAAGATTTTCCTAGTCAAATAGAGAGAGAATTGAGAGAGTTTGAGTGATCAAAAAGCGGGGAGAGACATAGGGTATGCAAAGATTTCTTCGGAGAAAAATTTTCTTAGGACGAGTTTGTGTTATGATTTTGCGATTGATGGAAACAACCTTTCCTTAAAATACTTTACCATAATTCAGTAGATTGTACAATCAGAGGGATGCCTCGCCTGAAGGGCTACTGGCAACTGGGGGCAAAAAATATGCCCTCACTTGACTGTGTAATCTAGCTAATTCAGAATCATCTTTCTCCAAGGATCTTATACACTGGAGAAACTGCACTGGACCCTCTCGTCCCTCAGAGAATCCGTAATTTTTTATAACATCAGTCTGTATCTGCATTACCACGGGAAACACAAACTGCATCATTTTCAACATCTCGTTGCCCGAATTCTCCTTGGCTTGTGCAAGCTTCGTCACATTTTCCGGTGATGTTAGAGCTTTCAAAATTTCACTCAATGCAGCTGCAATGAAAGTCAAAAAATTAATTTCCCATTTTAACTACGTCAGTACAGAGAAATTATAACACAAAAAAATACAAAATGAGTAGATGAAAATCTGATTGACTTTTCTTTTCACTTATTGTTTTTTCTTATAATTGAAACAAGTGGAGTGCCTTAAAAAAATTGTCAGATAATTCTGAAATAAAAAAGACTGCGATAGTTTTAACTCCTTATTTCTAGAACCCTAAAAGAGGTAGTCTACAATATTTTCATATTCTTAAAAAGTTCGGAAAATGTGTCACTTAAAATGTGCACTATAGGAAAAACAATGTTTTGGGGTTATTACCTTTTGCGGAAATTGTTGTCAAACTCGGTGCTGCCGGCATGTTAGACATTTGGACCTAGTACTGATCAAGCCTAATGAATGATTGGTGAACTTTCTATCATTGAATTTTCCAATTTTTGCGCGAATAAATCGGTATTTATGTCGGGGTTCGGTTTGTACTATTGCTGCATACGGGTATATGTATATATATATAGCTATTGTATAGGTAACCCTGTGTTACCAGCTGGTAACCTCGGCTGTCACTGAATCCGCTTTGAGAAATCTACTTTTTCGACTGAAAAAATTCTCCTTCTCTTGCGCTTCCTCCTCCTCCTCTCCTTCTTCCTCTTTGGCTTCGTCTTATTCTTCTTCTGCTTCCTCTTTTCCTTCTTCTTCCTCTTTTTCTTCTTCTTCTTCTTCTTCTTCTTCTTCTTCTTCTTCTTCTTCTTCCTCCTCTCCTCCTTCTTTCCCTTCGTTCTCTTCTCCTTCTTCTTCTGCTTCCTCTTCTCCTTCTTCTTCTCCCTTTTCTTGTCAATCTTCCTTTTCTTCTTCTTCACCTTCTTCTTTTGTTCCTTCTTCTTCTTCTTCTTATCCTTCTTTCTTCTATCTTTCTTCTATTTTAAATACTGTATTGGCCCTTTTTTATATGAACAATATATAGAACACCAGTGTTATATACCTGTCATATATTTTGAATATTTCGCCCATGTTATTAGTATTCTATAACTATAGCCGGCAAATCTACTATTCACGGTCAAGGATCAGTTTTCTATAACTATATATATCAGTTTTCTATAATTATAGTATTCTATAACTATAGCCGGCAAATCTACTATTCACGGTCAAGGATCAGTTTTCATTTTCAGTTAGTGAGCGCCATATTTGAAAATGACGCTAAGTCTTCTGATTGGTCGAAAGCTTAACCTCCGGCCAATCACAACGCTTAGCTTTAACTTGAATTCCTTATTAACCGTGGTTAACTCGGCGCCAGTTTTTGGCTAGTGAGCGCCATATTTAACTTTGCCGCTAAGGCTCCTGATTGGTCGAAAATTTAATGCCCGCCAATCACAACGCTCAACGTTAACTATTGATTAACCGCGGTTAACTTGACCGAGAACTGGCCCCGTCTAAGTTAAATATGGCGCTCGCTAACTAAAAACTGGACCGGAAGAAGTTTCTGGGGAAGGCGCAGTTTTCCCGCGTTTTATTCCGTACCGATCGATAATTCAAGACCTCTATGTTACCAATCGATTGCCAATATGGCGTTCTCCAGCGACCATAACATTAGTTTACCTTTCGGACGTTTTCAGCATTTTGGGGTTCACGCAATTTCATCATGGTTGCACGTTTCCACGTTGAATTTTTTTTTTTTTTAGTAGTGGTGGAATGATATCGAGAATCAAGGGGATTATCTTATAATCCACGAAATGACGGTGTTTTGACGTCCCTGGAATTTTGTCGCAAATTATAAAATTTAATAGTTGAAAAATGATGGTCTGTTGGGGCTGGAGTAAATGGAATTTAATGTTTATTGCATTGACATTTTTGTTGACAACTAAAACGTCAGTGCGCGGTGACGGCGATGGTGCCGGTAAGACAATTGCAAATGTAGCTGTTAATAATAAAACTATGGCCAGTAATGGAACTGTCGGCGATGCAAAAAATACTCCTGCGCTTAAACATGAGGAAACGCCACATGCGAAGATAACAAGTGTTGATGATGATAAGAACAAGGGGAAGGAAAGTGTTGGCGAACATAGAGCAGGACAGCTGAAGAATGAAACGAATACGGTAATTTTTGTGGGCAATTGTTGTCGAGGTAACTTGGACGGTGGAAGGATGTATGTTATATAGATAATGACAGGTGCAATTTACTAAAATTTTTATGGATTTTTTTTATTTTTTGGTGAGTGGGCAAAGTATTTATTTGAATATTTGATGTCACGTTTTTGGAGCATGATTGGACACATAGCGACAGGAAAAGTTCAATGAAAAAATATAGTGTTTAAAAAAAAGGCGGGAAATTCAATTCTTGTTAAAAAAAAAAATGGAAAAAATTTTGACATTTAAAAAAATTTGCGAAATGAAAAAAAAGTTGAAATTAGGTTTTTGTTAAGGTTGCAGTTGGGATCCACATTTTGCACTTTTTCAAAATTCGCTATTTCAATTTAACCAATGTTGAATGTGGTATGATGAAGACGGTTACAAATGAATTTAGTTGTACACGATCGTTACTCATTGCTGTCTCTTTGCAGATTCCTTTTGCCCACGTGCCATCGTTGAATCCTGGGGCTCTACGACGTGCTTTCTACGTTTTTGCTGGGCTGAGTGTCATCGTTCTGGTTTATTTGATGATTCGGAGTTTTGGGTTAGCCTTCTAGTAGTATAGCTCCAGAAAATTACCAATTCTAGACATATGCAATATGAATTTTTCTCGCAGATTTTCTAACATTTTCATTCCGATTGCATGTTCTTTGAAAATTTGGAAAAATTATTAATGGCCAATTGAAGTGAAAACACAATTTTTTTTCTATAAAAATCGGTACAAAATAGATATTTCATTTTTTGAAAATGTAGATTTTCTCAATTTAAAAAGTCGAATTTTCCAACATTATTTTCCAACCTATCTTTGTATCAAATTTGTTCAAAAATCTGTAAAAATTAAGGAGCAGTTTTTCGACGATGGAGCTCATTTGGAATTTTTTTAAAAACTTTTTGAAACTATATATATAAGTATTCTAAACGATTTCACTTTCATGTCATGACTAGTTCAACTTTTGCATATGTAACATTCAAAATTGCTCGTTTAATCTTGCAATCTATGAGAGATATTGAAATGTATATAACACCACTATCACAGAATTTTATGAATGCTTCAATTGGTGAACATTTGAAATGCAACATTTGGAAAATAAGCCTCTACAAAAATGTCTTTTGCGTCCTCAGATTTAAGAAAAATCCCGCACAAATGGTTCGCAAATATGGAGTCTTAGCGCACAAGCAGGACATGGAAATGCGTCCCCTTCCCTTGGACGAGGACGACGATGACGATACCACAGTTTTCGATATAAGTGGAGTGTCACCTCAAAGACCTCAGCCAACATCCTGAGCACTGACAAAAACAACCTGGAATAACGAAGTGGGGAAAACGTAGGCAGTTCACTCTTCCCAATCTGCTAACTGTAAAAATATCCCAAGAAATAATTCTTCAACAAAATGGTGTAGAAAATTTTTTGCTGAAAATTTCTCCAGTCCAAGGCAAAGTTTTGTCTTAGTGACCGGTTCTGGAGATAAATTTGTAATTACCAAAAATTTCTGAACGACGTTCAACAAGGAAATAGGGAGAGTGAAAATGGAACAGTCAGTGCTATCGAAAGACCTTTTACCCATTTTGTGAAGCTTCGAATCTTTCATTGCATCTTCTCAAGCCTTAAATGTGATATTAAGAAGGACAAACAAACTAATTAACTCTATCCATACCCAATAATTTTCATTGGGGCCTTTATTACGTGTATGATATTTTCAACGAAAAAAAAAAAACAAAAATACTATCTTTGTTGTACGCTTATTGAATATAAATCGTTTATATTTCAACTAAAATGTTTTATAAATTTAGAAAATTCATTGTCATAGTTTTGTAATTTTTGTGTAATACTGGTACGATAAAAAAGTGATCACAGGAAGCCACGATCGATGGCGTCAATAATGGCGTTGGCAAGACGTTGACGTTTTTCTGGCACTTTTAGTGGCTTTAGAGTCCATACGTCAGCTATGTTGACAGCTGTATCACCCTTCACAACGTCTAGATCAAATGCTTCTGAATCGTCCAACATACTGAAGGGAATTGACTCGAGGCAAAAGCCTAATCCATGGACGAATTGTTCTTTCACCTGTTGAGAGGAAAATATTTGTAAAGAGAACAGGTTTTTTTTTGTTTTTTTTTTTTTAACAAACAGATGGAAATATGTTTCAAATTTTATCTACTTCTTTCTGACTATAGTCTTTTTTCCAGACGTTTCATCGCATCTGAAATTCGATGAAGGAAACATTATTCTTTACAATTTAGCAAAGTACCTCAAAGTCTGTTGTCACGTATTTTCAGTTTTCGAGGAAAAGCCCAAAACCTAGGCAAGATAGCAAAATTTTTGTTGAAACAAATTTGTAGAACTTGCACCACTCTACAAAAAACGTTCATATAAAAATTTCGGTAGTGCCCTTAGATTCTGAGATATTCACCAAAGACAGATCAGATGGGGACTGAACTGAGTGAGCCAGTACAAAGTTGAAGGGAAAAATGATTCTGATAACCATCACCTCTTTCTGGAAGAGTTCCCAGGAATAGACTCCATCAGCATCAGAGCCAAGTGCTGATATTGTCTTCGCCACCTCGTCGTGATAAAACCGCATCAGACAATCAAAGTTTTCATCTCTCATTTTCTGATCAGTGCAGGAGTATACAAAGAACGAAAGATCGGTGATGGGGCTGGCGCATCGGGCAAGCTGGAAGTCCAGTAGAAGGGTCTCCTTGTTTCCAGTGGGTGTCACACGCATCATGAAATTCGGCGCCCATGCGTCACCCTGGTTGACTACTGAAGTCGCGGCCTTGGATCGAGAGCAGAATTCAACCATCTTATGCCACAATTCCCGGCCCTCCAGGTCGCAGAATTTTTTCTGCTGGGATGTGCCTGGATATTCTTTAGTGATTGCGTCTTTTGCAACATTGACAATGAGTCGCTGAAAATAGCAAAAAATATATACAGGGTGTTCCATAATTTATAACACTATAAAATCCCTCTTAAGGATATTCCACCCATATTGGCGAAGATATAAGAATTGCTTGAAATTTTGACATAATGGCTTTGAAGCGGTAACAGATGCCTGTATTAAATTTGAGATTGATTCACAACACCGTTTTGTAGTTATTAATTATCAAAGTTCTCAATTAACACGGCCTCTTATGGGGAAAATAAAAATTTCTGTAAATACAGTTAAAAATATAAAAATTTGTTGAAATTTTGAAAATTTACTATTGAAGCAGATATAAAACGATGGCAAAAATTTCATGACGATTGACTAAATTTTTTTTTCACTAATTTGTTTAAGCAATATAATATTGATTCGCAAAATCAAATACAATATAATAATGTTCTATGGCTATCACTTCAACTAATTAACGCATTGAAATATTAATTGAAAATTATTGGCGATAAATATAACGAATTATAGAAAGGGTCATAAACTTTTGTTTTGACTATACATGTTGAAAATCCTCAACAATTTCCTTAAATATCAGATGATGTTAAAACGTGTTAAAATGTTTTACCTGAAATCTCTCATACCAATCCGACCATTTTTTACTGAAATAAGTTTCCTCGAGTTGATCAACAGCTTTATAAAAATCCTTTTCCTGCTGATCCTTATGGGCAAAGGAGATTCCATGGAATCTTGCCATTGCTTTCAGAATAATTTGGCATTCGTCTAAGCTCAGTGTACTCTGTCGCGATGCTGGACCAAATCCGTATACACTGACATCCTCCAAAACGATAAAATCGTTCTCCCCATCTAGGAGGTAAGCCAAACAATCTGGCACTAGGAAGAGGTGCTGTTGCTTTTTGCTTTCCAGGAACTTCTTGAACTCGGGAACGATCTGGCAAAAGAACGGAACGATTAAAATAATATGAAACAAAATGAAAATTCTATAATTTTACCTGCGTATAAAAAAGTATCTCATTCCTGAAGAACACAGGACCCCTGAAGGTCACGCGTCTTCCCAAGTTGCCCGGCAGAGACTTGACGACGACCTTGAGACTGACAGGTTTGCCCGCAACATTCCCATAAATGGTGACGCGATCGACTTCTGACAAGTAGCTGTCCCCTTTAGCTGAAGCCTCGCCGAAATCCCATCCTGTCACCTCAACATTGTTCTCTCCCAATTTATTGGACAATACTTCCTTCAAGACAGTTGGAGTAAATAACTTACTAACTCCATTCAATAGCTCAAGGTCACACTTCATTTTTCACTAGCTGCAACTGTTGGCGGAGACAACTAAACAAAATGCAACAATCAGCTGTTCAGCACAATCGTCTATAACTATATCTATAACATCTATAACTATATATATATATATATATATATATATATATATATATTGGTACAAAGTGCCACGTTGCAGCACAAGTGTATCAATTGAGTTGGGAACCAAAGTAGTTCCTCATATAAAATTACAAAAAAAAAAATCACAATAATTGGTAGGAACAAATTTTGATTATAACTTGTTGAGCATATTTAAAAAGTATTTCTAAATTTTCAAATGTCGTCATCATCCGCTTCTTAAGATACTTATGTTTGAACTAACCTGAAACTTTAAGTTTTGAACATGCGCATTTGCGTAAACTATATTCATAAATTATTTGAAAATTTAAGAGTTGATTTTTAATGTAATTTGCATTGAACAAATTGAATTTGCATCGAAACATTGTTAAGTTTGTCATATATATATATATATATATGTTAAGGAAGCACCTTAAGGTCGAAACTGTTAACGCCCACATTTAGCCATTTTTTTTTTGTTGCAATAGAAAATGAAATGGAATTCGACACTCTACAAAGTTGATAAAAAACTGATATTTAATGAAATTCCAATTTTTAACTTCCCGCTTTAGGTTTATTCTTGCATTCATCCACAATATTATCTGATAGTAGTAGAAATGTCAATGGAGACTGCAGTTGCACTTACCGAGAGTCCTTCAACAACTGACAGCGATGACCGTCAAGTAATCAGATTTATTGAGTGTTTAGAGACTTGAACATGGTTAATGCGCGAAAGAGAAGGGACATTTATCAGGCGCGTGTGTCTGTCACATGTTTGAGTAAACATTGTTTTATCTATCTTTATAGATGAGGGAGATTCAGAGAAATTTATAAGAGGATCATTCCATGCAATATATGTATATATATATATAGATCGTCTCTAGTCAGTCTAAAACTTTCTGACTGAAAAACAAAATATATAATATATCTATACTCCTCACTTGAAGTTTAGCACATAAATGCATCAAAATTGAAAAGCAAATAGAAGGGCTTGTTCATATAGAGGCATTTCAATTTTGTTGATCAACTTTTGGGATTCAAGAACGTGGAAGGATCAATCTTTCACTTAGCAAATGCAAACACTATGAAACAATTACGTCCATTTTATTTGTGGATGACAAAAAAATGTTGCATGTATGTTTTTATAACTTATTTTGGTAACTCGTGAGGTTGACAAAGTTATATGGGTAGGACTTGCGCGCGCAGCGTTGTCTAGCTAAAAATTCAAAAAAATTTGCAATGATTTAAAGTCATGATTTTCTGAGTTGTAGAATTCTAGACGGGGATGTGGCTTCGGATTCAGCGCTGTGATGGTGAGCGAGGAAGGACCCACGGTTAGGTCGGAATGGGGTGCAAACCAATAGAGCTACTCGGTTGGATCACCAGAGCGTGCCCGAGCAGTGCGCAACATGGATTGGGATGTCGCTTCGCCCGCTCAATCGCGCTTTGCGGACAGCATAACATGAAATATTTTCTCCTACTCGGGTGAAAAAAAAATTATCTGCTGAATTTTATTATCGTCTTCGACAATAGTATATTTCTAGAATGACAGCGTGGACAAAATTTTTCCGTAGTGACTTTTACTTTTCCAAGTTCGGAACAGGGCTAATACCAATCCCCGAAGAATGAGCCAGTTCAAGAATATATAATGTATCAATCCTATATGTGGCGACTTTAAACCATTGTGAAATTTCTAAAAATTTTGGTAATGAAGCGCATGCTGCGCAAGTGCTTCAGCGATTCGAGTTACAAAATATTAAGAGTATCAGAAGAAGCCCTCGTGGATTGCATGCATGATTATATCGGCAATTCGTTTGCTGCCTTCCGGGGGTAAATTCTCATTGAGCTTCCACATTTGAGCAATGTCAACTGCTTCGTTACTCGTGAAGGCCTCCATTCCAGATAATCCGTCCTCCGTGCTCACCATCATCGGCACAATGTCCACTGCGAAGCCCAAGCCGAGAATGAATTGCTCTTTCACCTGTTCAATTAATCACGGAATTATTAATCAAAAATTAAATGATAGAAAAATTAATTTAATATTAACACCTGGATGCTTATACGCCTAATAAGGTTCGGCAAAAAAATCGGTAGAAAAGTTAGGACAGAGAGAGTTCATTGAAAAAAAGGGTAGATGGGACACCTGGTAGATGGGAAACATGGAAACACTAATTTTGATCTAAATTAATCCAAAATTTTTGACCATTTTTCGAGAATTATGGGAATTTTTCAAATACTCAAGTCTTAAATGTTCGAAAAGTTTTTTTCAAAATTTTACAAAACTTTCTCAAATTAAAAAAAAAAATTTCAAATTTTCCAAACCCTTCCAAAGTGTTTCCAATTTTTTCAAAATTGTTCCAATTTTTTTCTCAATTTTTCGAGTTTTTCAAAATTTTTAGGATTTTCCTCCAATTTTGTTCGAACTTTTGCCAATTTTTTTTGTAAATTTTTCCAATTTTTGTCCGAATTTTTAGAAAAGTGTGCCAAATTGGTTGGACGGTTTAACAAAATTTTTTCAATTAAAGAAAAAATTCAAAATTTTTTCAAAATTCTTCTGACTTTTTACAAAAGTTTTCCAATTTTGTTGTAAATTTCTCTGTATATTTGCTGTAAATTTTTCACGATTTTTCCAATTATTTTCAAAATTTTTTGCAACGCTGCAGCGTATCTTGATATGTACCACTTGTGCGCATCGCCTTTGCGTCGATGGCAGAGAGGGGGCGACGGGCAAACAGTGGAGTATATCTATATATATTTGTAAAGGAAATTGCCTATCCTGAGAGCAAACTTTTCCGATGCGCCGCATTAGATCTTTCGCATAAAAGAAATCTTCTCAATTACTGCTAGTCTGATTAGTCTGTAACGAAAAAGCAAAATGAAGTGAGGCCTCTTGAATAGGACATAATGAGACTTTTACATTTTTCAGGAAGAGACTCTCCGGATAAACCTCATCGATGCTGGAACCAAGTCGCCCAATGACTTCCCCAAGTTCCGTATGATAGTACTTCAGAAGATCATAAAAATGATTGTCTCGAGTGTCTCTATCCGTGCATGAGTACAAAAAATAGGAAATGTCGAGGATAACACTGGCTGGTCGTGCCAGTTGAAAGTCAAAGATCACAGCATCAGAATTGTCTGGACCTGTTCTTCGAATCATGAAATTGTAGGCCCAAGCATCACCATGATTCACGACAATTGGAGCATCACTTGTAGCACATACATTAGCACAATTCTCAAAGTGTTGATCTGGTGTTATGGAATTGTATTTTCTTTCCTCTGGAGTTCCTGGGTAGTGTTGCGTCATCGCTAGTTTAGCAATTGTGTTACGGTTCGTCTGTGGAGAAGAAATAATGTTATTGATAATTTTAATTGGTCTGATGCAGTCCATGATTGAACTGACGATTACTATGCAATTGGTCCACGTGGATGGTTTGATGGTCACTTGTCCAAAGACATGTTTTGTATTAAAACTACTAAATAACAGCGAAGAAGTCACCGGATTTGATTTTTTGGTGTAGAGGTAGGTCAGGAAAAAATTTTGGCGGTCAATCTGAAAAGGGCCCACTTTGTCGGTTTTGAGTTTTTATGGCTCTGTTATTTTAGTTAGCTTTTTTTACATGTCATGGGGGTCAATGTCTAGTGGATTCCTCGATCGATTTTCGATTGCTTGAACGAATTGGATGATTAGAATGACAAATTTGTGGTTTGAAATTGACGAATTTCGGATTATTTGGTTTAGGACATTGAGGGAGGGATGCCATGAATTTTAGGTGAGGTAGGAGGAGACAACTCACCCAATGATTCTTGTACCACTTCCATGTCTCTTCAGAGAACATCAGATCCTCCAAATCTTTAGTCGCGTGGGAAAACTCGGAGGGATTCTGATGACGAAGGGCTAGGCCAATTCCGTGAAATTGAGCTAGTCCCTTCAGAATTATTTTGATATTTTCCACTGGCCAAATCTCTTCCTTGCCAGCGATATGGGAGAATCCCCTCGTGGTAACATCCTCCAGTACCAGAAAGTCATTCTCTCCGTCGTGAAGGTATGATAGACACTTGGGGACATTGAGAAGATCACAAGCTCCTTTCGGTTTGAGGAACTTCACGAAAGCTGGAATGACCTGGTGACCACGTCAATATTAAGCCATTATTGCTGTCAACATCATTGCAAACTGTTTCGAGAAGGTTCTTCAACACTTCCACAATTTTTGCAAAACAATTAACACTTTCTGATGTCACAAAATGTTTGAAAAAAAACTGATGTTTCCGGAAGTGTCAAAATGTATGAAAACAATTTTTCTCCATGTCAAAGATAAAAAACAAAATAAAAAAAAAGATTCAAAAAATTATTTAAAGTTCTAAACACAAAAATATCTAAAATTGAAAAAAATGTCATGTTTTAAAAAATCGGACTTTGGACGCCGGAAGTTCAAAAAATGATGACGCCCAAATATTCCGAAGACTACAAACATCTTAACAATTTGATTAACTAGTTACAAAGCACGTGTTTTTTGCTTTGCACAGTGCCGCTTAAATTCCGCGAAAAAGTCGCACTATCAGCGCGGAGAATTTTTAATGTCATGAGTTTTTTTCCGCTTTACGTAGTGAAACGCATACTTTGAATAATTTCGTTCAGGTTTCGATTAAGAACAAACCGGTTATTTGAAATGGAGAAAAATTGCAATGAACTTTTATTGAAAATTTTATTGAAAATTAAGAATAAAAAATTCTTCGACTTATTTCGAGGATTTCAAATTTCAAATTCAAAGTTTGAAAAAGTTTCGAAAAATTCAAAAGTTTAAAATGAATTTTTTTTCATAAAGAGAGTTTCAATGCTTTGAGAGTTGCGCGGAACTTAACCGAAAAATTGATAATTTCAAAACCCCTGCAGCGTGCGGCACTTTGCACAAAAGCATAAAACGGTTCCGGCTAGCGCTTGGCGATCCGCGCGGCCCCCGCGGACCGCGAACCATCCGCGGAATTCGCCCCCCCCCCCCCTCCCACTCACGCGACAAATACACAGGTTATGTCTATCCCCAATCATATTCCCTATCAACTGAGAAAACACTAGCCTTAGTATAGAACGTTATCTCATTCCTGAAGAAGTCCAAACTCTTGCACGTCTTCCTGTAGCAAAGATTCTGCGGTAGCGCCTTAACGATGACCGGAACACTAACGGACTTCTCATTGACAATCCCTGAGACAGTAATTCTACACACTTGTGACAGATAGTTGACACCTTCCTCGGTTCCTGCTGCGAATTCCCACCCAGTTACTTCAACAGGTATTTCACCAGTAGCTTTTTCCAAAACAATCTCCAAAGTCTCTTCCGTGAATTTTGGACTCAGCGAAGTTAAAAGCGCAATATTCCGCGACATGTTGAGAAACTGAGATTACACTGGGCCACTTGATAGTGCTCAATGAGGCAATATTGTGGTAAATTGCTGGATCGTTCCACTTGACCATCCGTATCTGTTTCAGGAATTATCACAGTAATGAGTGATGATGACGTCATATGAGGACGTTGGTGCATGAGATATACATATGAATTCCATTGCAAATCCGGAGATTTCGCAATTGCACACCGCTACCAGTTAATCTGCAGAAAGTGTCTCATCTTCCTGGCCCTGAGTTAGATATATATTACTCTTAGGTGCAACATCCCAACTTTGTTAACACTGTTATAAGAGCCAACTGTTAACTGTTGCTTTTTATGTATGCTTTGCTCTGTTTAAACTTCTAAACAATAAACGTTTATCTATCCCTGGAAGGTCCTGGGTTCCTATACTGGGCTTTAAGACATTGGGCCTTCCTAACGAAAGGCTTGCTCCTCCGATACTGTTTCCTTGCAACTGGTGTACACTGAACACTGGTGCTCTTACTCAGAACCGGAAATGAATGAATGTTAGGGAAGGCCCAGTCGAGAATTGGATTTTGGTATTAAATTTTATCACAAAATAAGGTTTCGTGATTTTTGCATGATTTCAGAATGTCACTTGGTGATGACCAAGGTGTCATCTTTTGATTTTCGCCCATGGCAAGCGCGTTGAATATTTTCCATCAATAACAAACACTTTCTTTGACAGTACTCAGCTCAAAATATAATGGGAACCATGTGCGTTGAAATCATATTTTTGTAGTAAAATAAGTACTTCACAACATGTATGAATTTCCTTTGAATGGGTGAATTGTGGGACCGATTTCATGTAAACGTGATTGTATATGATGCAGAATAAGCTGCATGGCTTAATAATGCTTAATAAAGAAAAAAAACAAAAAACAAATCTTTGCGAAATCATGTTTCAACTTTCCTCATATTCGCTATCTAAAAAATGCCATTCATAAATAAGATAGCACACTTCACTGATTGCACTTCCGTTCTTTATTCTGAAGGTACGTTACCAAAGTGAGAATTATAGTGTACAATGATGTGTATAGGTATAATACTATAGTATTTCAATTGGCCAATGTTGAAATAGAACTGAAGGCTAAATGGTGGACTTAAACCACTTAAATTAGAAACCTGATGGTCTCGAAAGATCCTAAATTAAATATCAAATTGTTCCTATCCTCAAAAAACTGCTTCATAAATTTGTTTTTGTATTTTTCTGTGATTTAAATTTTCCCTCCATTTTTTTTTTCTATGCTCGACATTTGTAAAGAGATTTTGATTAAAATGTTTTCATTGGAAAAATGTACGATGACCATTATCGAACTCTTGATCCTTATCCACCAAGCAAAAAAAAAAATACAGATTATGGAAAAGTTTTTTTGAGTGGACACCACGTGATGGGTTCCTAGTTCGAGAACACCTGCATCGTCTTCGATTGCTCATAAAAATCCCTGATCAATTCCATGTTTGACAGCATCAGCTAGACGAAGTCGGTTGACCTTGTTCTCGGTGGGCTTCAAAGCCCAGACATCAGCGATATTCAGTGTTTCCCCTTCCTTAGCCTCATCTAAGTCGAACGACTCTTCAGCAGACAGCATTGACATGGGCAGGGTCTCCAGACCGAATGCATAGCCGAAGACAAATTCCTCTTGCACCTAAAATTTTGCAATTTTTAATTTTCTAATATTGAGAATTTTCTTAAAAAAAAATTAATATTTTTTATATTGAGTTTAGGCTCAGGTCACAATTTAAAATAATTCAATTTTATCAATCTATTTTTTTTTTCGTTTTAACTTTACTGTTACCTCTTTCATAAACATCTCGAATGAATAAATCTCATCGATATTGGTCCCAAGTTGAGCCACAGTTTGCCTCAACTCATCGTGATAATACTTGAGCAAACTTTGGAAGTATTGATCTCTGGTTTCTTTGCCCGTCACTGTATACACAAAGTAGGCAAGATCGTGAACGGGACTGGCACACCTAGCCAATTGGAAATCAAAGATAATGGCATCGTGCTCGCCATTCGCCAGATTGCGCATCATGAAATTAGTTGCCCAGGAATCTCCGTGGTTTACGACGAACACAGATCGATCTTTGCGTCCAGCTAATTCAACTAATTTCGAGAAGAATTTACGAGACGTCATCGGCCGGAATTTTTCCGCCTGCGGACTTCCTGGGTATTCTTTAGATATTGCATCTTGGGCGGCGTTGATACTCAGTGTCTGGAAAATACAAGGAAAAATGGTAATTGTTTCTTTTTCTCTTTTCATTGACAGTTTTTATTGCTTGTGGTGATAAATTGAGATGGGTGGGAAAATTATTGGATTGTCACATTTCGGAGAAGTGGTTGGGAAAACAAGTATGCTTTTTGTATTTCAAAAAAATTTTAATTAAAAAATGACTTTCTGGAAATTTTTCGGAATATTCGAAATATGCATCAATTGGACTTTCACGATTTTTTAAATTCAAATATTGTTAATTTCATCAGGAAATTTTGTTCCCAATAACATACACCTAACACGCATGTACTATTATTGCATAATAATTTGATTCACACCGACAATCATAATCACATTAATTATAGGGAAACTTTGCAGTTATTTGATCATGTAATGATAGTCTGTCAAGGACAGTTGTGGAGAGAGGATTAGTGACGTATTGAATGTACCCACTCGGTGTTTTGATACTACACGAGAAGTCACAGGAAAGAACGGACTTTATGTAAATTACATAGTGTGAACGAGTATAGTTATAGTAGATCCATCTTTACTCGATTCCACAACTTATTAAAACAGATCATTAGGTGGATCTACAACAGTAATTTGTTTCCTCATTTCCGGATAATTATTAGTCACACTGTAGAAAAAAAACCCCAAAACATTTTTAGAAACGAACAATTTTTGCAGAAACTGTGATAGAAAATTTGTAGAGAATTAAAAGATCAACAAAAAAAATTCTTGATTTTTCGTTGACCAATGATACGTACATAGTATCTTCCATACCAATCCCAGAATTTCTCACTAAATAATGGCTCTGAAAGATCCTTGGTAGCATTGAGCAATTCCTCTGGTCTCTGGTGCAAGAGGGCTAGGGAAATTCCATGGTATTGAGCTAGTGCCTTGAAGATCACCTTGCAATCTTCGTATTTCCATGCTTTCAACCTATCAATTCCAGCGAATCCCTTGGCAGTGGCATCCTCCAGGACGATAAAATCATTCTCGCCGTCCTCAACGTAGCCCAGGCATCTAGGAACATTGAGAAGCTCGCTCTTCCCTTTCTCCTCTAAAAATTTCTCGAAGAGGGCAATTACCTGTTAACAAAAAATACAAAATTTAAGTTGCTACTGAAACCAAAGTTTTATTAATTAATTGTGAGAGATTAAACAAATTTTAACTCCAACTCCAATATATATATATATATATATACACGGAGCAAAAAAAAATTCTACACATATATATATATATTTTAATCTCAAGGTCATATTTATAATTTACACGGATCAACGTAAAAATTATCTTCAATTTCCCAAACTTTAAACTAAAATTAGAGTCCTTATGCAAACTATTATATATAGTAATATTGATTCAATCGAAAGTGCAAAAATCCGACAATTCGAGTCCTTAATTTCTTCTTTAATCACAGAATATTAAAATGAAAAAACAAACAGAATATTTACTGAAAAATGTAATGCAGGACATCAACCAAATTGAAAATTGCGATAGACCAAAGTGCGCGCCTATTTTTCAGGTTAGGTTAGACAAATGTCAAAAATTACCTTAGCATAGAATGCCGTTTCATTAACGAAGAAGTCCTTACTGCGGAATATTTTGTTTCTTATTTCATTGGTGGGAAAAGCTTTAACAATAACTCGATGAGTGGCTGGTTGTCCATGAACGGTGCCATCGATTGTCACGCGGTGAACAACTGACAGGTAGTTGTCGCCTTTTCCACAAGCATATTCCACATTCCAAGCTGAGGCAATGGCGTTCTTGTCACCGGTTAGCTTTGCCAAAATATTGTTCAATGTTTCTTCAGTAAATTTGGGACTGACAGTTGCCAAAAGGCTCTTGTCGTTGCTTGTCATGCTTGCTGCAGGCTTACCACAGGTCTAACGTCACTAAATGAATACGGGCAAAATATACGAGGATTGTCCGCTCCTGCCAATTCACTTCTGGTTAGCCAATTTGAAGCCAGCTCTTCCTGCTTACGTGGCAAATGCGATTGACGTTGAAATGCATCAGTGGGAGAAGCAGTAGGTGGATTCTATATGGACTTAATTTCAATTACACCGACTAGAGAATGCTTCCATACTCCCATTGGTGCGTACAATACATTTACATGCACAATCGTTTGACGTGGCTTATCGCAACAAATTACCAAGTCCATCAAATGTTCTTTTTTTCCTTCTTTTAATTATTTTTTTTTTATTCACAGGAAAATTGCTGTTTACGGTTGAAGACTGTTGTGAACAAATGCGAAAGCACTTTTTTGCTTGGCGTCAGGTACTCGGATTTCCGCATTCAACTTTAGCGGGATATGGTTCTCCTGCGGAGCAATTCGGGTTTAATTCTGGTGAACACGAGCTTGGAGAACGGGGATTATCTTCTTATTCTACTGTCTAGCTTCGTTGCTGCTTTTTATGCACATGTTTTCGGTCCCTGATGGACTCATTGATTGCAACTTGATTTGGGGGATCAACTTGTGCGCGCACTTGATCACTACTTGATTGTTGGTCCAGTGAGAAAATATATATGTGGGTCACAAAGTCATTTATTTCGACATTCTCAGTATGACTTTTGGATGTTTTTTGCTTTTTTTCGGTGGAAATGTTTGCCTGACAAGTCGCGCTCAACTGTCGATCAATTCTCCATGAAGGTTGATCGAATGAGTAGTCAAGTAGCGATCACCTAATGATCAGCCGTATACACAAATTGTTCATCTCTCAGCCGCAATCAAGGAGTAATCGATAGATCCGTCAGGGTTATTTCAGAGAATTTCGGAAACTGGAGAGTCTTAAGTGGATTCGAAACGTTGTGTAATTGCGATTTATAGATAATTTTTGAGGAAATAGTATTCATCATAGTTTTCAGAGCTTAACAGCCTTGCCTGTCGGCGACAACATAACGACCTAGCATTCTTCTACACAGTCATTAATGCACTGAGAGAAAAGACTCGTCGTTTCTACGGAATACGGTGCCAACGGCACCAAATTTTTAGCACCAACCGACAATTCATTCTGTACAACGGAAAATCCGTCAAATGAATGGCATAATCAGTTGGTACGAATAATTTCGCATCGTTGGCACCGTATTCCGTAGAAACGACGAATCTTTTCTCTCAGTGTGCTATTGCGACTTCACCGGAAGTTCTAGAAAGCATCAACTTTAGCTGCACTAGAGTAGGACTGAGAATGTGTCGTCTACTACATACGATGAAGACGTCAAGAAATTATGTGTATAACGGACCGTGCAATAGAATTGCGAGAGTGGTTAATAGCCATTGTGAAACTTTGAACTATTTTGGTGGCTCGTTTTCATCGTTCATGACTACAGTGAAGTCTTCAATTACAGACTATGAAATACGTTGATCTTTTGTGGTACATCCACTTACTTTGTTGTTATTTCATCATTTGGACATATCCTTATTTTTCTTATTTTTTTATTAGTTTATTTTTTTCTGTTTTTCTTTATTATCCCAATTTTATTTGTATATTTTTTTATCTTTTTTGTTTTTTTCACTATTGTTCGTTTTTATCAGCACACCAATGCACTTCTCTTTTTATATGAATTCATCTATTTCTGAATTTTCTTATATCTTTAAATTTGTGGATAGAGCCGTTTGAAGTGCATAAATAAATAAATAAATCATTTAAGCATGAAGTGACCCAAAGGATTATATATAGTGACTATATGTCAATAAAATCAGAAACAGTCGTGGACATTCAATGAACATGTATTTTCATTTTATACTATCGCAGTTGTTTGGAAAACGTAGGGACAATGTATAACAGATGCATTTGCGGATTGAATGTTCTCGGTTAGCAACTGAAGCCATTGAGGGACGATACTCCCAGTGAGGGCAGAGAGTATATACTGTATATACCGTAGATTCCGGGAAGAAAACTGAACTGTTCTAAATGAGAGTATTTGTTTAGCAACTTTTTAGGAGAAACTTTTTAGGAGAAACTTTTTAGGAGAAACTTTTTAGGAGAAACTTTTTAGGAGAAACTTTTTAGGAGAAACTTTTTAGGAGAAACTTTTTAGGAGAAACTTTTTAGGAGAAACTTTTTAGGAGAAACTTCTGGGAGAAACTTTTGGGAGAAACTTTTTGGGAGAAACTTTTTAGGAGAAACTTTTTAGGAGAAACTTTTTAGGAGAAACTTGTTAGGAGAAACTTTTTAGGAGAAACTTTTTAGGAGAAACTTTTTAGGAGAACCTTTTTAGGAGAAACTTTTTAGGAGAAACTTTTTAGGAGAAACTTTTTAGGAGAAACTTTTTAGGAGAAACTTTTTAGGAGAAACTTTTTAGGAGAAACTTTTTAGGAGAAACTTTTTAGGAGAAACTTTTGAGGAGAAACTTTTTAGGAGAAACTTCTGGGAGAAACTTTTGGAAGAAACTTTTTGGGAGAAACTTTTGGGAGAAACTTTTGGGAGAAATTTTTGAGAGAAACTTTTGGATGAAATTTTTGAGAGAAACTTTTGGGAGAAATTTTTGGGAGAAACTTTTGGGAGAAATTTTTGGGAGAAATTTTTGGGAGAAATTTTTCGGAGAAACTTTTGGGAGAAATATTTGGGAGAAACTTTTGGGAGAAATATTTGGGAGAAACTTTTGGGAGAAACTTTTTGGAAGAAACTTTTTAGGAGAAACTTTTTAGGAAAAACTTTTTAGGAGAAACTTTTTAGGAGAAACTTTTTAGGAGAACCTTTTTAGGAGAAACTTTTTAGGAGAAACTTTTTAGGAGAAACTTTTGAGGAGAAACTTTTGAGGAGAAACTTTTTAGGAGAAACTTTTGAGGAGAAACTTTTTAGGAGAAACTTCTGGGAGAAACTTTTGGGAGAAACTTTTTGGGAGAAACTTTTGGGAGAAACTTTTGGGAGAAATTTTTCGGAGAAACTTTTGGGAGAAACTTTTGGGAGAAATATTTGGGAGAAACTTTTGGGAGAAATATTTGGGAGAAACTTTTGGGAGAAACTTTTTGGAAGAAACTTTTTGGAAGAAGTTTTTTGGGGAGAACCTTTTTGTATTCTGGTGCAATTGGTTCTATTTCGCGCCAAAAAGTCTTGCTACCAGGCATCCGCGTTCGACTATATATAAAATGCGCGCAACTTCAAAAACTCGTATTTCGAGTTCAAAGAGGTCAATGGACGGAACCCATTCAGCCACCAATTTCCACTCTGGACCAAAAAAATGGACGGCAAAACTGTCGAACAATTTCAGGGCCAAACAACAGTAACCAACACTGGCAGCAGAGGCAACAGGGCAGGTGGATTAAATGCACACTCAACTTCAATTACACCAATTAGAGAATTCTCTTTATATTCTATCTATGCTCCCTCTCATTGGTTCATACAAAACGTTTACATACACAATCGTTCAGTGTGTCTTATCTCAATGAAATTACCATAACTCCATAATCAAACGTTTATTTTTATTTTTCTCATTTTTTTGTTAAAATTATTCACGGAGGAAAATTGCAATTTACAGTTGTGGAAGAAACCTATCAGAGTAAACAGATACGAAAGCACTTTTCATTTTGGCCAAACGCTACTCGTATCTTCCCATTAAACGTTAGGCCAATTATTTTTCATTTCCGTCTACAACATGTAATTACAAAATAATTATTGATCCAAAAATTCAGCGGCATACTAAAGTATTTACAGAACAATTGATTTTTGATCTTGGTAAATAAAGAATGGGCTTTATCTTCTTACTCTACCAGGTGTCTTCGTGGCTTTTTCTCTTATCTAAGAGTTTTTTGGTTTCTATTTAACAGCAAGTAACAACTTATACACCAGCATTTAACAACAATAACAACAATCATTTCTGTAGATATGGTAAGAGAAGATGAAGCAAAACTTCACGCAGATCATTTTTTCTTCTACTCATCTTCTTTTATAATTTCAGTACAGAAATGTGATCTTCTTTTTATCAATTTGGTTTTTTTTTGTCTAATTTTTCAAGTTTACAGTAACACTTGTGATCACGTGGGTGAGCTAGCTTTACAAAAATCTTCGTTTTCTGGACGTTTTTAAATCTAATTAGCGTTGATTATCTAGCTGCTAGTTACTAAGAGCTCTTCCCCAATTTTACTTAAGATACTTGTAGACCATCTCGTTGTCAAATTGGCAGGGGTGATTTGATGACCCTCTTCTCTTGGCGGCGGGAAAGTTTGAATTTTTCTACGTTTTTTTTCTTTTTTTTTCTACGGGAATATTCGTTAATTTTTTCGGTCTCGTGGATGGAGATGAAGGCGTGCTTATCAATTCCTCAATAATTCTTCAAGCAATGGATTAGCATATCGATGTCTGGTTTCATTGTGCGTCGTATAATGATAAAGTTCCGGTCAATTCCATCGCTATTTTCAGTAGTCAAGTGTTGGATTTCAGCACAGAGAAAAAATATTGACATTTTCAGTGAGAACTTGAATTTTTTTACCAACCCCATGAGCTTTAGATATTTACAAAGTATTTTTCAGGAACGCGTTTAATGCTGACCAAAAAATGTGCGTGTAGTTTCTTGTGCGCAGAGTTGAAAAATGTAACGAAGCTAAAACAAATATTCTTGAAAGGATCTTCTAAGTGATCTCGGAGAACGGAATAGTTTGTGCTAAATAAAAGTTGACCAACAAAGCTTTCAATATTTTTTCTCCCCCTCACAACTTCACTACCAAAATCCGATTATCTCCCTTGCACCATCAATCCTCTACATAGCGACAGAAATTACTTCGTTATAAAGTTGCAATGACTTTTTCTTTATACCTCGGTCGAAAGTACGTATATTCGTCATCAATTTCGAAGCAGAAAGTCTAAGGTTCGTGCATCGATGAAACTACACGCACGCCATCTACAAAAGCGGGACGAATTTTTTTTTCCGCGCATCGGTGCGTGGGACTGCTGTCAATCGCTAGTCATCACCTCTATCTACGATAATGTGAAATGTCACCTCGAAACTACTTCAGTGTAATTAATGAAATATTGAAAAAAATATTAATAAAGGCAATGACGTCCAGTGATGAGTCGATGGACGAGGAAGAGCTTCTGAGGGATTTTGATGCAGAAGCACGATTGATAATAGCATATCTTGAAGGTTAATTTTCTTTGCGTTTCTTTTCTATGTTATGCCTGGACCCGCCCAGCAGCACTCGCTTCGCTCGTGCTGCAAATGTCGGGGCAGGCATCAGTATCTATAACCCAAATTATCAATTTTCGTACTTTCGACTGGCTATAAAGAAAAATAGTATGCACCACACAGGCAGAAGTTTGAAAGCCCGGAACTGCGCGCCATGATGCCCGAGGCGAAGCCGATTCCAGTGCAGGAATTTCATACTTTCTGCCCTTATGGTGTAATATACTATTTCTATTCACTAGTGATTCATTCTCCGCCCCTCCATTGCAGCGATGTCATCGACGGAAATTAATTTTTCAATGGGAATGCATGATAGTTCACCACCGACGCAAGATTGCGGCTGCTGCCACCTAGCTTCGCGCTCGGCTTCTTTAGCTTTCACTTCGGCTTCTCGGGCCCGGCGTTCTTTGAGTTTCAGGGAGAATATTGCCACGGAGCGCGCACGTTTCATCAGGCTCTGCTTGACGCGTGTCTTCTTGGCCTCGCGTTCTTCCTTCGACGGCTTGTCCTCCTCTTGGCTGGAGATGGTGCGGCTTGAATCGGAGAGACCGGGCTCGGCGTGGCCGGATGGACGACGATCTCGTGGCTCCGGATGGGGCTCTCGAGGTGAAGGCTGCTGTGGTTCTCGAGGCGAGGGTTCTTGGGGTGGAGGCGGTCGCGGCTGGAACTGAGGAATCTCCTGGATGATCTGGCGCTCTGGTCTCTCCCGAATTTTTGCGGTTTCTTTCTCGGGAGAGAAACGGAACTTTTGGTTGCGCGGTGGTATTGCCCAAGGTGGAGCCGATCTGAAAGAGCAATCATGGTCATTCGGCGAATTGGAACTTACCGCCAGACTATCAATATTGAGCATACCGTAATAAATCACTGTCCGAGGAGGACGCAAGCTCCTTTGAGACGATGCAATCAGTGGAACGATGGAGTGACATGTCCTCAGTTGTAGGTCCCGGTATTCCACTTGCTGGTGCAGCTGTGATCTCGGAGTCACTGGACTTTCTGCCACCGGAGCCCTCCAAGCCAAGCCGCCGGACCCACTCGATTCCACCGTGAGGACCTATAGTCAGGTGATGACTGTATTGATCAGCTCCAGGTGAGGATTCTTGCTCGGTTGGTAACCAGTCTCTGGACCGTCGCCCTGAGACAACAAGTGAATCTAGCGAGCCCGAAAGGCTATTTACTTGGAAACAAAAGTTCATGCACAACGAAATGGGTGCTAGCTTTGACGATCACGAAATGTCTTACAACAAACTATGGTGGATGGTTTTGGTTGAATATCATATGAACAGTTTTGGGAGGGGGTGGGGGTGGGAGTGGGTGGGAGGGGGGGGGGGGAGTGGGAGCGGGAGTGGGGGTGGGAGTGGGAGTGGGGGGGGGGGTGGAAGTGGGTGGGAGTTGGGGGGGGGTGGGAGCGGGGGTGGGGGGTGTTAAAAAGTTGCCTGAAAATTGCGGAATTACCTTTTTCACCACCGGGAATAGAGCAGCGTGGTGCATTATGAGAATCTCGACTGCCGATGTTGTAGCTAGGTAGGAATGTGCTGCTGGTGTCACTGCCAACGCTTCCCGGTGTTTCCAACTGCGGTGGGGTCTCGGCAATTCGCGGAACCTGACCGTAGACAGCTGGCGTTGGTGGACTGCTTGGCGTATGCACTGCTGATGATCCTAGCGTCTCCTGCGTCTCCGTCGACGTCATCCCATTCTCCGCTATCACCTCGTCAGTTTCACCGTCTGCTGGACTCACCACGAACCTTCCTGAGTTCGAGGATAATTTAACAAACGGAAGGAGGGGACGACAAAAAAAAATTACACAGAGAAAATATTTTGCGCGTTTGATATTTTTGAATGGAGTTTTCTTTTCCCATCGAGCTAAAGTAAACCTTCGTCAGTTACTTGTAATGTTACAGTGGGGGATAGTGATTTGGACTATATACTGCTAATGCTTTTTACTATCAATGATGCAACGTTAATTATTTTCAATTACATTTCATGCATATTTGATAGCACTTCTAATCCCCCCCCCCGATGTTCCTTTCCACTCCATTTAATCCCAACAGAAAGATTACCATAACCCTAGTTCAGCATTGATCAAAGCTCGCTGACACGTAAACAGCTTTTTCCAATTTATCTGATGGTCCCGTTTACGAAGCACTCATTATAGTACCAATGAATCTGACACGATCGATATTGTTAATGCGAACATTTCTCTGTGTTTAATCATGCAATTTTACTAGTGGGAAGCAGGCCAATACCGATTTCTATCTATAGATATACATGTTCCTTAATGTTGTTGTTCTATTAATCAATTCTATGAACTATGATGTTAATTGGATTACGCTGAAAATTTTGGTGAAGGATTTTCGAACTTTTTGATCAGTTGCATTTACATTATTGGCATATGTTTGCATTGCTCTGTAACAGGTTGCAAATTATACTTGTAAAATTTGAGCTTGTTTATCAAGGCTTGATCATCCAGTCGAACATCCTTCACCACCATTTTTTGTCCGAAATTTTACCAATGACCGTTTGTGACTGCTGCTCTGGCGACGGTGTTGATGACAAACGTCTGACTGCTTCTCTCCTGAGAAATTCAACTTTGGCCATTTCTGTTGCTACCCAGTGGGGAATGTCTGGTATTGCGGTAGTTATTATGAATCTTATTGCCATCATTATGTGCTCCAGAGCGACGATTAGGAGGATTGTTTGAGGCACTGACATCTCCGGAAACATTCGCTGCACTTGACCGCTTAGACCTATGAGGGCGCAATTGACGAGGATAGCTACAAGTCCCATTGCTTCCATTGCATTCTGCAAAATATTGAAATGAGGATTATTGATTGTTGGGGCTAGGCAGAAAAGTTCTTGGTTGGTAATGTCTGAGGCTATTTGATCTTGAGCTTTTCTGAAATAAAAATTGTAGCGAATCACACATTGATTCTCTTAACTCTCAGTTCGGCTCTAAGAAAAAGGGGACAAGACACTCAATTTGAAAAGTCGGCGTTTACGTAAGGAATACCATTTTACCTGCCAAGTACCAATGCTGGAAACTCGCCTCCCAAAAGGTCGTTGAAGAACAAAACACAACTTGAAAGCATCGCCACGGAGCTCGAGGAGATTTCCCAGAAGGGCAGCCATTGCAGCAAGTGGAAATGCAGATGAAAACAAACACACGTAGCCCAGCTGTGACAGCATTTCCAAGTGCTCGGAGAATGCTCCGTCATACTGAAATTTTTAAAAAAATTTTATATTATCGCAAAACGTGATGCAAGACAGTCCATCAAATATTGGGTAAGTACTGTGCGCAGATATTCGGGATTGTGGTGAAATTTTATGAGAGATATATGTTGGCTGGAAAAGCACTTCTGATTTTTTTGCAAATTTTTTGAGACAGGTATATATCATGAAATCGAAGATTTTATTTTGAGCTGATAAAATGAGAAAAAGTTTCTAAAAGAAAAAAACAAAAAAAAAATACATAGGTCCTCTTTGAAATTTTTTCTTCTGTATATATATATATATGGCACATTGTAATTATGGTAATTAAAAATATTTCGAGGAGAAAAAAAATTGGGGCGAGAAAATTTCAGCGCACAGTGTCGGTCCAGTATTTGGTGGAATTTCTCATAATCCTTATACCTAAGTGTCGTAATAATTAAACTATATCACTACAACTACTCGATCCAATGTAAGTGAAATGATCGCTGTGCAGTGACAATACTTATTTAATAAATGAGTAGAGCTTGAGAGATGCTGGAGAATAAAAAAAATTGGTAACCAAATGGGTCACAATTTACCTTTTTGCTAAAGCGTATCTGGAGCGTCGATGACCGAAGTATGACCGATGAGGAAACCAAAATTAAATTATTGACAAAATTTTGATCCAACCAAACAAACAAATCAAATAACAAATAGAAATTGTGAGGAAGTGGTAAAAATGGTTACATGTATACTTGATCATAATTATTATATCATGCGAAAGTCCTATAACTATAACTTCTGATACGGGGGATAAGGATCTGATATATGGTCTCTGATAAGAAGAAAAAAAAATGACCTACACATTTTCATTTGGATAAAATTCAAAAGCAAAAACATCATCATACTTAAATTCAGCTAGGATCTTCTTGGAACCTTATATCACACCCTCACCCCAACTCAACCCATTTTACCACTTTACAAGTGATTCAACTTTCCCTAAAATATCTCCCAAAAATGGTGATTAACAAGTGGGGGATAAAAATATTAATTGACGTGCAAATTTACTAAAACCAATCAAGAAAGACATGAAGGAACGACGAGAAAGAGAAGCATTTGGCAAGGTCTAGACCAAACCTTGAAGGTAACGTCACTAAGTAGAGAATTAGCAGGATGTCCTACTCTGTAGAGGGAACTCTCAAGTTCAGCCTGACTAATTGTCCTCGCTTGTTTTCCCTTCTGTTCATCTTTATCCTCTCGTTCTTCTGATTGTGCCGCTGGCTTTTCTGATTCCGGCGATTCAGTTGCGCCTGGTGGTGCGCGCGCTTCGCTTGGACTCAGCGCACCAAAGAGCTCAAAACTCATGCGAGCAAGACGAAGTTGCTCGATGAGGTAGGGAATGGCTGATTCCTTGAGGTTGCTTATCACTTGGCGGGCTATCAGCAATGCTGCCAGTTGCTGGTACAAACAAGTGAGAAGGGAAATTAATTTCAAGTGCTAAGTAGGATATTGGGAGTGGCCGACGGTTTGTCGATAGTGTAAGCCGGCCTTTCTCGTCAAACCACTTCGAAAGAAAATAGTTTTGAAGGGTGAAAAAAAGGAATTCGTTGAGTAACTACCTTACATTTACTTACTTCTTTCAATCTTTCTTGATCTTGCAGGTAAAAAGCGATGTAGAAGAGCGATAGAAATGAGTTGACGAACTGAAACTGAAATGAAAGCTTGATCAGGAATTATTCATAGCGCTGTGAGTTCGGCTGAAACTTTATCGTTTGCAGGAAATTCGCTAAACTTTTACATAATTTTTACTCCGATATCGATCTACTAATTATAGTACTGATAACTATTCCTGCACTATATCTATATCTGTAATGTTCACTGAGTAATCTTCATGCGATAATTTTTCTATTGTAGCATTTGGAGATTCATGAATAATTAGTTACAATAAACTCATTACCAGTGCCACCTTGTAGATCAGATGATTTTCGTACTCGGTGTCAAGACGATAGTTTTCTGCGTCCAACATAAAAGAAATCATAGATGCTATATCTACCATAAATAAGAAAATTGGAAATTGATTTAGTAGTGAGGTGAATTATCGGAATGCGATTGGTTCTAATATTCACGTTTGAATCTTCGTTGAGGTTAAGTTTGTTGCGCTATGAGAGCTGCTCCCGCCAAAATTTTCGCGATACAAACTTCCGGTAAAATGGAATATGGTTTTTAATTTTTTTTTCTATACCTCAAGCATTCATCGCTCTGCCTTCTGATGTAAATTTTAACTCAGTTAAATATGTTCATGAATTAGAAAAGAATTTTGAAAAGGCGATCGGGGAATGTGAGGCGTCGTTTCGTTGCGCGACTGTAGTCAGCCGGGTGAATCGTGAACTTCGGGCGCAGCCGCTTGCGATCGGCAGTCTTCGGTCCCAGCCGGCTGTGCTCGGCAGCTTTCGGTCGCTGGTGTAGGGTCGAACTGCGAAACACGTGTCTTGCCGGTTTATGTCAGATATCTCGAAATCTAATAGGCGAATCAAAGTTTTGATAAAAACCTTTATGATAGATATTGATGAGCTTTACAAAAAAGATAGAGAGAAAATTTCGTCTATCTCCCATGGATATCGGGATATCTGACTGGAAGACTGAAACCGATGGGTGCGCGTCGGAGAATCCTTCACTGTGCGAGCAATGAACGTCGGAGAAACCGGGCGACGAGGGGCGTGGTCAATATAGTATATAGCGCCATTTTTATAAGCACATTATTAGTAAAAAAATTACAAAATCCATTCATAAAAAAATTCGACATTTTTCGTTTTGCCACTTCGCTACTAAATGAATTTCCATAAATTTCGATAATACTATTTGCATTATATCTACCATCAGGTTATTCACTAAATATCTAAGGCTGCCTACGTAAACGTGCAAATGGGTAATCATGTTCCTAAAATATTTGTGAAATGATGAGTCAGTAGTAAAGTGGAAAGTGTCAAGTCCACATTGAACATGATCACTCTGCGGATGCCATTGGGAGGAAGAAATTCTTGAAAGTCACTTTCCTGACCAAAGTTTTATGGGTTAGAGAAGAAATGTTTCAGAAGTTTTCCCTTCGGGAAGTGCCACTAATTCGAGTGATATCGGTAAAGTAATCTGTACAAAATTTCTGGACTTGCTGTTTGGTTTCACTTGCCACCATATAGGGGTCATTTCGCCAATTATGTTGTTTTTTGCGTTCTAATGGAAGGCTTACACTATTTTTGTTGGCTGTTGTTGAGCTTTTTCATGTTGAGAGCTTACTGCGACTATCCCGAGACGGAAATTAGATTTTTCTTCATAAGGATAATGGTTACAGCACTTCGGCTTCCAAAAGTAGTTTTTTTTGCTATATTAAATTACGCCAAAGTTTTCAGAACATTTTAAACATTTCAGCCCTTTGAAGAAAAAATATTTCCGCAGTTACATCAATTAGAAATAGGCGCGACATAAATTACATCCTACATTGCTGCTAGTTTATTCAGTAATGGATATGCTAGTCTGGGGTGAATTATGTAATTTTTAACCCTCCAAATGGCTCACGCGCTCCAATAACTCTGCCCGCCTTAGCCCGCGGAGGGGAACGCGCCCCCCACTACACGTGCCGCTCGCCATTGAGGGGTCGGGCGCGTCGTTGGATGCCGGCGCGCCTGGCCTCATGAGCCCTCCAAGACACATGTTGAAGATGGACACGCCCATTGCGAGCGGGGAAGGGGCATTCTATAACTCATCGTACGCGGAAACCGCAGCCCGCAAAGTGGCGGGTTGTGGGAACTGCCCTGCATAGTATCTTTGGGGCATATCTATAGTCGAGGAACCGACAGAGCTGAGTGACCATAATTGGCGGAATGACCCCCTTGGGGACCATATGTGGCGATGCGCAAAATTATGAAAAAATTGGAATCGATTGATCACCTACGTAGATACGAATGAGGTTTAAAGATTATCAGATAGCGTATTATTCATGGAACTATAGGAACATTGAATATTGAAGGAATTAGTGGAAATGAACGGGGGAGAGACTTACCCAAATCATTCAACCAAACAGCGATTTTGAAGTACGCTTCGTCCATCACGGCGATGACAACGGCTAAGAGAACTTTTGGCACGTAACTCAACCAAAAACCATAACCAGCTGCTTCTAATCGGGCGTCCCACCAATCCTGATCAATCAAGCAATCGAGAAAAATTTATAAATCATAGTTTTCGCTTACTGAGTTATTAGAAGTGATTACCTGAATTTGAAAGCTAAGAATCATAACGATGAATACGAAGAAGAGAGATACTGCGATGGCGGGGACGGTTATGCAGTAACGAATGGCATTCCTCTTCCAATTTGGGTACGTAGGCTCGAGTCGTCCGGTGACTGGAGATACCTGAAGGGTGCCCTGTAAATTCAAAGACGGATTATGATTTTTTCAACATGAGAAATATAGAAGAGACGATTTTTATATTTAACGGTTTTAGTGCAGAAGTGAGTGACGCCAGTGAGGAATAAGTTGTTTGGACTTGCCGTAGATAATTGGGGATTAAAATCATAAATTGGCCAGGATTGTTTAAGTCCTAGAAAACCTACGAATTGTCATAGTGGGTCACAAATATCAATGTGGGGTCGGTTTGGGTTTTCCAGGAAAATGGTATTAGGAATGAGTCAGAATGCATGAATGAGTGAGATAGAATGCAGAGAATAGAGTGCGATGAAACTAGTGTAGTGAACAATGATCAAGACAAGGACAGTAATTGCCAAATCTGATATATTTAAGGACGACTAAGTGTACGGGGAGACAGAAGGTGTGTGTTATCGAGGGCACGAGGTACGGTACGAAGTTTATTCTGTCGCGTGTCAAAATCTATGTATCTTTAGTATCAATAAATAGTTATACTCTTTTTACATAAAATTGTTGTCTTGAACCCTACAGAAATAATGGGGAAACGATTGTTTGAAACTAGCAGCAGTACAGGGGACTTTCGTTAGTTTGGCCTGTTCGGGGCTCTAGATTCCACGCACAGCTCACTAGCGGTTGCCCCCTCCACGCGCTCAAGGGCCGGTGCCATGCGAGAAGTAAGGGGCGACGCACAGTCGGCGCGCAATGCTATCCCCTCCGCCAGAAATCGCGAGCGTAGTGGGGGAACTTACCCCCTCCGCTCCATGATACGCGGCGAGCTAACGGTTGTCTCACTAACGGAAGTTAGGCGGTGTGTAAAAAGATTTCACCTAGATCGATAGCAACTGGTAGTGCTTTAAAGTGAACTGTTGCACTGACAACTTTGAGCTGCAACTCCGAGTAATGCTGAGTGCGCTTTCGAGTGGAGTCGGTGACCACGCAATACTTGAGAAAATAATAGTGTCATAAACCAAATGGAGAGCGCTTGGATCCAAGAAAAACCCTGCCATGCACTGTGCAAATTAAAGTGACCTTTTATTCGAGTCAAGCGCTCTTGTTTCGATGGTTTTATTACTAACAATTTTTTATAGGAACAAAATGTTGGTAAGCTAAACGAGAAAATGCGCTATTCTGGAAATTCTCAGTAATCCGAGCTCTGGGATTTATCCTCAACTTCCTAGCGAAAAAAGTCCGCCAAGTTGTTGAAATATTACGAAGGGGATTTCATAATGTGAAACTTCAGCGGCCGGAAGTGAAAAAATCACGAGGGGTCTCTGACGATTACGGGTCTAAATGATGTATGAGAAATGGAAACATACCACAAAGAGCGGTCGAGGCTCTACTAAGAGATCATCCCGCTGATCCAGTGTGCCCCACTTGTAGGCAAGCTCAGCGCCCTTGCGCTTCCATGTTTCTAGATATGCCGTTGCCCATATTACATTCAGGATGGAAAACAATACATAGGCAACATCCTCCACCGCTTGGTTCCTTCCGATGATGCCGACCTGATGAATTAAAATGGACAGATAGAGATGTTGTTTGATGGCGCAGCAGCAGTTTTTTGAGAGAAGAAGCTGTTCTTACTATACAATCATTATTAACTTCCCGATCTAGGGAAGTTATTGTAATGACCCCAAAAATGAAAAGGGCCAGATCGATGAAATTTTCACGTTTCTCGACGTTTTGCATCATCCTGAAGTGTGTGTCCGTGCGTGTACGTGTGTGTGTGTGTGTGTGTTCGTCCGTATGTGGCAAAATTTTTCGTTTGCGTTTTCTCGGAAACGGATCGTGCGATTCGATTAATTTTTTTTTCAATCGTTGCTTCTCCGTGTAACTTAGAGCTGATTAGATTTTTGATCGAATCCATCGAGTAGTTCCCCTCTTTTTGAGAAATTCATGTTGAGCAAAAATTGAAAATAGTGATAATGAACGTTCATTCACACAAAAATGTTGTAATCCAGGTACTCAATATCACAGTTGAAAGATATAAGCATATTTTATAACTGATTAAATTTTGAGTAAAAGTGGTCCAGTACTTATATTGTTATTAACAATGTCAATCGTTTATAATGTTCTACTGCATAAACTGTTCGAGTTAGCGTAAAATTCATATAAGAAAAGTTGTTTGCCATATAAAAATACGTATTTTATGTAGAATGCCTTTTTTCGATAATTTGCATAATTAAGGAGGTATAGCAGTCTCCACAATTATGTATGCAATAAGTGAACGAATGGGCCCAGCGATGTCATGACGGTCCCAATCCAAGCGTTTTCATGCAAAATCGAGCGGATCACATTTTGGATGGCATTTGTGCAGTATATGCAATGTTATTAGCAATTGCAATTGTTTATAATGTTCCACTGGGTAAAATATTAAAGTTTTTGTTTTGCAGCCGCATCCTTATTGGCGTCTCACTCTCACTCAAGTAACACGCATAAGTCTCATCCTCATGCTCACCATGCGTCTACTCAAGTATTCATAATTATCTGCTTCATAAATGAGTCAGTTTGGAATTCTCAAATAGGCATGTTGTCGTTATGATAATAACAGGGGTCACGCTGATTAACCGTAGTATATTGGAGAAGAATAAATTTAGTAGGTTGTGCTGAAAAACCAAATCGGGAAGTTTTGTTTGTGCCCCGAGTGGGGTACACACATGCACACACCACTAGTTTTATTACTTTTTTTACTAGGCATGATCAAATATTTTCTCACGAATGTCGACCTATAGCAGGAACATTCGCCGGCAGTTCCGGTGGTACCCATAAAATGAGAACTCTACGCCGGACGGGAACCCAACCCGCCGCAGGGAGGTGCGTTCCCTCCCCGGGACCAGCGTAGCACACGGATTTCCGGAGGTCTCTCCTCACGAATTTAGAGCATATTTTGATTTTTTTTTTTCAAAGCCAAAATAATTGAGCTGTGGAATTTTCGAGTCGCCGCCATTTTTTTCGTGTCCCGTTAAATATTGAATCCAAGAATGGCTGGAATTTCCACATGAAATATCCACAAATTTTTTCCATTGTGAATTCTCCGAGGTATATGAGAGGTTTCTCGACACAACGATATACCTGCTCCATTCCACAATCATGATTCCACGTTTATGAAAATTGCAGAGTTACCCTGGGGTCATTTTGAATTTTTTATCATAGTCAATTATAGATACAATTGCATCTGGAATGGTTCAATGCTTGACCTTCATCATCTGAAAATTGTTCTGTGTGATTGACGAGTGTAAAAAAAGAATTTCTGAATTTTTTCACCAATTGCTTTTTTCAGCTATCAGACGAAAATGCTGATTTCTCCAACTTCTCTGGACCACATCTCGAGAACCACTCGGTGTAGAGAAAAATCATAAGATACGTTTATTTTCCCAAATCGAAATCTCTACAAAAAGTGTTCTATAACATTTTTGCCTAAAGTTAGTTTTTAAGGAGATTAGGACTTTTTAATGGAACCTAAATTTACTAAAATGGTTTTGACGTCTTGATGGGTTCCATTTTTTTATCTCTTGATCCATTGGATCTTTTGGAGAAATGAACATTAGAGGACAATCATTAGAGGACAACCAAACGATTGGACAGGACAATCAGAGCGCTCATAAATATTCTTTAATTCATACCCAGAATATGACACCCACTGCAGCAGGAACAACAAGAGCGGTGGTGTAATGTCCCAGCCATGCGAAGTACATTGTTATCTTAACACCGAAGTAATTACAGATGTCGTCAAGGGGCTGAGGGCTGAAGAACGCTCGTACCCAGCTCTTCTGGAGTTTCTCGAGTGCCGGTAGCTCGTGAAGGGGGAATACCTGGTTGAATAATAAACAAATATAAAAGTGGTTATATGAAGCAGGAGAATTAGGGCTTCAAGGAATAAAACTCGGCTAATAGACATATTATTTTTCAAGTGCTCAGGAGCTGTTAACTAGTCGACATTTTTAATACGTAAAATGCCTCAAAGCGAAGGACAAATTCAAGATCGAGATATCGAATAATTTCGCCTGTAAGTGAGCATCAACAGAAAGCTCTTCTGGAAATTTCCACACACCCACCCGCCCACCCGCACCCACCCATCCACTTACCCACACACATACCCATCTATCCATCCACCCACTCACCCATCCACCCACCCACTCACCTATTCACATACCCACCCACCTATCCACCCACCCACCTACCCACACACATACCCATCTACCCACCCACCCACCCACTTACCCACACACATACCCATCTACCCACCCACCCACTCACCCACCCACCCACTCACCCACCCACCCACTCACCCACCCACACACTCACCCATCCACATACCCACCCACTCACTCACCCACCTATCCACCCACTCACCCATCCACATACCCACCCACTCACTCACCCACCTATCCACCCACACACATACCCACCCACCCACACACTCACACACACACCCACCCTCCCATACACACACACACATACTTGTTCAGAAAAATCAGGATGAATTCTAGATCTTCTTCTAGAGCCCCCCCCATTTTCCATTCCAAGGGACAAAATAATGACCCACATCGTAAATCATCTTGACACAGAAGTACAAAACGCGACTGAATATTTGATCAGGCACCGGGATAGGATAAACAAACACACAAACCAAATTCATGAATACCATTAGGTTAACTGTTGCCTCAAATCGACTTGGCAGTATTTACCTGGCAGATGACACCGGCTGAAATGCACTTGGGAATAATGGCCTGTCCCTCCACCAACTTCATACCCGGAAGACTCTTCAGGTCCTGCTGACCCGCTCTTAATGTGTGAAGGAGATGAAGCACGAGAGACTGTCTCTCTTGTGTTGTGAAGAACTGTGTTTCATCATCGCTGCCCTCAAAGCAACTCGTTTCCGTGCAGACGAATTCCTTGAGGCCACCACCGTACTCTTGACGCAGGCCTTTAGGGAGATGCATCTCTTCTGCTGCTTTGAGGAGGCTGTAGCATATAACCGTTAATTGGATAACCATCCTTTGCAATTTGATGAGCACTGATAGAAACATCTTCTGGGATCTCGCCACCAGATTCTTGGTAAGACTCGTTAAGACATCTCTCAAGAAGCTGGTGCTGTCATCAGAACATGTTGACACCAGTCTGCGAGCATAAATGCGCGATAATAAATGTAGGATTAATCGTACATTGGGAAAGGTGCTGTGAGGTAGAATCCATAACTATCTGAAGAAGCATGATGACGGACGTGCACCACGAGACCTGGTGAGCCTGCTCGTAGTCTTCCAAGGAGCCACCTCAATGTTTCATCACTGGCACCACTTGGGAACATCACAACCACGTCGCATTCCTGAAAACACAACGACATTGTCATAAACGTCACTGAAAGGTCATGGAATATTGATAAATCCACTGAGGGACTGCCGGCATTCTCAACTCATGCTCAATTTCTTTATGGAGGAAATGGCGGTGATGTTGCTAAAAGTAGATTGATGAGTGGATAGTTCCCAATTTTTTTAATGTCATTACTCAATGACAAACTCAAGGTCACCGAAATAGTATATTACACCATAAGGGCAGAAAGTATGAAATTCCTGCGCTGCGCGCCATGATGCCCGAGGCGAAGCCGAGGCCATCATGGCGCGCAGTTCCGGGCTTTCAAGCTTCTGCCTGTGTGGTGTATACTATTTTTCTTTATAGCTGGTCGGAAGTACGAAAACTGATAATTTGGGTTATAGATACTGATGCCTGCCCCGACATTTGCAGCACGAGCGAAGCGAGTGCTGCTGGGCGGGTCCAGGCATAACATAGAAAAGAAACGCAAAGAAAATTAACCTTCAAGATATGCTATTATCAATCGTGCTTCTGCATCAAAATCCCTCAGAAGCTCTTCCTCGTCCATCGACTCATCACTGGGCGTCATTGCCTTTATTAATATTTTTTTCAATATTTCATTAATTACACTGAAGTAGTTTTGAAGTTACATTTCACATTATCGTAGATAGAGGTGATGACTAGCGACGGACAGCAGTCCCACGGACCGATGCGCGGAAAAAAATTTCGTTCCGCTGTTGTAGATGGCGTGCGTGTAGTTTCATCCATGCACGAATCTTAGGCTTTCTGCTTCGAAATTGATGACGAATATACGTACTTTCGATCGAGGTATAAAGAAAAATCTTTTGTGAGCCTCATGATATAATATCCTATTTTCGTCCGCCCAATTATTCGCGCAGCATCACAGGACCATCTCAGAGCGTCATCAACTAAGTACTCTTACCTAACTTGTTGACCACTCCAGCATTGAGGTGGGCCTTAAATGAAGATAATTTAGAGAGACGGGTGGTGACGGCGCCAGATCATTCGGGACCTGTCTTTGAACCGGCTCGGGAGGCAGATTTTTTCGAATAAAAATTTAATTCCCCCACTTGACTTGGTGCTCCCGAGTTTGTCTGCTAATCTCCAATATTCTGTACAGACATTAGCATGCACCTTGTTTGATTACGGCTTGGTGGCATGTGCGGGCGAGCGATTATAGGTGAAAATGAGCTTGCTGGCCGGATTGAGACATCCCAAGTAAGTTCGTATGGCTCTGATGGATCTCCCCCATCCGACCCGCTCATCTGGTCCTTCATGCTCGCTTCAACCTCTCGAAATTACATAAATTATCAACGGGAAGTGTCCATCAACAATAGCTGCAATTACTCAAGTGGTCACGCACATTTTTCACCCGAATTGACTGAAGCAATTCTGTGGTAACGGCCAGTGTGTCACACGAGTTGAATAGAACAGAAAGATCGATTAGTAATTGTTGTGTCGACGAACTCGAATTTTATGCCACTGGTGGTACTTGGCTCTGACCTATAGGCGAGTTTATGTACACGTAAAACGGCTGCTCGCGCTTCGATAACCACCCCCCCCCCCCCCCCCCCAATTTCCATCATTGTGTTTTATTCCATTTTCAATTGCCCTACCAAATTTTTTTCTGGGTTCAATTTATCCATAGGTAAAATATATATATATATATATGTGTGTATATATATAGGTGAGGGGGATTCTCGGTTTGGAAACTGAGTCTTGGCACGAGATTACAGGGCTCTGGCTATTGTCCAACTTATACATAACTCGTTTCTGGGTACTCCTTGCTATCGGCAAGGCGTTCGGGGGGGGGGGGGGGTAGGGGGTGAGAACTCGACCCCGTCACCTATCGCGAACTATATGAAAAGTTTTCCATTCGAGCATTTGTTTGGAACTGTTTTGGTAACAATTTGAGCCAGGGCTCTTATGGTAGATTTACTGCAGGTTCAGGTTCTTCTGGATTTTTTGGGGAGGAGGGGCGGAGGGGGGGGGGGGGGAGAGTGTTGTTGGAGTTGGAAAAATTTTCCAATTTCCCAATTTTTTTTTTTTTTTTTGGAAACAATTAACATTTGACGAAATTTTGGAAACTTTTAGAAAATTGAGAAATTGATAAAAAAAATTATACGTATTTCGATTTTTCTTTTGATTAAATAGACTCACACCTCAAAAATAAATTTTGATAATAATTTTGTTATTTTACTCAAATTTCGAGCTACCCTGTGCGAGCTGATCCCGAAATGAGATTGGGGTGTATCTTGTTTCACCAGTCGTAGTTTCTTCTCTGAATTTTTTGCAGGGGTTTGCACTTTTTGCACAAATCGAGTTTGTTATCCAGGAATCTACTAACGGGATTGATATTACTTGCGCGTTACTGAGTGAGAGAATTTAATTTTTTCCTTATGATCCTTTGACGAGAAGCGCATAGGAAAATAGTTTTCATGAGGTACTCTAACTGTAGAGTTTTCTATCTTTTTTTTTCGAATCGAAAATTTTGCGCAACCTTAGTTTTGTTTTCGAATCGAAAATGTTGTAATACATTCATGAATATTATATGCAATTTTTTAGATTTTCGGGTCAAAAAGTTCTGCGCCATTTCAGTATCTTAAATAAGTGATGATGCTATTAAGCCACGCCAAAAAGGGAGAATTTAGTAGACAGCGACTACCCTCTATAAGGGTGGATTTGGTCAAGGTCTAGCAATCCGTTTGGCTGCAGACTGATTTGGACAATCGTCCATTCCCCCAGGTGCTTCTCCATTATTTTAACGAACTTTGCGTAAAGCTTCGTTAGCCTACCGGATCGGTAGGATCCAAGTACGTGATACTTGCATTGGCATTTTGATACTTGATTTGACTATTGAATACTGGTGGACACATCAAATACTTGAATCACGTATACAATGTCAGCAACAAATATTGAATACTTGAATCAAGTATGGGGTACTTGAATTGCATATCAAGTAGTTGAAGTTATGTAATAGGTAATAAAGTACTTCATACATGAATCAAGTATGCTCGAATCAAGTACAGTCGAATCAAGTATGCTGGAATCGAGTGTATCCGAATCAAGTATGCTTGAAGCAAGTACTTTCGGAGCGAGTATACTTGAATCGAGTCTCTCGAATCAAATATACTTCAATCAAGCATACTTGGACCAAATATACTCGGATCAAGCATACTTGAATCAAGCATACCTGAACCAAGCATACTTGAGTCAAGCATGGTTCCATCACGTATACTTGAGTCAAGCATAGTTGAATCAAGTATACTTGAATCAAGTATACTTGAATCAAGTATGTTTGAATCAAGTATGTTTGAATAAAGCATAGTTGAGTCAAGTATACCTGCTACTTCAATACTTGGCAAGTATACTTGACCCAAATGTGCTCTGTTCAAATATACTTGATCCAAGTATGCTCAGTTCAAGCATAGTTGAATCAAGTATACTTGCTACTTGACTACTTCGTAAGTATACTTTATTCAAGTATACTTGATCCAAATACACTCTGTTCAAATATACTTGATCCAAGTATGCTCGGCTCAACCATAGTTGAATCAAGTATACTTGCTACTTGAATACTTGGTAAGTATACTTGATTCAAGTATGCTTGAACCGAGCATACTTGGGCCAAGTATATTTGAACAGAGCATATTTGGATCAAGTATGCTTGAATCAAGTAGCAAGTACTCGAATCCAGTGTCAAATACTTTCGACCTATACTCAGAAACATCTCATTCCGGGTTTCAATCTGACAATATTTTATTCACGTCTTAAAGATAACAAACACCAACCCCTGATGATGGAAATTTTCATTTTTGGGCCGATAAAACGAACGCGCTGTGATGGTTTATGAATACAGTTCAGAGGACATTAGCAAGTATCCGAGGAAAAATATGGAAATGCATATTCACCCAGCTGTTTTTCGCTGATAAGAAAGGCGAGAGAGAATTTCATTTATTCTGCTATATTTGGCGCCCTGAGTGCTTTCAACATCAACATAATTGACGCTCTAGGCAGTATGCCAAGTGCACGCAAATTTTCCTTGATGTTTAGTCAATATTTGTTGGATTCGTCGCATGCTCGTTGATTATGCGCATTAATCGATTGCATAATAGTTCATCTTTTTTTTTGATCATTATTCAAATGGCTATTCAAATTGAATGCTGAACCGAGCTTATCATTGCAATGCTTTTACATGATTAATTACTGGTAAAATTGTCTGTAGATTTTAGCGATAACGAAGAGATAGACTCTGAGAGAAGAAATGGTGTACAACATTTTGTACACTATATTTTGGAGATAACTGATTTAGGTAATTAAACAAAAAATTGGCGCGAGCAAAGCAGATGTCAAGATTTTGAATTTGTTAATTTACTCACTTGAGTTGGAACCTTTTGGATCCAGAGGCGGCGGGGGGTCATCAGATGGCCAGTACATGGTATTTTGCGTCTCAAAAGTCGGGAGGCTGAAAGAGTGAGAAAAAAAAATTATAACGCTGGAGCATTTTCCATCGCTGAAGATCAGCCCCGGCTTATCTATCTAAATCCTCCTAAATCAAAGAACCATACGATATATAACTGCCACTGTCTTTTTTCCGGCCCCGTCTCTTTCCCTCTATCCAACGAAGTCGGTCACTGTAAGTGGGCCGAGCAACTTGCAGTGCGAGGGAGAGGGAGAGAGAGGGAGGGAGAGACACTTGAAAAAAAAATCAGCTTCATCTTGTTATCGTAAAAATCGGTATTGAAATTGAGCAGAATTTCCTGGTTCTGGGTGAGCTCGTTGTTACCCCAAAAAAAATCGATTTGGGGCTATAAATATTCGCCATTTGGGGATGAAATTTCCCTGATTCTCAATTAAAGACTGTATTATAACTGCAGAAATTGCCGCAGTAAAAATTGTATGATATCCCGACATCGTCTGCGCCAATGTCGCCCTGAGCTCGCAGCGATGTCGCGGCCGTCTCCGGGCGACGTCGCGGCGATGTTCGCTATTGAACGATTGCCGATTCATAAATGCGAGTTATAGACACCCGAAATTGGAGTATTCACTTCAATATCGACGTTACATGCGTGAAAAATCGAAGTACATCATTTAAAAATGGGGAAATGCCAGTTTATAACTCAAAGTTTATAGCTGGGAATGTTATGAACATGGATAATTCGTTCGCACAATGTATATCCACTTTACGTATTATCAGTGTATATGTATGTATACGCGAATGTCCGTATAGAGGTCGACTTCGTGGTTGGTGGAACGGGTGGGACAAGTATGAGGGCGTGTAAAATGTAAATGCACCTGAAATCGTGTGGGCTTTAAATTATTTTTCGTAATTTCGTAATTTTTTTTTTAATCGAAATCAATGTGCAATTTTTTTCAGAGTATCGCTTCAATGTTAACTGATTTATTAAAGTTGGAAATTATTATTCTATATGGGCTAATTTGTGTAAATAAGGAGATCCGTCTTGTGGGAAACGGATGCGTTCGATTTTTGGAGCTTTTGAAAAAAAATTTCCGTGCTCGAGGTCTGTAAAATTTGCATAATGGAATATTTTTCACCATTATTGTAAAAGTTTGGTACGCACAGAAAAAACGAAGTTAGAAACTTGGACACGTGGAAACTTGGCCTGAGCTTGGTATCGACCACAGTCGGTCGGCGGAAGTGGGCCGCCCAAGTTGCCGCGCAATCAATGCAAAATTTTCCGAAGCCGCTTTTCCTTAAAGAATAAACGCAATAGCAAACACAATTCAGCAACTGATTCCCCTCAGATTTCCTCAACTCTTCTTTTTTACTAGCCCCACGATAGCAGTGGAATGTGCTGGAGACCAGATGTCGTTTACCAATCGATGCTCTCGATATTCCAAGTGCACCGGCTATGTGCGCCGGTTTAAAAAATCATTCCACTTTTTTCTAGAAAATTCTTTTCATTACCTCTCTTCTAAATGTGCGTTAGTAAAAACTACTCAGCGCTCCTCGCCCCATTACCATTCCATTCTATTAATTTTTCCTTATCTGCAAATTTTGGGTACTCATTTCCAGTTCGCAATGATTACACAGCTCCACAAAAAAATCTGTGTAAAATCGATTGTGATTTTGAAGGATGACGGAAAACTCATCAATTATTTCTGAAGGAATGATGGGTAATGATTAATGCTGGGGAAAATGACTTTCCATCGCAGTTCACGCTCCAAGCTATTTCCAACGCTTTTTTGATAATTGAGTGGATGTGTGTGAGTGGGTGGGTGGGCAAGTGGGGGATGAGTGAGTGGGTGAGTGGATGTGTGGGTGGGTGGGTGGCTGAATGGGTGGTGGGTGAGTGGGCGAGTGGATGTGTGGGTGGTGGGTGGGTCGGTGGGTGGTGGGTGAGTGGATGTGTGGGTGGGTGGTGGGTGGATGGGTGAGTGGATCTGTGGGTCGGCGGATGGGTGGGCGGATGGGTGGGTGGGTGTGTGGGTGGGTGTGTGGGTGGGTGGGTATGTGGGTGGGTGTGTGGGTGGGTATGTGGGTGGGTGTGTGTGTGGGTGAGTGAGTGGGTGGGTGGGCGAGTGGGTGGGTGGGCGAGTGGGTGGGCGGGTGGGTGGGTGTGCTGACCGGTGGATGGGTAAGTGGATGAGCAGGTGTGTTTGTTCGTTCCACTTTCCATTTTTAGACGAACACAATAATGCAATGGGAAATTTCACATTTATCTCGAGAATGACTCATTATTAAGAAAAATGTAATTGACCCTTTTATACGCAAAACTTTATCGTCTGCGAAAAATGGTTAGTATCATATATCACCAGAACCACATGTTAACGACATATTGTAATTCTGTATATGGCTGTATGAACTGTAAAAGTTTCGCGCTTCAAAATGAAAAACGACATATTGTAACTGAAGCGATTGGGAAGAACCAGAGTTCACACCTTTTTTGCTCTCGCACTGAAATGACTTTTTTCTTTTATCACTTTTGGATTTATCTTGTTAACCATGCATTTTAGAAGAATAAGGTATAAATATTTTATATGGGGAATCAAATTGTGCACATAAAAGTTTTTATCACATTTTTTGATATACCTACTTGTTAACGAGATATTTGCCGTTTCTTAAAAAATGAAACGGGAAAATTTTATTGCAGGTTGAGAAGTTTATATCTTATGTTAATGAGTTGCAATAATCTTCCACTGGTTCACATAGTCACTAAAATAATTGAACTAAAAATGAGGTGACTCACTGTGGGTTAAGGGTAGACAAATGTGGTTCATCAGACAATTTGGGAGATTGGGATTTAGGATCCGCGCAACTCTTATCGAATGCCCGATTGTGTAACCGGTTTGACCTTCCTCAATTTTCGAGTCTACTAAATAGGAAATCAATTTTTGATTATACGATTAGGTGTAAGCCACCTTTCATCAAAGCTATGCCTAGCAATTTTTTGGGAAATGTGACCTTCCGTTATTTTTGCTACTCTTAATTATTGGCTCGGGAATAATAAAAAAAAAACAAAAAAAAACAAAAAAACAAAACAACAAAAAAACAAAAAAAAAACGAAAAAACGAAAAAACGAAAAAACGAAAAAAACAAAAAACAAAAAAATAAAAAAAACAAAAAAACAAAAAAACAAAAAAACAAAAAAACAAAAAAACAAAAAAACAAAAAAACAAAAAAACAAAAAAACAAAAAAACAAAAAAAAAAAACAAAAAAACAAAAAAACAAAAAAACAAAAAAACAAAAAAACAAAAAAACAAAAAAACATAAAAACAAAGAAACAAAAAAACAAAAAAACAAAAAAAACAAAAAAACAAAAAAAACAAAAAAACAAAAGAACAAAAAAAACAAAAAAACAAAATAAAATATATATATATATACGATTTTTGAAATATATTCCGATCATTTCAAATACCAAATTAGAGTTTCCGGAAACCAAACGCAAAATTATAGAAAATTTTCGAGTTGAAAATTTCTATGAGGCGCGTCTTAATGTCATAAAAAAAATTCATCATTTTTTATTCATTATCAGAAATGAGGAAGAGGTATTGCTCTACAAGAATATTCCCTTGAAATTTTGTGAAAATATTTTTTCCAATATTTAATGTGACTCCGATTTATTATCTATGATAAAACTGTGGCATTTCGAACATTGTGATGAGTATACATAGAAAAAAACTGCATAAAATATTTTGACAGAAATTTTTTTTCGGGTCAACCTAACTAGTGTTGGTTAATACCAATTTTCATTTCCCTTGTCAAAATTTATCGGCCTTATTTTGCATGAGCGAACATTGGTAATTCAGTCGTGGAGTCAATCGTCTTTAATCGGTTTCGCCCTCGCGTCCGTTATCAGCGAAAATCTCAGAATCGAAGGGAGATAGCGGCATGACCATATAAACCTTTTTTCTAGAGCAGAACGAGACCTACAAATTTTGTTTGAAGAAAATTTCGGTATGTCCCTTAGTTTTCGAGATACTCAGCCGCAACCCTCGGGCCGGCCCAGACGTAACTCCACGGACCACATCACTGAATTATTTTTCTTCTAAAAAAATTATTTGGCTTATTCACTTTTCCCGGAATTAGCAAAACGGGGGTTTCCCCAGTAGAATTGATTTTCTTGGTCAGACATGTCCAATAGTTTCCGCCCAAATTTTCAATTCAGTAGAAAAACACAGAATAGTCAGACGACGAGATCAAAAATTTTTAACGACTGAATAAAGATCAACTAATAAGCCTGCGAATTCTCGAATGAGCGCTCTTTGATATTTGCAAGCATCCTCTGACCTTTCCCGAATTTTCCCCGCATTAAGTAGTACGACTATTGCTTGGTCAGACCCGTCCAAATTTTATCCCACACATTTATTGCCCCAAACACTCCAAAGAAACATGTTCGGCACCCGTAACAAAGTATTCCCCTCATATAGCGCACAATCGTTATGTCATAAGTTGCGTAAAACCGCCATTACCTAAAAAAAAAAAAAAAAAAAAAAAAAAAAATCAGTGAAAAAATCGTTCGTCATAAAATGTCTTTCTCATTCCACGTTTTCCCGAAGAAAAATATTTTAAAAAATTTCTCCATTTATTTTTTGAATTCTATTTATATTTTCATTTAAATACGGACTTTTTATTTAATTAGAATTTTTTTTAGGAATTTTTCTAAAGCTCAATTTTTGTCCCACCTTTATCAAATGTTTCCTTGGCTGCCCGTATGACCTTTCTCCTCCTAACACCATCACCAATTGTCATCGTCCCATCAATCTCACTCTCATCACACTTAGTATCACACTCATTATCACCGATAATTGATTTTGACAAAGACGTAACATCATTAAAATTGATCGGGGAATTTGACCCCTCGCCGCCTGGCATAGTGGGCTTTATCCCCGTATTGGGTCGGACTTTTTCCAGTCCCTTCACGGAGGATCCCTGCGCTTGTACTGAAGTCCGCATGGCGTCGTAGTCGGACCACCCCCACTCGCGCCCCCCCCCCCCGCTCGGCCGCCCACCCACCCCCCGCCGCGCGCCGCCCAACGCAATACACAGGGAAAAAGTCAATTCAAAGTGGTTACCCAATGTTGCTTGAATCAGGTATAAAACCGAATCATACAAATAGTTAATTATTTTTCTTGCATTCTGAATGTCCTCAGCGAAGTAGCGAACTGATGTTAACTGATCATGCTCGGTTTTTCGCGGATATTTCAAAAAGGAGGAAAGATAGGGAAATTTCCATGAGGAACTTTTTCTAGAGAAAATTGAGTTCTACAAAAAAGTTTTTATAAAGTTTTTTTCAAATCCCTTAGGTTTCCAGATATTCAGTGAAAACCGAGGCTATCGATAAATGCACTTGCCTCGTAGACCGACTTCGGTACAGGTGGGTATGTATATAGATGTGTGTGTGTGTGTGTGAGAGAGAGAGAGAGAGAGTGTGCATGTGTGTGTGTGTGTGCGTGTGGGTGTGTGCTTGTGTGTTTCTGTGTGTGCTTGTGTGTTTCTGTGTGTATGTGTGTATGCAACTGACAATCAGGGGTGCGCGCCTATCAGGAAGAAAAACATGCATCACCCCCGCAGCTTTAACCAGTCACATGTCCTAAACCACGACAGTTATAAGAAAAAGTCATAAATTATTATATTTCTATTTTCTTACAACGAACAAAATTTGTCCTACACTTTTTATCCTACCTTCAACCGTGCTCGCAATACAGCGTTTCAAATTATTCAAATTCTTAATAACAAGTCGAGGACGTATTTTTCACGCTTCATACCGCGCGTACACCTATGTTTATATCTATATATAGATATGTGCATTTATAGAGTAACAAATGCTCCGGATGCCTCGGAATGAGAAAAACCCTAAAATAGTGGATTTTTCATTTTTTAAGGGATCTCCAATAACTTCGCAGGAGTTGAAAAAACACAATATATGATATGAGTCAATTTCATATACACACATATATATATATATATATAGATATATATATCATATATTTTCCTGTCATACATATTGTTTAGTACGCCTGGTGGAGAAAGGCTCGCCAGTGGTGGATAGTTTTGTTGGACTTTATGGCGCCATCTACTTGTCCATGCGCATGCGCAGATACCCCGAAATATCCACCCCCGAAATATCGAGGGCCGTTGGTGAGCCACAACCGATGGTTTTACTCCACGACTTTTCGTGTAACTCAATCTCGCTTGATGTCACGCTTTTCTCCATGTCAAATGCGCCATTCGGTAAAAGCATTTGAATTGAGGGAGAGATTATTGGAGCAATTCATAAGTCGTTTAGTCAATAGTACTAAGATTGCTCGAGGTCTGCTGGATTGCGGTGCATTGGCAAATAAGCTGGGGGGCTCTCGTTTTTTTTTTCACTAAAAGCGCTACATCGTAACTGCAACTTGGCAGTGGGTGGGGGAGGGGACATCGATCCGCGTAGCGGCCATGAGTGGCCCGAAAATTGAGGGCGAGGGAAAGGGGCAGTTTGTGAAATCAAGCTAAATACTTAGCAATGTAAAGATCTGATGAAGGGTCTGACTCGGTCATCTAGTGAGCTGAGTGAGTGTGACCGGTCGAGGACCATATAAACACTCCTTGGCCTCGCAATTGCCGCTCAAGTTTCTCTGATTTAACGCCTCTATTTCGGAATAATTATTGTAATGACCCAGAATTTCAAAGTTGTACATGCACTACGTAAGTGGGTACTAAAATGTATTTTGAGGGTGCGAAAATATTCTTCGACAAATCTTAAGATGATGCCGGTTATGTGGACGGGGATGTGGGTGTGTGTGTATATGTGTGAGTGGGTGGTTGAGTGGGTGGGTCAGTGGGCGAGTGAGTGAGTAGGTAGGTGGGTGGGTGGGTGGATAGGTGAGTGTGTAGGCGAGTGGATGAGTGGGTGGGTGGGTGTAAGTGGGTAGGTGGGTGGGTGTAAGTGGGTAGGTGGGTGGGTGTAAGTGGGTAGGTGGGTGTGGGTGAGTGGGTAGGCGAGTGGATGAGTGGGTGGGTGGGTGTGAGTGGGTAGGTGGGTGTGGGTGAGTGGGTGGGTGGGTGGATAGGTGAGTGGGTAGGCGAGTGGGTCGGTGGGTGTGAGTGGGTGGGTGGGTGAGTGGGTAGATGGGTGGGTGTATGAGTGTCTTTTATTTCCGGCGAAACGATGGAGGATTTTTCCGCACACATGCACACACACACACACTGTCAGGACCTCATCCGGCGCGGGAGAGGGGTGGTGGCGGGCCCGCCACCGTAGCGTACGGGTTTCTGGAGTTTTACCCGGTGTTCAGACATACGATGGCCTATAGGGCGAAAGTCAGCCTCAGCCGGATGGGTGTCCAGTAGTCCCTTTCGAAAAAATGGCGAACCAAATAGAGGGATGGAGCAAAAACACATGTACATACATGTGTTTTAAGGCGGATCAGAAATTCTTTACGTTTAATTTTTGGGAGCAGAACAATAACTTTGCACTGGGATCAGGAAGTTAAGAAAAATAGAGAAAGATAATTTTCAAAGGAAATAAGAGAAAATAGAAGGGAAGAATTATTTCACTCACTTGAGTAATGAACTGAACAGGCAGTTGATTTCGCCCTATTTTCTGGAGTGCAATCAGCAGAAAGCCTCCAACAAATATAATCGCCGCAGAGACTATTTGATACATATATATATAGAAGCTGCTTTATCTCGTTCTTAAAACTGCTGTAGCTCCTCACTTCAATCGCAAACTTTTTTTAATATCGCGAGGACCAGTCCACCCTGTTGAGAACACTAGTCCCCACTCATTTTTTATTTACATGTATCTCACACCATGTTCACCCATATAAGTCTGGTTAATTTTTATCAGTATCCATGGACTTGGCCCCAAAAATTCAATTTTAAAAAATGTAAGTTTGCCTCCCCATAAAACCTTCATGTTAAATTTGCGAAAATCGGAAAAAAATAATTTCAATTTTTCGACTCAAAATGGACGGAATTATCTTCCAGAAGTTCCTATTGGATAGTACCTACGCACACGGGACCAAAAATTCAATTTTTAAAAAATTACGTTTGCCTCTCCATAAGGTCCCAATGTTAACTTTGGCCGAAATCGAAAAAAATTAATTTCAATTTTTCGACTCAAAATCGACGGAAATATCTTCTAGGGGTTCCTATTGGATAGTACCAACGCACACGGGACCAAAAATTCAATTTAAAAAAATTTAAGTTTGCCTCCCCATAAGGTCCCAATGTTAACTTTGGCGAAAATCGAAAAAAAATAAATTTCAATTTTTTGACCCAAAATGGACGCAAATATCTTCTAGGGGTTCCTATTGAATAGTATCAATGCACACGGGACCAAAAATTCAATTTTGGAAAATTTAAATTTGCCTCCCCATAAGGTCCCAATGCTAACTTTGGCGAAAATCGAAAAAAATTAATTTCAATTTTTCTACCCAAAATCGACGGAAATATCTTCTAGGGGTTCCTATTGGATAGTAACAACGCACACGGGACCAAAAATTCAATTTAAAAAAATTTAAGTTTGCCTCCCCATAAGGTCCCAATGCTAACTTTGGCGAAAATCGAAAAAAATTAATTTCAATTTTTTGACTCAAAATCGACGGAAATATCTTCTAGGGGTTCCTATTGGATAGTACCAACGCACACGGGACCAAAAATTCAATTTAAAAAAATTTAAGTTTGCCTCCCCATAAGGTCCCAATGTTAACTTTGGCGAAAATCGAAAAAAAATAAATTTCAATTTTTTGACCCAAAATGGACGCAAATATCTTCTAGGGGTTCCTATTGAATAGTATCAATGCACACGGGACCAAAAATTCAATTTTGGAAAATTTAAATTTGCCTCCCCATAAGGTCCCAATGCTAACTTTGGCGAAAATCGAAAAAAATTAATTTCAATTTTTTGACTCAGAATCGACGGAAATATCTTCTAGGGGTTCCTATTGGATAGTACCAACGCACACGGGACCAAAAATTCAATTTAAAAAAATTTAAGTTTGCCTCCCCATAAGACCCCAATGTTAAATTGGGCCAAAATCGAAAAAAATTAATTTCAATTTTTTGACTCAAAATCGACGGAAATATCTTCTAGGGGTTCCTATTGTCAAATATCCAATGTTAACTTTGACCAAAATCTGAAAAAATGTATTCCAATTTGCATAAAAAATGATCGAAATAGGACACTGGGAGTCGAATTGGATAGTATCCATCACATTTGGACAAAAAATTCAAAGTTATAGAATGTATATACATAGAATTACATAATTGCACCAGAAATCGCAAGAAATACAAAGAAATGGGGAAGAGAAATTCATCTAAATTTTCGGAGAACTTTGTTTTTAATTTTTTATTCAAAATACATGGTCCGTCCGGAACTGCCTGACATGAGTACTACTCTCATGTCTCACCAGCAACTCAAGTATCTCAATGAAGGCTTAATTAAATACGTACAGTACTGATTACATTAACGATTAATACTAAGGTAGACTCACTTAGAATGTTATCTCATGAGGAAATATTAAAAAAAAACTCACACATTCTTCTGTGTTTGCAGCGATAAAGGTTACTGTGTCACTCGAGTTTACCATGTGTTACCCTCGGGCAATTAAATCGGCGTTAGTACGAATAATTTAGGGCTTAAGCGATGATGCCATCAATGGTAGTATTGATGATATTGCGCATTGTCCGCGCACCATTTTTCAGATACATGGCGAATATACATGTAATCAACAATGATGAGTTGAGAAAAAGTGTATATATATATATATGTTTTAGAAATTGTCTTCACAATTTTTTTCTGAAATTTCCATTTTCTTATCAGTAAAAAATTTAAATAATTTTTTATAAATTTGAATAATTTACGAAAATAGAGAGATTTTGAGACAACAAATGACAGGTAAAGAAGCCAAAGTGAATTCTGCTTTCTCCGAAAATTTGAGAAAATGAGGAGTTCAAAAAAAAATATTGATTGGTTTGATGATTAAAATTCATGATTCATCGTTTTCTATTTCAATTTTTTTTAAAGCCCTCACTTCTCAAAATGTTTGCTAGATTAGATATCGCGAAAACAGGGACCGAATTTGACAAATTTCTGAAGGAACATGAAAAGGGCCCACTTTGTCGATCGGGCTGGAATGGCTTCCAATTCATAGTGACACAATTTCTGGAACTCTGCAGCTTCCCAGAACCCTCAAATTGGGTCCCTCCCCCCCCCCCCCCCCATATAGATAAACTCGAATGTTCATACGACCAGCAATAATAAGTTACGAATTTTACATACCCTTTTTTGTAGAGCACACCGAGATCTACAAATTTGTCTTAACCCAAATTTCGATAGCTCCCTTAGATTTCAAGTTATCCAAGAAAAATTAACGCGAAATATTTCTCTGCTGAGACACTCACATTCAGATATTACTCAACTCAATTTTCCATTCTTGTACCATTAACAAATACAACAACACTCGATCCCCCTTCATCATCGCTTGTGAAAGTCCTTCATCGGTTTCGTCATGACACAGCGACCTCTATAGCATATCTCCGTCATGTGGGAGACCTTGGTCGTCGTCGACGTTCTCAGGATGGTTCCAAGTTTCGTTGGAGTCTTAACCTCACCGTCATTCTTCTTCACCGACTTCTCCTCAGTTTTCGTCACCTCTGGAGAGCTCTGCAGAATTTTGGAGCTCGACGTAAACGACACCACCGTTGCTGGACTCCGTTCACCGGAAGCTTCACCATCTTCCACCACCGTGAATGCTTTCGTAGTCGCCTCCTCACCATCCTGCACTTCCGTTCTTCCAACTGACTCAGACTCTTCCTGCTGACCACCCTCGACCTCTGATCGCCGGACACCCACAACTGTCGACAAATCCGTCAGCCCATTCTGCCCCTCCGTCGTGGTCTTCTCATCCTTCCACAAGTCTTGTCCATTATCACCAATCACCTTCTCCTCATCGGCATTCTTCATGGTATCAAAAATCGCTTGGACATAGTCCGACAATGTTTTCACACTTGCATCACCAACGGACTTCGTCACAATACCCGGTAGCTGAGTCGTTGGAGTCATAGCACCGGATCTGCCGTATCCGAAGACACCACGATCACCTGGATAACGCACTTCGCTCCATTCGCTTCGGTGGTTCTTCGGATGAGACTTGTCTGCTGATTCGTCTGTAGTGTCCAAGTCGGTTTGCTCTTGTGATTGAGGGAAGTAGTTCAGCTGCTTCGTCTTGAACCATTCGGCATAACCATTCGTCGAGTCCCAGGTCTTTCTGGGGATTATTGTGGTGATGATTGGTGAGTCTGTTGTAATTTCTGGAGCAACTGTGGAGATGGGTTCATTAATATCGAGGCTGGGTGTTTCCGGTGTTGGAGGTTTTGTGGCGGTCTCAAGTTGCACTGTTTCTTCATTATTCATTGGTGAGGGACTTGATGAGCCTGATGAGTTTGTGGGCATGGGGAGGTCAGTGTAATTGATTGTTGTCGAGTCTGTGGGGAATATCGATTCAGTAGCACCTGGTATTTCGGGGGGGTGGGTGGCCGGTGGATTAGTGGTCTCTTGGGTTGCTGGGGAGAGGTGGGGCTTCGGTTGCTCTTGTACTAGGTTGTTCACCGCGGAATTTATGTGCTGCGACTCGGACGTTACGAAGTCCTCTGTTGAGGAGGCTGGGCGAATGCGAATTCGGACACGACGCCTCCTACCACCAAGCTGGAATTCAATGAAAGTGATTATGCATGTGAGTGGTTGGGCAAAATGCGTAATGCGAAGAGGTTTGGTCCATGCAGCTTCCCTTCGCTAAGGAACTTCCATTTCGAAATGAGATGAGATCTACACGGAGAGAAAATTCTCTCAGAAATTAGTGTACCTTCCCACTAACGCATGGGACGAAACGTGTAGTGCCGAACAATATAGGGAACATTCAACACAAATCAAAGTCTCATTCAAAATTTTCGTATGCTGCACCTGACTTTTTTCAGCTCATCGGAAATTAATGTGAGAACCCGGCTTCTGGTTGTCCAGCACACGAAAAACTAACGGGCTCTCTCGAGACTTTAACCCCTCACGTACGGCCGTCCAGCGCTACATTCTGTCCCATAGGCCCGGCGGCTTACGATGACCACATGCGAATTTTTGCTTTACAACGTTTATTAATAAAGATAAAATATTCCAATGTTGGGTAAAAAATAAAAACCTGTCATATCAGAGGTACTTCCATAATCTTTCCGAATGATTTTTCAGAATTTCGATATGTCAATCGAGTACTTGAGTAAACAAATTTGTTCTTTCGGCGGAAAGCGTCGATGCCTGGCATCGATGCCGTATGTGAGGGGTTAAGGTACCGTTCACTAAATTTGCATTTGTGTGCCATTCGTGAGTAGTAACCTCTGCGGTCCAAAAATAAATTGATAGGAGCGCTGACATATATATTGAAAACTCATCATTGCTTCGGTGGTGTGACTTTTTTCCAATATGGCCACCATCTCTTTATTCTCGTATCGTCGTCAAATTGTTTCTCGATGGTTTTGAATTGTTTGAAATTTTTGGAATGTGTTCGGGAATTTCATTATTTGGCTTTGAAATATTCTCCCTTAGGTTCAATTAAAAAAAAGAAAAGAACTCCTTCCCAGTAATTGATAGGTTACATTTTGAAAAGTTCTGTACCATCCGATATGTCCCGGCGTTAGTGACTAGCACCTCACTTTCTGGAGAGATCTCCCATGGAATTGTCATGAATTTTTCTCTCCGTGTAGGTACAATTTGTCTCCAATTTCCGTGATTACTAAAACCTTGGCAAGGTATGAATCACCATACTCACCCTTTTCATAGGAATCTGCGTAGCATCGTCAGGAACGTCGGCCCCATTGATCATCTCCTCGGACGACATCTTCTGTCCAAAATCTGCAGCTTCAGTCGACACTTCCGGACCGGCACTGTCCTTCGTATCATTCAATTTATCCTCGGAACTGACTAGTACTGTTACGAATGCCTCTTCCGGTTGGGCAGTGATGATTTCCGGTGCTTCTTCTCGTCCTTCTGATTCACCAGTCATACTTTTATCCTCCTCTCGGCTCAGCTGATTGAGGCTCGGTTGGAAGGAGGATTTCGACAGCTTGGTTGACCATTGACTTTCAGCACCGTAGATATCACGTTCTGGTGCTGGTGTTTGATGGTGGGAGTAAGCTCTCAAGCGTCCAGTTGATGGACCATGTCGGTGGGATTGGTGCTTCCGAGTTATCGGTGCTGTATCATCCTGCTGGTCATCAACTTTGGAGCCTCCGCCAAATGTTATGGGGAAATCCTGGGGATACTGGAAAAATGGGACAGTTAGGTCGTTCCACTTGTGGGAGATCCCCCCCCCCCTCCCTCCCCCCAAAAAAATTGCCCGATGGAACTCACGTTTTCTCCGGTGTAATCAACTCTGCTCATAGCACCTTGTCCTCCATTCGGCAGCGCTTCATATCCCGAATCGTACAATTGTCGCTCGCCGGAGGTCTCGATGGGTCGAATGGGTACTCTAGGATAGTTCTCATCAAGCGGCAGATTGTTGTTTCCATCTAATACATATTCAGTTGTGGTGGTAGTGGTAGTGCTTGCTGGACGTCTTCTGCTACCTGGTCTCCTGACTCTGGTTCTAATCCGATTTTTAGGCTCTTCTGCTCTCACCTTTGACTTTGTTGATAGACCTTCAAGACTTGGAGTCGTTGTAATGATGCTGGATGCTGTTGATTTAATGTCGGGTCGCGGCCTATTCGGCGACTGATACTTTTGTCGATGTTTTGGAACCTGGGTGACACTTGGACTCGAGTCTTCTGCTGTCTCATCAGTTGGTGCAACGTGTTGCAATTGGATTTGAGATTCTGGAGCACGGAATTTACTGCTTATGTGGTTCTGGGGCTGATTGAAGTTCGGAGTTCTGATGAAGCCATAGTCGATCTCCTCGTGGGATGATGAGGGGTAGTCTGTGGTTGTTAGGGGTGTTGGTGATGTTGTTGTTGGCTTTGCTGTTTGAACGATGGTCTTTGGCTGGGTGTGACGGTTGGAGGACTGGATGCGAACGTATCCCTCACCTATTGATTTAACATTGTTGAGGGAATGGTTAGTGGTGGTATTAATAGATCAGAATTTGGTGGTTTGAGGTGCATTGATGAAACAAGATCGTTCTACACTCACCCACCCACCCTCCTACCTACATCCACCAACCCACCCTCCTATCTACACCCTCCCACCTACGCCCACCCACTCTCCTACCTACACCCACCCACCCTCCCATCTACACCCACCCTCTCACCCTCCCACCTACACCCACCCACTCACCCTCCCACCTACACCCACCCACTCACCCTCCCACCTACACCCACCCACTCACCCTCCCACCTACACCCACCCACTCACCCTCCCACCTACACCCATTCACTCACCCGCCCACCCACCCAGCATATATATATATATATATATATGCATTCCATTTCAAGTGATCGAAAAAATTAGCAACTTCGTCTGCCAGTTGCAAAAAAAATATTTCTAGAATTACCTTCACTCTGGACTTGAGACTGATTGTTAGGACGCGATTTCAAACGTCGGGTAGGCTGACGAGATGAGGTGCGCCCCCCTGGGGCTTTGGTCACTGCGCTAAATTGGACAAAGTCATCGTGAGAACCCCGGGGACTCGTTTGAATAGCAGAATCCGGGCGAGTGCGACTGCTCAGACGACCACGAACTCGTTGGCGAATTGTGGCGGGCACCTCAGTGGTCGTGGTTGTAATCGGCTCTGTTGTTTGCTGAAAGAAAAAATAAATGAATGAGATTCAAAAATAAATGTAAAGAAGTGGACTAAAATTTGAAGATCTTGAGTAGTAGTCCAATTTTTCATTAGATTCAGTGAAGCCAAATTTGAACCTTCTTGGCTTAGGCAAAAAAATTATAAACCTCATAATCACTGAAGTTTGATTTGAAAAATACATTGCGCGGCGCAGCGCTCATTATGCGACTGACGACGTCGGGTGGAGAAGTGCAAGTACTAAAAGTTTAGTTACCTCAACAGGTTCTTGTGAAGCTTCACGACTGTACCCCTGTCCATCCTCAATACTCCCACTGTGCTTCTCCCCGGAGTACTGCCCAGACTGACTGTACTCATTGCTCAATTGTCCCGGTTGTCCAGCTGGATGTGGTCCAGGCATGTACTCCAGAATTTGAGTATACACCGGACTCTCAGTCGGTTCATTGGGAGTGGATCCCGCGGCCTCGACACTCTCACTCTTATCCGAATAGAAGTAATCATTGGGGGCTGGGGAAGCGTGCAAATGTGACTCTTCGTTGCTAAGTGGATAGGTATATTGATCGCCCTGATCACTCAAGCCTGCCTGGTAGCCGATACCGGTCTGATATCTCTCCTGATAGTGCTGTTGTGGGATTCCTGTTTCATCACCTAATGGCCTCTGCTCCTGATGATTCGGAATCGGTCGGGGATAGTTCGGCGCTTTCGTGAAGTCGATTTCCGATGTGTAAGAGCTTTCAGGAAGTTCGGAGGAGATCGGAGAATTGTACTGGGAGTAACTGATACCTTGGGAATTGTTGGGATCGGAGGAACGACTCGCTTCATCCGAGACCGGCTCCTGAGGCTGAGTATTCTGGATTTGGTTCAACGTCTGGAAGACAAGGGTTGTTAGCTCCTAACGTTTTTGGGTAATCCGACAACTGCACCTTTTATAAGTCTACCGGTCAATACCGATCAATTACAACTTTACCGTGCCAACGTAGAACTTTCCACCAAAACGCCATTCAATTGTTACATCTCTACCGAAAGGATACTCCCACCGCGATATTCCTAAAACTTACATCCCCACCGCGGGGCAAATCTACCGTTGACCTTAACCGCAACAACTTCACCTTTGTACAAGGCTACCATAGCACAACAATCACCTCACAGACCTACCGCTTGGCAGGTTCAACGCAACAACTGCACCGTGTGACATGCCTCCCGGTATCATTTTATTATGAACATCTCCACCGAAAAAAACCATACCTGCATTACGTGTCTACACGTTATAACCATACCAAACATACATTTCTACCAAAATGACAACCATATCAATTAATCCACGTCTTTTGAAACGTTTTTTTGTTTGTTCGTTTTGTTTGGTTTGCTGTTATCGACGCATTAACTAGAATGGTTCTTAGCGCCGGCTCTGAACTTATTATAGTCGTTAGACGCTCACGACTTTTCCTCTGTAACACAGTTATGGATGCTATTCGTTCACAATGAGGGTAGGAACATTCAGTTGTAAACAGTTTTTGGTACTCGGTTTTTGTGAACCTTTTTTTTTAAACTTTTTTCATAAACGTTTTTTTTCAACGTCTTGTTAAAAGTAGGTTTGCATCCAATAGGTTTGCGTCGTGGTGACGATGTAAATTTTAAGAATATTCCGGTGGGAGTATTCTTTCGATAGAGATGTAAAAATTGAATGGCGTTTTGGTAAAAGTTCCATTGGTGAGCTTGTAAATGCTACAATTGTCGCGATAGAGTTGTAATTGATAGGCATACTGACCGATAGACTTATAAAAGGTGCAGTTATCGCATTACCATCAAACGTGCGCATGAAAAATTCTTGCTCTCCATATTGATGGCGACATTACTTACAGATGATTCATACGGACGTTCGCTGGTTCTACTCTTAACCTTAGGATTTTTTTGCACGGTAGTACGTCTATAAGATTCACTGCTACTGTAACGTGTAGTGGTCTCCGGAATTTTGCTTTTCGTGGGCTCGTAACTCTCTTTATACTCCTCCGTAGTAGTCGTAAACCTAGATCGTGATCGACTCACGGGTCTTCTCGTTCTTTCGGAATGAGTTCTCGTCGAATCTCGCGCCACTGGCGATGAGGTCGTCGTTGTTGTCAGTGGACGTGTAACTCGACCTCTGTAACAAACCATAGTCGTTATCAATTCAATTTTATATTAACTCATATTTATGTGACTGCTCGGACAAATACACTTGCTTGTAATTATACATGAACAACTAGTGGCATGGAAATGTGTTGCCTATATCGGGAAGTTAGAAAGGGATTATGATGACGGAATCCCAGATGTATAGAACCAAATTACTGTAGAAGAGACGATTTTCATATTGAACGGTTTTAGTGCAGAAGTGAGTGGCGCCAGTGGGGAATAAGTTGTTTGGACTTGCCGTAGATAATTGGGGATTAAAATCATAAATTGGCCAGGATTGTTTAAGTCCTAGAAAACCTACGAATTGTCATAGTGGGTCACAAATATCAATGTGGGATCGGTTTGGGTTTTCCAGGAAAATGCTATTAGGAATGAGTGAGAATGCATGAATGAGTGAGATAGAGTGCAGAGAATAGAGTGCGATGAAACTAGTGTAGTGAACAATGATCAAGACAAGGACAGTAATTGCCAAATCTGATATATTTAAGGACGACTAAGTGTACGGGGAGGCAGAAGGTGTGTGTTATCGGGGGTACGAGGTACGGTACGAAGTTTGTTCTGTCGCGTGTCAAAATCTATGTATCTTTAGTATCAATAAATAGTTATACTCTTTTCAGATAAAATTGTTGTCTTGAATCCTACATTACCTTTGCCTCGTGCGAGTTCTGTATGTAGTCGTGGGTACTTCAGTCGTCGTAGGAACCTCCGTTGTGGTGGTCCTCTCCTGTCTGTTCTCCACCAGCGAGTTCACCAATCCGGGAAGCTGAGGATGAATTGGTGGTAGTTCCGCAGGTAAGCTGTACTGCGTCGGGTTGACACCACCCCTGATGCTATCTTCGTAGGATCCAACAACTCCACTCTCAAAGCTCTCACCAGCATGATGATGTCCATGCTGTTCATTCACGCCGGCTTGTGATGCTGGATGTGCGTACGGATTCTCTGCATGTCGGTGCTGCGAGTAATCATGCTGGTTGATCTGCGCTAGCTGAGACGTCAGTTCCTGATTGCTATTTGGCTGAACCCTCGTGTGCACGTAGCTATCCTGATAGACTGGTGTGGTGGAAACCGGTTCTCTCTCAAACTCATACGAAGACACTACCGTTGGTTTCCTGTAAGTGATTCCTGGTGTCACAGGGTTGGCAATTGCTTCCTCAGGGTAGTCCGGACGATGTGGCTTACTGGAAGCATTGAGGTCTTCTTGATAAGGTGACAACGAAGCAGGTGAAGCTTCCGTAGGTCCTAGATGATGGACAGTGGCTTGGTATTGCTGCTGTCCATGCTGGCCAAACCTAAAGGCATCATTAGCACTCGGTGGAAAATGCACATTGGGCTGATACTGCTGGGTGACATGATCCTGCCCATATGTTGAATAGCTTGGAGTCGTTGGGGATTCAAATGCCGGCTGATAGGTTGGCTGATAAGCTGATCCCTGACCAGAGGAGATGAACGAGTTAGGTTCTATCAGAGGTTGAGGACTAGGAGATTTGGTGTCTGGTCCTGATGGTCCTGATGGTCCCAATGGTCTTTCTGATTGTCCATCAATCGTGTTGACGATGACCGAACCAATGTGCGGTGCTGGGAAGGGAATCTTTGAGTAACCAACGGGTGGATTGAAGCTTAACGGTGCCACGAAGAAGGGTAATTTGTCGACTCTCCGTTCAACTCTAGTTGTGTCCAAGGAAGACAGGTAAGGAAGATCAAATTTGGAGTATGAGTTCGGCACTTCCAGGTTCGATGGACCTACGAAGACCTTGGGTGACTCCGGGGTCAACTGATCAACGACCGCAATGGTTTTAGCTTCTCGAAGAACCCTGAGGACATCGACAACTTTGACTTCGTCAGCAAGCAGGTCATCAGCGCCCATGAAGACAGCTAATGGTGGCTGATTGGGAGTGGGTGGAAGGGTTGAAGTATCGTGGGCTCGTTCGATATTTTCATCAATTGGTTTATGGTGGGGCCGAGGCCTTGTCTTTGGTCTGTTACGATGATGCTTCGGCTTTCCCGTCTCAGTCAAATGCTGTTGCTGGTAGTGATTACCTATGTACTCCTGCTGAATGGACTCTGATGTCTCTTTTTCCCTCTTGTCCGCTAGCTCTTTGGCTCGCTCCTCCTCCTTTCGAGTGAGTTTTGCCAGCTCCAATTTTTTCTGACGCTCAAGCGCCGCTAGTCTGTCTATCTCCGCTTGCCTGGACTTGGCTGCTCTCTCCTTCTCGCGCTCAAGCTCCTGAGCTCGCTGTCTCTCCCGAGCTTCGCGGATTCGATCAAGTTCTCTCTGCTTTGCAGCTTCTTCAATTTTCAGGAGCTCCTTTCGCTTCTTCTCTGCATCGCGTTGACGCGCTCGCTCGTGCTCGCGCTGTTGGGCGGCTGCTTGGATCTTCGCCTGCTTCTGAATCTCCCGACGCTGTTCATTTAACCTCTCGAGCTCCCGATCTCTAACTGTTTTCAGAAAATCATTATCTACTCTCTGCCCATCTTTAGGAAATTGAATGTACGAATTATCTGGACTGTATGAATTAGCATCGGGCGCTGAGACATCAGAATTTTGAACTAATTGGTAGCGCTGATGCTGCTGACGATGATGTGGAAAGCCAAAGTGTTTGTGATCACGGTTTCTCTCCTCCTTACGCTGATGGCCTCGTTGCGCAAGTGTTTCCGCTGGGACATAAACCACCTGAATCTGAAGGAAGAAATTAAAATGTACCATTATGACTTCCGCACTTTCTTTATTTGTTATACGTAAGAATAATTATGTGGTAATGGCACTGTAGATTGGTTAAAATATTGATTTTATAATGAATGAAAAAAGTACGTTGGAGATATAGGGGATTTTTCCCACCGAGCTACCCACACACACAACCACCCACCCACCCATCCACCCACTCACTCACCCACATACTCACCCACATACTCACCCAACCACCCACTCACTTACCCACCCACCCACCTACTCAGCCACTCACTTACCCACCCACTCACCCACCCACTCACTTTTCCACCCACCCACCCATTCACCCACTCATCCACCCACCCACCCACCCACCCACCTACTCACCCACCGACCCACCTACTCACCCTCTCACCCACTCACCCCCTCACCCACCCACTCACCCACCCACCCACCCACTCACCCACCCACCTACTCACCCCGCACCCACTCATTCACCCACCTACTCACCCACTCACACAGCCCCCCCCCCACACACACACACACACGCACACATACACTCTAATCTTGGCAACGCCTTATACCATAAATATCCAATGAAAAATCGATTATTCAGATTCGGGGGAAAATCACCAACTCCCTGTATGGAAAAATTATACAGGAAATGTAGTTTACAGTGGCATTACCCTTCAGATGATTTTGGACAAGGCGACTCACTTCTTCATCATCGGAATTTTCACCGGCGGCTGATGGACCGGAGGCCTCCTGCGCTGATTCCTTCGGTCTATCAATCACGTATTTATCACTTTGAGGTGGTTGTCGAAATTCTTGAGGGGAGAATACAGGTGGAACGGTTTCGGTGGGCGGTTGAGGCGGTGTGAGAATCTCGGAAGATAGGTCTGGGTGATTACGAGTGTTGGAGATAGCACTTGGGGGGAATGATTGCTTGTCCTCCTCAGGCGCTACGGCGTTGGGCAAATATGCTTGGTTCTGAAAAAAAGAAATGAGAAAATGTTAAGAGGGAATGAGTAGTAATTGTCGTAGATAACAATTTATGTTCATACATCGTTTTGTAAGAACAAAATCTATTTTTTCAAGGGCTTTCAGAATAGCCAGTCTAATGCAGTTATGTTGGCGCATAATCGTCATAAAAATCTTCAATTGGCTCTCGTGGCCAGCAATCCACTGAAGGAGCGCTCTCAAGACTCCTCAGTTTTCTGTAAGACCACTCATCTGCCTTTGCTACTGCGTCAGTGTCCCAGTGGTAATGAACTGACAATGGTCACTGTATGAGACAAGAATGTCTTAACATTCTCTGTAAGCTTCTCTCTTCGCTAAAAGCGAAGATTGTTAATTCAGGAACTTTCTCAAGAGAAACTTCTCTTGGCCCGGTAGGGGAAATTAAGGTGATTAGCGGACAAAAGAAAATGAGTCGATAATTACGAAAATAATTTTTTTGGAAAAGGAGTGAGTAGACACGGATACAGACCCAGCAATGTATCCATTTTCCCATCCACCCCCCCCCTCCCACCCACTTCCCACTCATCCTCCCAGCCACCTTCCCACCGTCCCACCCACCCACCTATCTTTCCACTCTCCCGCCCCACCACCTTCCCACCCATCCACCTCGCCATCCTCCCACCCTCCTACCGAGTCATCCTCCCGCCCACCCTTCCACCCAGCCTCCCACCCATCCGCCCATCCACCCTTCCATCCTACCGCCCACCTTCCCACCCATACACCCTCCCGCCCACCGTCCCACCCACCTTCCCGCCCACCATTTCACCCACCCTCCCTGCCATTCACCCACTTACCTCTTACCCTCTACCCTCCCGCCCATTCACTTACCCCTTCACCCACCCACCTACCCACCTACCCACCTACCCACCCACCCACCTACCCACCCACCCACCCACCCACCCACCTACCCACCCACCCACCTACCCACCCACCCACCTACCCACCCACCCACCTACCCACCCACCCACCTACCCACCCACCGACCCACCTACCCACCCACCCAGCCAGCCACCCACCTACCCACCCACTGGCACCCTCCCACAGACAGTAGACACCCACCCAACCACCCACCCACCCACCCACACACACACACACACACAAAAGTGGTCTTAAAACCTTAGAAATACTTTGAGGCGTGGGAAAACATTGTTTCATCTCGAAATTGCAAATAATTATCATCTCCAACATTTTTCCCACTACAATCAAAATGAGCGGCTAATTTTCGATAATTTCAGCAATAAAAATTCCGAATATATCATCCTCATTCACTCTTGCGCAATATTCTCCACGATGCACACTCGCTGTTGAAATCGCTTGGAATTTTTCAACTAAAAATTTTCTCAACTGCAGAATGAAAAACAACGTCTTTTCACCTCTTTCCTTTCCATATAATTACTCAATGCTTCAATAATCACCCAATTGACAAAGCCTAAGGAGTTATAACAAGCCCCGGTTTAACGACTCGGCAATCGAATTTATGGGTCCACAATAAAAATCTGTCCTTTAATTGAGGAAATAATAACTTGCATAAGCAATGAGAAATTGTCGTGAAGTGGGTATTTTCTCAGGTTTAATTTGAGGGTTTTAGGTGGCTATGTGTGGGTAATTGCGATGCACCAATCTCTGAAGCATCGTAAAAATATAATCAACCCGTTAATCACGGATGAGATTTTTCATGGAATTAATTTTATTACCTGCAAAAGTTGTTGTTGCGATCGTAATTGTTGTTGCAAAAGCAGCAGCTTCTGAATACTCTCTTGAGTTTTCTGCAGTTGTAACAATTGCGATTGATATTCCTGCCTCAATTGCGGTGGTAAATTGAGCTCCGGTAGTGTTGATGCTTGACTAATTTGCGACTCCTGTCGCAATTGTGACCTGGGATTTGCCAGTGGTATCCACTCGCTGCTGGTCACCTGTCGCGACCATCTCTCGGCTGATACCGCATTCAGGCTCGCTGATAGGCACAGGAAAAGGCTGAGCACAAAAGACCAATTGTCTCTTAAAATCTGAAAAACACAGAGCAATAAATAAACCACCATTTGCAAAAACAAAATTTTCAGGGAACTTCTTTGTATCCCTTTCACTTGCGTCGGGAGTCAGCGACTTGAGAAAAGTGGAAAGAAAATTCGATGATGCAAGGACAGTTCAATAGTCAAATAGCACCGCAGGGGACAACTCCAAAACAAGCTACTGAGGTATTTTGCAATTATCTTGGAAAGGCAGAGGTCCAGAGAAAATGCACCGTTTTTGGATACACTTTGCGTTATTGCGAAAAAAAATGTTAGTCGCTTCCACGCTGACTATTCAAAAGAAAATGTATATGGTGTGTGTATGTGTATGTGTGTGTGGGTGGGGGAGTGAGTGGGTGATTGGGTGAGTGAGTGAGTGGGTGGATGGATGGGTGAGTGAGTGGGCGAATGGATGGGTGAGTGAGTGGGTGGATGGGTGGCTGGGCGAGTGAGTGGGTGGGCGAGTGAGTGGGTGGGCGAGTGAGTGGGTGACTCGGCGAGTGGGTGGCTCAGTGAGTGGGTGGGTGGGCGAGTGACTGGGTGGCTCAGCGAGTGGGTGGGTGGGTGGCTGGGTGAGTGAGTGGGTGGGCGAGTGAGTGGGTGACTCGGCGAGTGGGTGGCTCAGTGAGTGGGTGGGTGGGCGAGTGACTGGGTGGCTCAGCGAGTGGGTGGGTGGGTGGTTGAGCGAGTGAGTGGGTGGGCGAGTGAGTGGGTGGGCGAGTGAGTGGGTGGGCGAGTGAGTGGGTGGGCGAGTGAGCTGTGGGCGAGTGAGTGGGTGGGCGAGGGGGAGGGGGTAGGCAAGTGAGTGGGTGGATGGGGGTAAGTGGGTGGGTGGGTGAATGAGTGAGTGGGTGGATGAGTGACTGAGTGAGTGGGTGGATAGGTGGGTGGATGGGTAAGTAAATGGATGCGTGGGTGGGTGGATGGCTGAGTGAGGAAGTGGGTGGGTCGACGACTGAGTGGATGGGTGGGTGCGTGAGTCGGTGACTGGGTCGCAGTTAAATTTTGTGACTTCAAGATGATTGAACAGCTGATAAACCGCAGCTAAAAACAGAACATGAAATAAAAACTATTACGGAAGCTGAGAAATAAAAAGGAATATCCAAAAGTGAAAGCAATTGCAAAAAATAGAAAAATATGTCACATATAAGGAAGAACTCTAAAGTGCGCGAAAAGCCTGGTCGTAAAAAAAAATAATGAATATAATATCGCATCAAATTTTCATAGTACTTGAACAAACTGATAATATACCTGAGTGACTCATATAAAATGCGACATACGGAAATAACAGGTTGATAAAAATTACATGACCTGTCCGTGATGGTGATATGCAATTGTCTCGAAGATTGTATGAGGCAGTTGCGTAATTTTTTACCGAAAATCACGGGTGGTCTCTTAGTTTAATTCAGCTTTCACGTTTACCCTGATCACGCGGTTTATTCGCAATGACAGTACTCATTTGATAGATGAAAACGACTCTGTGTGTATGTGTGTGCGTATGTATATGTGTGGGTGGGTGGGTGCGTGCGTGCGTGCGTGGGTGGGTGGGTGGGTGTCTGGATAGATGGGCGGGTGGGTGGCTGAGTAAGTGGGCGTGTGAGTGAATGGGTGAGTGGGTGGGTGAGTGGGTGGGTGGGTGAGTGGGTGAGTGAGTGGGTGAGTGGGTGGGTGAGTGGGTGAGTGAGTGGGTGAGTGAGTGAGTGGGTGAGTGGGTGGGCGAGTGGGTCGGTGAGTGGGTGAGTGGGTCGGTGAGTGGGTGGGTAGGTGAGTGGGTGGGTGAGTGGGTGGGTGAGTGGGTAGGTGAGTGGGTGGGCTGAGCGGGTGAGTGGGCGTGTGGGTGGGTCGATAGGTGGATGGGTGGGTGAGTGTGTGGGTGGGTGGGTGGTTGAATGCGGATGGGTGGGTGGGTGAGTGCGTGTAGTGGGTGGGTGAGTGAGTGCGTGGATGGGTGGGTGGGTGGGTGAGTTGGCGTGTGGGTAGGTGGATGGGTGGGTGGGCGGGTGTGTGTGAGGGTGGGTGGATGCTACAGTTTCATGAAAAAAAATAGTACTTTAGAAATGATTCTGCACAAATCATAATTTTCTGCTACACCAACTCTGCTATCTCAATACAAAACAATTCCACCAAAATCCTCCAACTTTCCCAAGACCCTTCAAACATCCCAATGCCTTCATCATTCTGTGTAATTAAGAGAGTGGACAATGGGGTCTTGTGCAATCAAATCGAATTTCTATCTAGCGAAGAAACAAGGAGAAGAAATGACTCGGGTGGCGGAACGAAAGCGAAGAGGCACGAGAGGCATTGACGTATTAAATTATATCTAAAGTCATTCGTCGGCATAGAAAACCGGATGGAGAAATTTTAAATGAGACTAAACAGAAGCATTGGAAGAAAAAAAAATGCAAGGGGAAATTGTTTTATACCCCTTGTACATTTTATTAGTGGTTAAATTTCGTTATTAGTTGCAGCAGTTTTGTTATAAACACAGTGAATGTTGTCGACCTTCACAAGCTCTAGTTTAAGTATTGCGAGTCGAGAGAAAAATAGCGAAAATTGTTGCATGTACTCTGTGTCTAAATGCATCTGGAGTTATTTACTCCAGAGAAAAATTGTGATTCAGCTACCTTGACGCTGGAAAATTGCCAACACTTCACCTCTTATTATTATTAATTTTTGTTCTTGAGTTCTACATACAAGAGCGCATGCGCGCTTCGCGCACCGCATTACAAATTGAAATTTTCGGTAACAATATCTTTCCCGAAGTTGAAGATACTGTTAACCATTGATTCCGAAAAAATGAGAGCTTTCAATTTTCCCATTTGGAGCAATCATCTGTTGCTTTTTCTGCAATTATCGCGTACGTATAAAATCTTCAACACTGGACAGAATATGTAAAACCCTCGAAACTTAATAAATTAACAGAGCCTCAAACAATATTCTGTGTATATCATTTCCAATAACTACGTAAGTTATGACAACTTGAACAATTGCCATACTTTTGAAAACTAAAGCCGAATCGATATCCCAAATATCGATGTTTATCGACGCAAGCGCGATTACCAACCAACTTCACGATGTTATCTGACTAATCTGATCAACCAATAAATGAATCACGATTGAAAAATAAATTATGACAGACCAATGAGGAGTTGTCTTGCGACTTTCGACTCTGACGATGTTCATTTTTGTGTATGCGCTTTCTTGAATAGTCATTCCCAGTAGGGCCATCGTATTTCTAAACACAGGGTAAACCTCCAGAAACCTCTGTGCGCCGATCGCCGGCGCATGTGGTGGGCCACGCCCCCCCCCCCACCACCCGGCGTCGGGCTCGGTTCCCGCCGGGCCTTGCTCTCTCACATTACACGCTCTTAGCACTGCGCATGCGCAGCATGGTACTAAAAATCAGCAATCTGCGAAAATTTCTACAAGTCCTGCAATCGAAGGGTGTGATGATTGCCAACCGGCATTCCTCAATCCACTCTTGGCATTAACTCACTCTTGAATAAACCGCCAAATACAGAATATTATGTGATTGATTAAATTCCATTGCAATTAGGAGTAATTAAATCAGCCGTATACTGAGAGAAAATACTGTGGCAAGTTTTCTTGGAACGCGTAAATGCAGAAATCTCTGATAACGAATTTCGCGGCTCTTTCATTGAGTCAAATTTATCGCTCAGTGCAATTTCGCTCTTCCACCTGCTCACTTTGAACATAAGGACTACCCCACTTATTTTCCTGCTGCGCTATCTATAAGTGCGGCAAGTATGGAGGCACCTGCACTTACTCAACTGCAAAATATGGGAAAGACTGCTTCATGGTGACGGCTCATGAATGATGCCTTTTCACCGTTTTCATTACGCTAAAAGTTTCGGATCATCATCGGAGCTATCAGCCTATGTACAAGGTGTATCACCGAGTGCATTGCGTGCTGTGATGTACAGCGCATTTGGAGTGAGACCGTGTAACGCTAACGAACTGTGAACCTAAGGATTTCTAAAGAAAAAAAAAATGGGGATTCCGGAAAATTGTCGGCGAGTACCTTTTCATGTTTTCCTTTTCCGTTTTTTTTTTCTTTGCTGTTTTGATTTCTTGCAGTGCCTTCGATGGTAGTGCTCTATTGGACACATTTGGCAATTGTAATCTTCACCCGTGCATGCTTTTTGGGAGAGGGGGGGGGGGGGGGGGGGGGGGGGGGGGAGGGGGAGAGGGAGGGAAAAGTGGAGCGTTCGAGGGAAGAAAATTTTGGAGAAAATTTTTTTTTTTTCGAAAAAAAATAATTCCTATTTTTGGGGAAATTCACCCGGTCTTTATTTATCTGATTTTGAGGAATACGGAAGTAGGAGAAGCAGATACATCGGCGCACGAGAAGAACCATTTCTCAATCGAATATGCAAGTTGGCTAATTGAGATTATTAAATGAATGTCATGATATGAACATCCCTTCTTTAACTTCTAATGATGCGGGAAATTTCCGTATTATTATTCCAATGACGAGCGATGTATCATGTATCCAATTATACGGAATTACCGGTGATTTATAAGAATATTGAAATGAAGAAAATTGTTACGTGTTTGTCTAATGACTCCATGTAAAGTGAAATACATGATTATTTAGAATTGATTGATCTGAATTAGCTGATCATCAATTTCTACATAGTTGCATGGGTAATGTTGGAGATTTATTTCACGCGTACACACACGCACCCACTCACACTCACCCATTCACTCGCTCTCACCCACCCACTCGCACTCACCCACCCACACTCACACACCCACCCACTCTCACTCATCCACTCACCCATCCGCCAACCCACCCGCCCACCCATTCACTCGCTCTCACCCACCCACTCGCACTCACCCACCCACACTCACACACCCACCCACTCTCACTCATCCACCCACCCACCCGCTCACCCATCCACCCATTCACTCGCTCTCACCCACCCACTCGCACTCACCCACCCACACTCACACACCCACCCACTCTCACTCATCCACCCACCCACCCGCCCACCTATTCACTCGCTCCCACCCACCCATTCACCCACCCACCCGCCCACCTATTCACTCGCTCCCACCCACCCACTCGCACTCACCCACCCACTCTCACTCATCCACCCACCCACCCACACTCACCCACCCACCCATCCACACTTACTCACCCTCCCACGCGTACCCGCCCACTCGCACCCGCCCACTCGCACCCACCCACCCACCCACTCAGACAGAGTGCACGGGTTTTGGCATAGTGGGTAGAATATCTCTCCACGGAAAGGGAATTCCATCATAGGCGCCCACCATCGTAGCGCTGGGGTTTCTGGAAGTTTACCCTGTGTTTAGAAATACGATGGCCTAAATGGCGAAGGCCAGCCGCATGGATGGGTGTCCAACGACTCCCGCTGACGCGGATCGCTCGAGAGCAGTTACCGTGGGGAGTACAGACGAGAGGGATGAAGACAAAATAAACACACACACACCCACACATGAATATTGATTTCTTGACCGTCCGTTAATCCATCGCGTCATCTACACTCGCTTTTTGAATTAGAGTATTTCAGCGCAATCTTTTTAATGCTACGAGTAAACCTCGCAGTTTGTTCAGGCTCAGATAAAAATCAGTTATACCGCACACGTAAGTGGATGGGAACTATATTCTTCAACTTGATCAGAATTCTCACGTATTACGTGTGCCGTTGGTATCATAATCACCGCCATCTATGGAGAAAGTATTTCCAGGAGATATCTCTAAACTGAGGTTATTCACGGGTTTTCCTATGATTCATATGCTTCGGTGTAGGTTTCCGTGGTACAAAAAAAATCCCATGAAGCGTCTATACTACCACATCCCAAGAATTTCAATATATTATCCCAAACCAAAATGGGCCAGTGTTTTCCCAACGCGAGCCTAAAGAGCGTTTACATATTTTACCCATACTCATGTAGAGCATATACAGCATATATAGCACATATAGCTTCTACGTATAGTTCGGTCCATGGGGGTCTCTTATAGATGTCCTTGCTTCTTATAACCAAAGGTTGGGTTGACATAGAAAATGTACCCACCCACCCCACCTCATCCACACCACCCCAACCCACCCACCCACCCAACCCACCCACCCACCCTACCCACCCACCCTACCCAACCACACGCCCTACCTAACCACCCACCCTACCCAACCACACGCCCTACCTAACCACACACGCTACCCAACCACCCACCCACCCTACCCACCCACCCACCCACCCACCCACCCACCCAACCCACCCACCCTACCCAACCACAAGCCCTACCTAACCACACACCCTACCCAACCACCCACCCCACCTAACCACCCATCCCACCTAACCACCCACCCCACCTAACCACCCACCCCACCTAACCACCCACCCCACCCAACCACCCACCCCACCCAACCACCCACCCCACCCAACCACCCACCCCACCCAACCACCCACCCCACCCAACCACCCACCCCACCCAACCACCCAACCACCCACCCCACCCAACCACCCACCCTACCTAATCACACACCCTACCCACCCCACCCGTCACACCCCCCCATCCCACTCACCCCACCTTTTTATGTCCCTTGAATAATACCAGACCTGGACAACCAAAAAGCAGCCCATGGTTGCCTATTAAACTACAAGGTAATTCTGTCACTGCCCCTTATCTAGGTTTCACCAATTACCCGCAATTACATAGGTATGTAATGGTTATTACAATAATTATTGAAGGATTGGGTGGGACGTTCTGGGTACGTTCGACAAAACGTTTTAATGAGCGCGTTTCATTTAACGCCATTTCACTACCTTGCAATACAATTCACGTACTACTGACATGATTCACGAATTTTTCTGCCTAACCGCTGGAAAAATGCACGTGATTTTCATCTGGAAGTAGTTAGATGGATTGTTAGCACGCGATAAATACAGATATCGTGAAATACATGGTAGGATTTACCATATCGAAATGCATCACTAGTAATCAGTCCAATGTGTACTATCCACACCGGAATGGGAGGGCGGGTGGAGGGAGGGGGGGGGGGCACCTCACAATCTGGTGGAGATCTAATTTTTGGATTTTCCTATTTTTGATATTTCTGATGGAAATCGAGGAATTTAATCTGAGCAGAAAATTCACAATACTAACTGGCTTTCTCCCTGGTTATTGTGATAGAGGTGGAATCATTTGTATCGCGAAATGAATAATTATTGATCGGAGAGCACGCCATACAAGTAAGGCGTTGAAACGAGGTCGCGTACACCTTTCTACATATCTTTCTCTTTTTTCTGGGGGTTCCATTAGGGTTTCTAACGAGGCACATTCCTGGTTAATTTTTTTTCGCGGAGGAATAATTAATATGCGATTGATTATTCAATGGATCGTCAAGGAAAAGATTTTTGAGGCAATTGTCGGAAACTGATGATTAAGTTTCATGGAAAAAAAAAATTGGAAAAACAGTAGGAGACAATCAGTAAATCACACCCACCCACTTACCCACCTACTCACCCACCCACCCACCCACTCACCCACCCACCCGCACTCACCCACCCACTCGCACTTACCCACCCACCGACCTGCACTCAGCCACCCACCTGCACTCAGCCACCCACCCACTCACCCACCCACCCGCACTCAGCCACCCACCCACTCACCCACCCACCCGCACTCAGCCACCCACCCACTCACCCACCCACCCGCACTCAGCCACCTACCCACCCGCACTCACCCCCTCGTACTTACCCACCCACCCACCTGCACTCAGCCACCCACCCACCCACCCACTATATTCGGGTCAACTAGAACACCCAGCCATCCACCCATACACCCACTCACACACCCACCCACCCACACACACACGACCACTGACATCCTCCTGAAAACATGTCTAGATGATTCCAAAACCCGCGAAACTTGACCACAAACATTTCATAAAAATTTGAACTTTTCATCTTCGCCCCGATACCAATAACTTTCCCCATGGGAAAATTCACAAATAAATTGCCTATCAATAATGAGCAGAGGAGAAAAACCCTAAATCATTTGATGAAACAATTCCCGGCATGTTGTTCGTAACTCTTAATTTCACGTTCCGGAAGATCGAAGAAATGATTAACTCCATTAAAGCCATCAACTGATTACAAATAATTTCCCCTTAATCAGTGTCATGTAGTCTAATTGAGGTCTTCGATATCATTGCCGCACCAGAATACCGTATCTTGAGAAATGGAAAGGCAATCAATGGAACTATTGAAAGCATTTGTCCGCGCCTCTATCATTTGAGGTTTGTCTTTTCGAGCCATGGACACACCTTCCCCCACTCCACAATCAGAGGCACAAACTTTCTTTCACCATTCTTTTACATCGCTCAACGGCTTTTGGATTATTTTTCGTCAACGGCCTACCGTGACCTAACTTTCTTTCAATTGAATTGTGCCCAAACGATTTTTCTTCTCTTTCTCTACAACGATTTGTTCCTATACTTTTAGCTGTGAATATAAAGAAGAAAATTCAGCTCTGCATATCTGTGTCTATGCATATATGTATACATTTATGTATGCCTGTATGTAGGTATGTATGTGTGTGCATGTATGTGTATGTGTATGTGTATGTGTATGTGTATGTGTATGTGTATGTGTATGTGCATGTATGGGTATGTGTATATGTATGTGGATGTGGATGTGGATGTGGATGTGGATGTGGATGTGGATGTGGATGTGGATGTGGATGTGGATGTGGATGTGGATGTGGATGTGGATGTGGATGTGGATGTGGATGTGGATGTGGATGTGGATGTGGATGTGGATGTGGATGTGGATGTGGATGTGGATGCGGATGCGGATGTGGATGTGGATGTGGATGTGGATGTGTATATGTATGTGGATGTGGATGTGGATGTGGATGTGGATGTGGATGTGGATGTGGATGTGGATGTGGATGTGGATGTGGATGTGGATGTGGATGTGGATGTGGATGTGGATGTGGATGTGGATGTGGATGTGGATGTGGATGTGGATGTGGATGTGGATGTGGATGTGGATGTGGATGTGGATGTGGATGTGGATGTGGATGTGTATCGGGGCGTCCGGCTGCGCGCGCGCGTGCGCGTGTTCGTGTGAGTGTGTGGGGGTGGGAGTGGGTGGGTGCGTGTGTCTGTGTGCGACTTAAATTGCCCATCTATATATCACTATCAACAATTTTTGTGGTAAAAGCGTATTTGAATGGAAACTATTGCGTGTATAAAAGCACATTTTGTGTTGAATACTTTGCCTTTCTAATTCTCATAATTCAGAGGAGATGCTGCGGAAGGTGAAAAGAAATACGTAGAAAACATAGGGTATTCTATACAGGTCACCATTATTTTTTATGGTCTCCAATGCGCCTTCATAATCACTTTAGATACAAAGATATGAAAGATTCCGGAGGTGGGTTTTTTACCGCTCATTCATGGCATCCCTATATATATATATATAGGATTAGGTTCGATCGTCGACTCCAGCGTCGGTCCATTGAAGTGTCCCAAGATCTTTCTTGTCCTAATTTCTTTCTCCATTTTTCGTGCCCTACATTTTAGCTCGGGACACTATCTCAAAACTTTGGGAGTTGAATTCCCGTAATTTTGAAGAAATATTTTGTTGCTAGTACACAGTGAGAACTACGAGGAAGCTACACATGCAAATTCATTGAGGATTCTCAATTTTTAAGATACCGTAGAACCTCGAGGTGTTCGGACTTATTGGGATCCCGTCTTGGCGAACAGAATTTTTCTGATCGAGACTCCATATTGTAGGAATATACTATATCTATTGGCCATCATTAAATCCACTTTGTACGAGGTAAATATATTCCTATGCATCATATACATGGAAAAAAAATATATATATTTATATATATATATATAAAACTATTATAATATATATATATAATAGTTTTCAATTTTGGTTGATAGGATGGTCCGGCAATATTCAGACTGGCAAACAGCAGTGACAGACTTTTGAGCGCCCAACTCTCCGAGCGCGCGTTGCGATTTCTAGCTGACCCGAATATAGCGGGTGAGTGGGTGGGTGAATGCGGGCGAGTGGGTGGGTGAGCGTGTGTAGGTGGGTGGGTGGTTGAATGCGGATGGGTGGGTGAGTGAGTGCGTGTGGGTGGGTGGGTGAGTGCGAGTGGGTGGGTGGGTGGCTGGGTGAGTAGGTGGGTGGGTGGATGCGGGTTAGTGGGTGGGTGAGTGTGTGGGTGGGTGGTTGAATGCGGATGGGTGGGTGGGTGAGTGTGTGTGGGTGGGTGAGTGAGTGTGAGTGGGTGGGTGGGTGAGTGAGTGAGTGCGAGTGGGTGGGTGGGTGAGTGCGAGTGGGTGGGTGGATGGGTGAGTGGGTAAGTGGGTGAATGCGGATGGACGGGTGGGTGAATGCGGGTGAGTGCGTCTGGGTGGGTGGGTGAGTGTGAGTGGGTCGGTGTGGGTGGGTGGGTGGGCGAGTGTGGGTGAGTGGGTGAGTATGAGTAGGTGGGTGGGTCGGTGAGTTAGAGTAGATGGATGTGTGGGTGTTATTGAGTAGATGTGACCAACCATGGTTCACATAATTTTTTTTCCAACTTTTTAATCCCATTCTCCATTGCCTTTGGCTATCGGTTCGATTTGTCTTATCGCGAATCTTACCAGGGCTCTACCATTCGCCCCGACTGGAGCTTGAACACAAAACCTTTCATTTGTGAAAGACCGAACATGCTCATTCCGTAATTCTACCATTTTTGAGATTCCTATACTAATTGGATTGCTTATAAAAATACTGTGCCAGGAATTATATGCATAAAATATATGCAGGAAATTGTTGCATAAAAATTGATATTAATTGATTAATCAATATAGTACGTATTCGCGACTTAATGATTCCTTCATGGGGAGAGAATTCTTCCATCTCATCTATCACTGTATGAAAGTGCCTAAAAATTTTTTCCCTCGCACTAGTCCATTGACTCATGCAATTCTTAAACAGCGAGTTGTTAATCCCATTAGATTTCTTCTGGCATTACATGGCGAATCAAAACGTGAAATACGTGTCTCGGTGAAAAGGAAATAAAAAACTTGCCACTTCCCTTAGACCATCTTTGGTGAGATTCAAGGCTTCCGGGTTTCCGTTAATCGATTAATCACGATCTCATTTTGAGAATTTTCTCTTTTCTTTTGGTGATACTCGATCAAGCAGAGGCGGTTTATCGCGGAGGCCGATGTTTCTTCACTCGCCGCGACAGCATTACAATAATTGCGTCATTTTGCAAGTTGATGGGCGGCTTGCTTAGACAAGTGCATCTACCTCATTCATGACAGTGAGAATGACTTGAATAAATTCGATATATTTATCATTAAGATTTAAGAATTCTGCGTCCGTTTTGGTTTGGTATTGAATTTTCAAATTTTTTATGTGGAAGACAAATTTTGCGTCGTGTTCTGTGTGTGTGTGTGTGTGTGTGTGTGTGTGTGTGTGTGTGTGTTTATGTGTCGTTGAATGGGTTGGTGGCTGGGTTTGGGTCGGTGGGTGGGTGGGTGGGTGGGTGGGTGGGTGGGTGGGTGGGTGGATGGGTGGGTTTGGATGGGTGGGTGGGTGAATGGGTTTGGGTGGGTGGGTGGATGGGTGGGTGGGTGGGTGGGTGACTGGGTTTGGGTGGGTGGGTGGGTGGGTGGCTTTGGCTTCGTGGGTGGGGATGGGGGTTGGGTCTGGATATAGGGGGTGGGGGGTGGTGGGGTGGGTGGGTGAGATTAAACATTGAGTACTCACAATAAATTATTGCCCACCATAAAATACACATTTTAAATCAATCAATTTTTTCCCCTAATTTGCACAACTAAAGAGCAATCACTGGTAGAGCTGGGCTGGCAACAGCGGACAAATTCAATTATCAAATTAATTTTAATATCCATTCACTGCAGTTTCATTCCGTTAAGATCGTACTAATGCCGATGGAAAAAAATAACTCAATCAATTCTCATTATCAATTATCACCATTTTATCGGCTATAATTCAAAGGTAATATCCAATAACCGTACAATTTTATGGGCTGCCTACATTTGAGTCTCTTCATCCAGAACTGAAAGTTCATAATTCGGACTTAAGACAGACAGTATGTAATACTGCTGAATTTAGTGAGTTTCGAATTATGTATTATCTTTCATTTAATTTCATTATATTATATTTTTTTATTTCTGATTCAATCGGGAGCGCCTAGTCAGCGGAGTTGAGGTTAATTTGGCCTTGGATTAAATTGAGTAGAGAATTTAATTTAGTAGAATCTAGTCATTGCGAAGTAGATGTCATCAACTTGAATTGAGTAGACGACTTTACTTAATTCGATGGTTGCTTCGATTGGTACTTGCCACTCTACGAGAGGATATAACCAGAAAAGGAATAAGAAGAAGATAGTTGCATCGCTATCAAGTCAATGCAGTAGCTCGAGTCAGGTGGGCTATCCACATGAGTTCAATAGACTATGTACCTGAGTCAAGTAGAGTATCCCCTTGAGTCAAGTAGAGTATCCCCTTGAGTCAAGTAGAGTATCCCCTTGAGTCAAGTAGAGTATCCCCTTGACTCAAGTAGAGTATCGCCCTGACTCAAGTAGAGTGTCCCCTTGACTCAAGTAGAGTATCCCCCTGACTCAAGTAGAGTGTCCCCTTGACTCAAGTAGAGTATCCCCTTGAGTCAAGTAAAGTGTCTACTTGATTCAAGTAGAATATCCACTTGAGTCAAGTAAAGTATCCCCGTGAGTCAAGTAGAGTATCCCCTTGAGTCAAGTAGAGTATCCCCTTGAGTCAAGTAGAGTATCCCCTTGACTCAAGTAGAGTATCCCCCTGACTCAAGTAGAGTGTCCCCTTGACTCAAGTAGAGTATCCCCTTGAGTCAAGTAGAGTGTCTACTTGATTCAAGTAGAATATCCACTTGAGTCAAGTAAAGTATCCCCGTGAGTCAAGTAGAGTATCCCCTTGAGTCAAGTAGAGTATCCCCTTGAGTCAAGTAGAATATCCCCTTGAGTCAAGTCGAGTATCCCCTTGAGTCAAGTAGAATATCCCCTTGAGTCAGATAGAGTATCCCCTTGAGTCAAGTCGAGTATCCCCTTCAGTCAAGTCGAGCGTATTTGACTCAACTGGATATTCTACTCCGCTCAAGTTGAGACTCAGTTTGACTTGAAGTGGATACTCGATTCAACTCATGTAGATGCACTTGACTTGAGTGCGTACTTCAATTGACTCAACTTGGTACTCTAATTGACTCAAGCCGATTTTGTTGTATCAAAAAAATTTCGAAAAATTGTAATTTTGCCAATTTTTTTTTTTCGTAGTATTAATACAAACACGATTGAAAAATTTCACTTACAAACACACTTTGGTGATCGACTCTATCTTCTCTCAGGATTAAAAAAAAAATGTTATTTAACCATTAAGATAGAAAAATCTCTTTGAGAAAATTTAATAAATATCTTCAAAGGAAAAACAACAATAAATCATCGAGGCGCGAGATCACGGAATCAGTAGGTCGGCGACCTCCCACAAGAGGATCTTCCAAGAAGCGAAAAGTGCTCCTCACACACTGACCTCCATACGCTGGTGCGCTTGGGTGGAGAAAATTTCCCGAACATTAAATCAAATAACCATTAATTACCCCAATGCTCCATGCCATTTTTCACTCACCATTTTTCCGATAAAATCCTCAATGAGAAATTCCAATCCCCCGATCAATTCTTCTCCGAATAAATAAATTCACCCAATCACTGAACACCCGCGCATGTCCTGAATCACAGAATAATAGTAATGAAAAAAAAAAAAAAAAAAAAAAACTAAGAAAATATTGCACACACTGAATAATTAATCCGTGGGCTTTATTACCGCGCGCTCGTACAGTCTTGGACACTTTGAAGGGACAGTGCGCTTGGTAAAGGCCTATATAGAACTCCCCACCAGCTTGAGAAGTTTAGAGTGTCTACCCGGACTGGGAGCTCGTATTCTGATGCTGACATGGGCCTATCGTTGCGAGAGAAAGCATACAATGCGGTTGGGTGTTTGGCTTGTAAGCGTTAGACCAAATTTTATTATTGGGGGAGGGGTTTTAGGGAACGACTGAGGGATGTGAAATATACAAATTGTAAATTGTATGTGTGTGTCTCTCTGTGAGTATGTGTGTGTGTGGGTATATATATACGTGTTTTTGTGTGTGCTTATGTGACGATGAATGGGTAGGTGGGTGGGTAAGTGAGTGGGTGGGTGAGTGGGTGGGCGAGTGAGTGGGTGGGCGAGTGAGTGGGTGGGTGAGTGGGTGACTGAGTGAGTGAGTGGGTGGGTGAATGGATGGGTGGGTGGACGGGTGGGTGGGTGAATGGATGGGCGGGTGGGTGGGTGAGCGGGTGGGGGGTGAGTGAGTTGTTAGGTAAGTGGGTGAATGGTTGATTGGCGGGAGGTGGGTGGTTGGGCGAATGGATGGGTGGGTGAGTGGGTGGCTGAGCGGGTGGGTGGATTGCTGAGTTATTGGGTAAGTGGGTGGATGGGTGAATGGCGGGAGATGGGTGGGTGGGTGAATGGATGAGTGGGTGGGTGGGTGGATGTGTGGGTGGGTGGGTGAATGGGTGGGTGGGTGTCTGAATGGATGGATGAGTGGGTGGGTGGGTCGGTGGGGGAGTGGGGGGGTGGATGAATGGATGGGTGGGTGGATGAATGGGTGCGTGGGTGGGTGGGTGAATAGGTAGGTGGGTGGGTAGGCGATGGGGTGAGTGGGTGGGCAGGTGTTTGCACTTTTTCAAATATGCATATGTCTTAGCGAAGAAATTTTGCCTTTAGGATTGATCGTATATATAGTAACGTTTTTCATCAGAAAATTAACAAATAAATATAACGTAGGGAATGAATATATTCCCAATGGTATTTTCGAGACGAACTTTACCCGATACTTTTCCCAGATCCATACTGCACCTATATGAAAAGCCATACATCGAGAACATTGTGAGACAACATCCGAAAATCCATAAAGAAGAATTGTAATCAATATATTTTGCGATTGAGATCACTTTCGACTGCACGCGACTGTTCCGTGTGACTGACTTTCATCTCCAGAAATGCCCGGGGGACCATAAACAGCGACGAAAAAGTATAAGTTACAAAAAATACTATATCCCGGATTACTCGGGGCCCCCTTGTTGGTGCAATTGAGAATTTCATTTGCAATTTCAGATTTCTTGAGCACTAAATCTCAGATGTTGCTTCAGATGAAATTGGTGATTCTGCGTGGAAAGAGTATTCAATTGCACTGGAATTCCGAATGAGGCTCACCCAGTTGGGAAGTCAGATGCAGGTGCTAGGATGAGGTAAAAGTGTATGGGTATAATTTTTCTTTTTCCTTTCATAGACTGAACTAGAGTGGCTTTTGAAATGCGTCTTAACGTTATGCTCGATGGGAGAAAAATTATTTGAATCTTTGGCAGCAATGCACTGCACAGATGAAGTGTTCAATTTTTTTTTCAATCTTTGTTTCTTTTTTTTTTATCATATACAAAATGACGTATTTCTGATAGCGCTGTTTTTTTGCAATGTTTTGCGCCGCTTCAAAAATTGCCGATCTAATTTTTCTTACAGACATTTGCAAATAAAGATTGAATATAAAGTTCATGGAAGAGAGTGCGGGCATATCTAGGCCTCACAAGTTCTTTGGTAGGCGTTGGTTCCAACTGTATCCCGGTCTTTATGTATTCCTTTCACTGCGCGAATCCATTAGGCCGTAACGCGGCCCCACTAGTTGCTCACGCAAGTGTGTGTCTTTTACGGACGGTCAGATGTCTACAATTGTATGTAATTCACCGTACGACGATCAAACTAATGCATATTTTTCAATACGTATTTCTGGAATGGCTGATAATGATGGAGATTGAATAGTTCACTCTGTGCTTATGTAAGAAGCGAATTGAGGTAATTCAGACATCACTTGGGTGTCTAAATATTAGGCTTGAGTTCTAGATTTGAAGAGTATGACGCTCAAATTGAATTACGTGAGAAACGAGTAGATGGGTACTCATCGACCCACCCTCTCGCTTACCCGCCCACCAACATACTTACCTACTTGGCCACCCACTCACCCACCCAGACACCCACCCACCCACCCTCCCACTCACCCACCCAGACACCCACCCACTCACTCCCCCACCCACCCACCCATCCACTCACTCACCCACTCACCCACCCTCCCACTCGCGCACCCACCCACCCATCCACCCACTCACCCACCCACCCACCCTCCCACTCACCCACCCAGACACCCACCCACTCACTCCCCCACCCACCCACTCACCCACCCACTCACCCACCCACCCACCCACTCACTCACCCACTCACCCACCCTCCCACTCGCGCACCCACCCACCCATCCACTCACTCACCCACTCACCCACTCACTCCCCCACCCACCCACTCACCCACCCTCCCACTCGCGCACCCACCCACCCATCCACTCACTCACCCACCCTCCCACTCGCGCACCCACCCACCCATCCACCCACTCACCCACTCACCCACCCTCCCACTCACCCACCCTCCCACTCGCGCACTCACCCACCCATCCACTCACTCACCCACTCACCCACTCACCCACTCACTCACCCACCCACACATACTAACACTAACGGTGGTTCCCACATACGAGATCGCAAGACCGGGCGAGTACTCAACCCACCGCAAGGTGGGTAGGGTTCTCAACTTTCTCACAACGTATCACGTTTGAATGCAGAAAGTATGGACCTCAAAGAATAAAATAAAGTGAATAAAAAAATTCTGAATTTTTCAAATTCAAGAGAAATTATTTATCAAAGCAAACTAATTAGTACCCTCTATCATATCGTTGATGATAATTATTAAAATCTCGCCCTGATAGAAAGACTCATCTATTAGCAAGTACTCCAGTTAATGGGAGAAAGTCATGACGAACGTTTATTAGTATTTAGTAAAGAAATCGCCACTTGATGCAATGAAAAGTTTATTGGCATACGATGGACGTTTTGCATCAATTTTTACGGTTCACTTTTCCTTACCAATAGCGTTTAATTTATGTTGAGATTTTCTTTTCATCCAAGTTTATGTCATTCACACGAACGATTTGCTTGGATGAAGCGAAAGTCGGTTCCTCTGTAAAGTCTCAAAAAAAAAAGTAGAACCCCTCCTGACCGTACCCGCCCTGACACCCACCTACCCACCCACCCCCCTACACACTCACCCACCTACTCGCCTAACCGCCCACCCACCCACCTACCCACCCACTTACCTACCTACCCACCCACCTATCCGCCTACCCACCCACCTACCCACCTACCCACCCACCTACCTACCCACCCACCTACCTACCTACCCACCCACCTACCCACCCACTTACCCGCCTACCCACCCACCTACCCACCTACCTACCCACCCACCTACCCACCCACCTACCCACCCACTTACCCGCCTACCCACCCACCTACCCGCCTACCCACCCACCTACCCACCTACCCACCCACCTACCCACCTACCCACCCACCTACCCACCTACCCACCTACCCACCCACCCACCCACCCACCTACCTACCCACCCACCCACCCACCCACCCACCCACCCACCCACCCTAACGCCCACCCGAAAAAGAGCATTGCCCCTGTTAAAACATCTCCAAAAAGTTGTTGAAGTTTATTGACGTTCCTGCCATTCACACGAGAGATTCGCTTGGCTTGAGCGAAAGACCTTTCCTCGGTGTAAAATTTCCCGAAAAAAAAACCGCAAAAGATGCATCTTTCAAAGATAGCAATGTGGAGATGATAAACACGAAGAGGGCCGATGAGGCATCCTGGGAAGGAGGACGCGGCAATCGTCAGGGCGCCGTATATCCGGTCATTGAATTTCACAGAAGCATGTGAGTGGCCCCACCTCTCACAACCAAACGTATGCCATTTAATTTTGCATTGTTTCCATTTCACTCTACGTAACCGCATATCCGTGCTAGGTGGAAAAAAAGGAGCGAAGGAAAAAAGAAAAAAAAACCGGTAACTTATGAAGGAGAGAAAAGGGATTGAGCGTAAAAATGGACAAGTGTACGGGGTGGTATTTAAAACGCGATGCATATCAGAAGTACACGGACACTTCCTTTCGATTTCCGCAAGAGCAATATTCCATTTATTGGCGGGATGTTTTTTAACACCGGTTCTAGGAAACTTTTTCCTTCGGCAAACTTTTGTGCCGCAAATTACGCGGACAAAGTTTCCCGGATGAACGTTCTCCAGGAAGACAATTCAGATCAAAAAATTCCCGCCCAAATATTGCTCCAATTTCTCAATTTACGGAAAAAGATCCTGGTGGGGATATTGACATCCCCGCCAAAATCCGGAATCTGTCGTTCCATCGGTATCACGTAATTTCATCACTGCGACATTTGACACCCACGACAAATCTCCTGGAATTTTTTATTTTTTAGGAAAAGAAATTGAGTTAATCATTTCCGGCGGAAATATATTCGAACTGAACATTTTTGGTGTAAATATATTCTCATGTTTGCCGGATTAATGTGAATTTCTGTTTGGGTTATTCCGATGTAGGTACGGCAATGTTAATTATTATCCAATGGGATATTTCGAGTGGTTGACCGAAATGCTGACCCCCTTTTTTTTCATTTTCCTGATAAACCCTGATTTTCCATAATTTTTCTCACATTTTTCCCCGGAATAATTTCCACCGGATAGATTGTCGTAGATTATTTTTGTACCGAATATTTTGTCGGAGTGATAATAATACATGGAACTGTTCCATCCAGGTCTGGTGGAAATGATCCTATCTAAAATTTAGTCTCCGGCCGGGTTGCTCCAATGATGTATATATATATATATATATATTGGCGCGTTGTGACCTCACGCATTATCCAACAATTCCTGATGTATAAAAGTGAAATCAGGTCGACGGGAAGAAAAATGGGGGAATTACAGATCGTAAAATCATGGAGGAAATGAGAAATTAGAGATTGAAAACTCATAAATTAGAGAAACACTCGCGTGGTATTGCGACACAATTGGAAGGTGGATGCGTGCGACAATAGGAAAGTGTCACTAAGAATAATTTCCACGTGTGTCACGAAATTTCACTATGGAAATAATTGGCATATGATCTAGATGGAGATGATCAGTGGGATTATAGCGCGAGGAGGTTCTTCTCCAGGGCCCGATTTAGGCTATATATAGTGCTCCTCCGAAGAGAGGCAACTTCGGGTGTTGCCCCGAGCGCTCCCCACTCCGCGAAGTTCACCCCCCACTCCTGCCAGCGCGTGCGCTCGGGAGGCGAGGAGTGGGGAGAGCGCGGGCCGCAACCCGAAGTTACCTCTTTCGTCAGGCGCACTATATGCCGGGCCCTCCTGGCGCTAATGGAAACCGACTTTTTCCCGAGCCGTGCGGCATTCACACAGTTTAAACCAATGAAGACAATGTCCGATGGAGATTATATTCCAACTAGCGCCAACCCGGCCGCAAGCGGCCGGGATCTTGACCAGCTTTTCTACTGAACTTTTTTTCTTATTTGATTTTAATTCGATTTTTTGTCTCCTCGTTTTTGTTTTGTTTGTTTCTTTTCTTCTTGAATTTGATTTCCATTAATTTGAGTTTTTGTCTTCTTGTTTTTTGAATTTGAACGCTGAGCGCGCGGTATGAGAGACCAATGAGAATCTAGCCAATCACAATGTAAAATGAGCAATGGCGGCGCTCCAAAACCAATCAAAATGTAAGATGAATGAAGAAATGAACATGGAAGCGCCCTGAGCATCACGTGACCTCCATCGTTTTTAAGTAATAGGATTTTTGGTTTGTCCAATTATTGAAGGACGATCATGGAGACCCCCAATCTGGGCGGTTATTTTACGCAACTTCCGCTCGACGATGCATCCGTATGAATTAGAGCCTGACCGATTCCACTCTGCAATACCAAAAGTCGACTCTGCGCACGGGGATCCGGACCTCGGCTCTCGTGCACCAAAGCCCAGCAAAATTTTCTGACTTGGCAATACAGCAAAAATCAACCCCTCCTTCTAGAATTGTGAAACTTAGCCAAGATGAAGTAAAGAAAAATTGAGTTTCATTTAACGCGTCCGTACTCGCATGGTGAGCGATACGCCGTACCATGTATTCTTACATTTGGCGACCCAAAAATTTCAAAGTCTACGGTCAATTTCATTTCATTTCATTTCATATCTTTATTGAGATCCAACAGCCCGTGGCCAATTACACGACCAAATTTACACATGAATAATCTTTCAATATACAAGTAAAAAAAAAACAAATTTTGGATAATATAAATTCATCAATAAATAAATAAATAAGTGGGAAAAAACAACGGTACGTAAATATCCAAGGTATTAACAGTTTAATGAATACAATATGGGAATCAATTGTTAATCCAATATTCTAATTTATTTCCTCCACTCTTGAAGAAATAATTAATACCCTGTTAAGGTGTAATTAAACAAAATTAGACAATAGCAGAGACTTCAGGTTTACCATACGCAACGGCAATTTCAATTAATTTGTTGTCTCCATATATAACTGTTTAATTACAGCGTTAAGCTATCAAGCGTATTTAATTTTTGATAGTAGTTATAATGGGTGCGGTCATTCTTTATATTTGTGCATTGTAACTAGCGAACTAACAATTTAATCGCAATGCACTGCCACATAAATAATCACTGGAAATAAATTAATTTAATTTGAATTAATTGTCTCAAGGAGAAATTGTCAGGTGAAGAGATCCTCGTAATTTTCATTTGTCAATTTTTCAATTTTAAATTTTGCCGCGTTTTTTAACTTCCCCAAATGAAAGTTACTGTTTTGCCCCCGAAAATGAAAAATCGATTTCCCATGGGATCTCCACGTTTCATGCTATTCCTGACCTTTCTAGACTATTTAAAATAAAATGTCTGTATGTGTGTGTGTGTGTGTGTGCCGATGTACGTATGTAACCAAAAATTTCCCGGAACGATTTCTCGTGAACAAATCATCCGATCGAGGTCCTGTATGACGCAATCGAAGCGTCTTGCCGTAACTTAGAGCTCATTAGTTTTTCCTCCATATATGTCTCCTGGCTTCTATTGTCATTGACAATTTCAATTGTTCATAACGCTGTATCTCACGAAATATTATAGATACGCAAAAATGTGTCAAATAAATGTTGTTCCTTATAAAAAAATACATATTTTGTGTCCTCTGACTTTTTTCGTATCTTTAACCGTTTCGGCGTTAGAGCGTTATGAGCAATTGAAATCATTTGGAGAGCTCTGTGGTGAGAAAAATGAGAGATTGGAAAGAAAGTACACACACACACGCAGACATCGGTAAGTTATAATTTTGGCCCGTGGAGGGTCAAAGCCACAGCCCATTTATCTCTTTTCTTTTTTACATATCTGAGTCATAGGTCGACTGAGTGAGAAGGCGCACGTGACCAGTAGCGGAATCACGATTATACCTTCACTTTTAACCGGTATTATTCACCTCTATTGAGCGTTAGTCGATGAGAATGGCAATTGGTAACTGTTACCACTGCCAATGGACATTTCTGGGAAAATTTTGTGTTATATAAATTGCTTGAAATAGCTTCTTTTTTTTATTTATCACTGGGAGACAATTATTTGTTTTACACGCAAGAATAATGAGTGGTTAAAAGGACATTTATTACGAGGCTTTAATAGATGCTTTCCTTCCATAAAAGAGGTGATTAAAGATGAAAAATTCAGGGGAGAATTATGTGGCGAGAAAAGAGCATTGGGTTACTAAACTCGAGCAATTGTTCAATTAAATTTTTTTTCAATTCGTGTTGCCCCCAGTATCTTCGGAGTTGCGGAGGATTTTATCCAACAACTTCGTTGCTATTAGAAATCGATATAATCGCCGTGATGCGATTCAAGAAAGCGCATCCACAAAAATGAGCATGGTCCGAACCAGGGCTCGTAGGAATTTTCGCATATTGCTGATTTAGAGTACCATGCTGCGCATGCGCAGTACTAAGAGCGTGTAATGTGAGAGAGCGGGGCCCGGTGGGAATCGAGCCCGACGCCGGGTGGTGGGGGGGGGGGGGCGTGGCCCACCACATGCGCCGGCGATCGGCGCACAGAGGTTTCTGGAGGTTTACCCTGTGTTTAGAAATACGATGGCCCTACTGGGAATGACTATTCAAGAAAGCGCATACACAAAAATGAACATCGTCAGAGTCGAAAGTCGCAAGACGACTCCTCATTGGTCTGTCATAATTTATTTTTCAATCGTGATTCATTTATTGGTCGATCAGATTAGTCAGATAACATCGTGAAGTTGGTTGGTAATCGCGCTTGCGTCGATAAACATCGATATTTGGGATATCGATTCGGCTTTAGTTTTCAAAAGTATGGCAATCGTTCAAGTTGCCATAACTTACGTAGTTATTGGAAATGATATACACAGAATATTGTTTGAGGCTCTGTTAATTTATTAAGTTGCGAGGGTTTTACATATTCTGTCCAGTGTTGAAGATTTTATATGTACGCGATAATTGCAGAAAAAGCAAAAGATTGTTGCTCCAAATTGGAGAATTGAAAGCTCTCATTTTTTCGGAATCAATGGTTAACAGTATCTTCAACTTCGGAAAAGATATTATTACTTCAAATTTCAAATTGTAATTTCGCGCGCGTCAAAATTACTTATCAAATTAATTCGCCGTAATGGCCGCGTCTACCCTCAATTCCCTCGGGAGAAATTTGAGGGGCCGCCTGTTTTACGACTCTTGAACTCGGCAACTCAATTAACATACTGAACTAATTAACCCTTAGCGCACAGGTCGCAACTTTTTCTACGGTAAATCAGAATTACCAGTGGACAAGTGCAATCGTCTAGTTGGTTCGCGAAAAGTTCGCAAAGCGTGTCACGATTTCTTACGTATGTGCCTTGTGCTACTTGCGGAGTAACCATTTGGAAACCAATCTGAACGCTGAAACTTGATTCAGTTTCAACAACAATGGGAAAAAGCTCGGCGCAATGAGGTTCGAAAGCGGTTAACTTGAGATAACTTAGGTTCCAAAATATTGATAGGGGGTGGGGGGGGGGGGGGGGAGGAGGAGTCAGGAAAACATCACAAGATTTTCAATTAGCCCGCATTTTTTTCACCGCTCATTAAAACCTAAAACAAACAATGCATCCATTAATAAAAAAAAATGAGGGGAGAAGCTAAGCCTCCCCCGTTGCTATCCCAATCTCCTTGCAACGTCATTCGGCGCTCGCAGGTGAAAGCGGCCCCCGCCCATAAAGTAAAATGCATTCCTCATCATCAGCCAAGTCATCAATCTCAGTAATAACTCCAATAAAACCGCAAACAAAAATTTTTCAATTGTAGATTTTCCGCGAATTCAATTATCTCAGACGTGTTTGAAAAAAATGAAGCTTTCCTCGCAATTGCACCTGCGAGCGCCCAGGCCACGTGCACTGGACGAAGTATCCAACAGCTGTGATTCACTAAACCCTCGAGAAAGGTAAGAATTTTTTTGAGCCTTGGCTCAACTGTAGACTTCAAGTATGGAGGAAATTCTAGGTGAAGAATTCGCGTAGCTAGGTGTGCAATGGTATATTTTTTGATTAAACTTCCGGTGAAGCAACCGGAAGTTATATACAGGTGTATATAGCAGGGTATAGTGGGGTTGATCGGTTTGCGAGATACGCCGAGGCAAAAAATCCCGTAGATGGGAACACATCTATACACGCATTCACTCCCTTCACCCACCCACCCACCCACTCCCCCGCGCTTTCACCCATCCACCCCTTCACCGACCCCCTCCAAAAAACCAAACACACACCCAACCATTCAACCCCTTTCAAACACCCACCCACCTGTTCAACTCCCTTCAAACACCCACCCACCCATTCAACCCCCTTCATACGGCCACCCACCCACCCATTGAACCCCCGCCAAACACCTACCGACACGCCCAACCACATTCAAACACCCACCCAGCCCCCTTCAAAGACCCACCCACCCACCCACCTAACCAACCAAGCCACCCACCCATCCAACCAAGCCACCCACCCACCCAACCAACCCACCCACCCAACCCCCTTCAAACACTCACCCACCCACCGAACCCCCTTCAAACACCCACCCACCCAACCCCCTTCAAACACCCACCCACCCAACCCCCTTCAAACACCTACCCACCCACCCAACCCCCTTCAAACACCTACCCACCCACCCAACCCCCTTCAAACAGCCACCCACCCGTTTCGAACACCCACCCACCCAGCCGACCCCCTTCAAACCCCTACCCACCCACCCACTCCTCCACCCACCCACCCACCCACTCCTCCACCCACCCACCCACTTCTCCACCCACCCACCCACTCCTCCACCCACCCACCCACTCCTCCACCCTTTCACCCACCCACTTACTCCACCCAACATCGACACAACATCTATGCAATGTCGTGGAGCCCAAATCATCAGAGCAACCTCGGAATATTCATGTTTCTAAAACGATCGTTCCGAATCTGTGGAAAATAATTGAGCTCTAAGAAAATTCAAATATCATATAACGATGATTCTGAGATGGTAGAATATTGTAGATCGTCAATTGACCGTACATTTTGAAATTTGAAAAATACATTACGCGCCGGATTTTGTGCCGTGAAATTGTCAAAATCACCGCAGTCTTTTCTGTTTGAAGGGAGAATTGAAAATTGGATAATAATGTAACGCCTACGAGTGGCATCTCCGGATGCTCACAGCCTCTTATTCTCCATCTTGGTAATTACTTAAACTGAATTGCTGGGGGGGAAAAGGCACGTGACGCGGTCACGAAGACTGACGCCGAGGTGCGATGAGCAATGAACTTGACCGGAAGTGGGTCACGGTGATAACTCAACGCGGTACACCGACCGCGACAGATCGCTCTATTTTTCTTTTTCTCTTATGCTTTTTAACCTGACGATTTCATTAAGAAATTAGTACGAAAAATAGGAGGTGAATGGAGAGCACTACAATTTAACGCTTGTCTTTTGTTGACCATCTCCAAATATTGCTTAACCAATCTTTGGAAAAAGTCCATGTATGTGTGTATGAGTGCGTTTTGCATTCCGTCCTGCCTCAACCTACTTCATTACTTTCCTTTTTTACTTAATGCCTATCTGTGTGTGGGTGGGTGGGGGGGTGTGAGTGAGGGGTAGGTGGCTGAGTGGGTGGATGAATGCGTGGGCGATTGGGTTAATGGGTGAGTGGGTGAGTCGGTAGGTCGGTGAGTGGGTGAGTCGGTAGGTCGGTGAGTGGGTAGGTGGGTGAGTGGGTCAGTGAGTGGGTGGGTCGGTGAGTAGATGAGTGGATGGGTGGGTCGGTGAGTGGGTGGGTCAGTGAGTGGGTGGGTCAGTGAGTGGGTGGGTCAGTGAGTGGGTGGGTCAGTGAGTGGGTGGGTCAGTGAGTGGGTGGGTCGGTGAGTGGATGAGTGGATGAGTGGGTCGGTGAGTGGGTGAGTGGGTCGGTGAGTGGGTCAGTGAGTAGATGAGTGGATGGGTGGGTCGGTGAGTGGGTGGGTGAGTGAGTGGGTCAGTGAGTGGGGGGGGGGGTCGGTGAGTGGATGATTGGGTGGGTGGATGTGAGTGAGTGGGTAGGTGGCTGAGTGGGTGGGTGAATGCGTGGGCGATTGGGTTAATGGGTGAGTGGGTGAGTCGGTAGGTCGGTGAGTGGGTGGGTGGGTGAGTGGGTCAGTGAGTGGGTGGGTCGGTGAGTAGATGAGTGGATGGGTGGGTCGATGAGTGGGTGGGTGAGTGAGTGGGTCAGTGAGTGGGGGGGGGCCGGTGAGTGGATGAGTGGGAGGGTGGATGTGAGTGAGTGGGTAGGTGGCTGAGTGGGTGGGTGAATGCGTGGGCGATTGGGTTAATGGGTGAGTGGGTGGGTGGGTGAGTGGGTCAGTGAGTGGGTGGCTTGGTGAGTAGATGAGGGGATGGGTGGGTCGGTAAGTGGGTGGGTGGGTAAGTGGGTCAGTGAGTGGGTGGGTCGGTGAGTGGATGAGTGGGTGGGTGGGTGGATGTGAGTGAGTGGGTAGGTGGCTGAGTGGGTGGGTGAATGCGTGGGCGATTGGGTTAATGGGTGAGTCGGTAGGTCGGTGAGTGGGTGGGTGGGTGAGTGGGTCAGTGAGTGGGTGGGTCGGTGAGTAGATGAGTGGATGGGTGGGTCGGTGAGTGGGTGAGTGGGTGGGGGAGTGGATGAGTGAGTAGTTGTGGGTTTGTACGTGTGTGGCTCCACATCAAAATAACAATACGAAAAAGTGCCGCATGCATTTTCTCCTCCACGTGAACATACACCTATCATATCTCAATTTGTGCGCAACTCCCGTAACTCAGAAAATATCGTGCTCACGAAAGAAAGAAGAAAAATTGCGTATGTTACTTTTTTCCCCCAGGAATTTTTCAGGCCACTTTTCTGAATAATCACTGACTTTCAATTTTCCTATGTATTTGGTTGAATCGAAAGCCTCTTCGGGCGTTTCCTACCGGCTATTTGGAAAATTTCAAACATTTTGAAAATTTCATAAATTTGAAAAATCTCAAAAAATTCAAAAATTTTAAAAATTCAAAAAATTTTCGAACGCTTAATACAGACTTTTTTATCACTATTAATATTTACTACTTCTCCTAAATTAGTATTATTTCCATAGCAGAAAACAATAAATTTGATGAACAAAAATATTCCACCAATCGAAAATTCTCACTAATTATCACATTCCAATTTGTTTATATCCATTAAAAGAGAGAGGTTCCTGACATTGGAAAACTCCAAGTTTATCAATGTATTTACGGTGATGTTTATGAAGCTATGTAGATTGCAATTCTGGTTAGACGCACCTCGAGGAAGCGAATTTTTTTTTCCACAGAGAGAAAACGTTAGCAATGATGTTAAAAACATGAACTTTTAATGAGGAATAAATTTCAGCGGCTCAGTATTTTTTTTACCACAGATTTGTCGTTTTTTAGTGGTTTGAAAGTGAAAGATGGAGGCATTCTAATGTTTGTCATTTGTGAGTTTTCATTCATTCAAGACAGACTTTTTCTTTCAACGAAAAAACATTTTAGTGTATAATTTATTTTCCAACTAATCTTTCTTTCAGAATTGTTGTTATTTGAAGTGTCTTGATTATTCGTTGAGTTTTACCGAAATCTATTATAAATCTTAATTATAATCCACAAAAAGTGGCACGGTGCCAGAAGAGGATGCATGTACCTGTGTGTGTGTGTGTGTGTGTATGTGTGCGGGTGGCTAGGTCTGCGGGTGGTTGGGTGGGTGGGTGGATAGGTGGGTGGGTGGGTGGGCGGATGAGTCGGTTGGGTGGGTGGGTGGGTTGGTTGGTTGGGTGGGTGGGCGGGTGGGTGGGTGGGTTGGTTGGGTGGGTGGGTTGGCTGGGCGGGTGGGTGGGTTGGTTGGGTGGGCGGGTGGGTGGGTGGATAGGCGGATGAGTCGGTTGGGTGGGTGGGTGGGTTGGTTGGTTGGTTGGTTGGGTGGGTGGGTGGGTGGGTGGGTAGGTGGGTGGGTGGGTGGGTGGGTTGGTTGGGTGGGTGGGTGGGTTGGTTGGTTGGGTGGGTGGGTTGGTTGGTTGGGTGGGTGGGTTGGTTGGTCGGGTGGGTGGGTTGGCTGGGCGGGTGGGTGGGTTGGTTGGGTGGGTGGGTGTTTGGGTTGGTTGGGTGGGTGGGTGGGTGGGTGTGCGGGTAGGTGGGTGAGCGGGTTAGGGGGGGTGGCTAGGTGGGCGGGTGGGTGACTAGGGGGCTAGTTGGTTGGTTAAGTGAGTGGGCGAGTGGAGAAGGGTGGGTGGGTGTGCGGGTGGGTGGGTGTATATGCACACGCAGCGACAACTTACAGATTCATCCGGAAGTCAAAAACGGACCAATCAGTTACGCCATCATCATTGGATGACCATTTCCGGAACATCTCCTCATCATCGTTCCCCTGAAATTTGGACTTGTTACCTTCACACTATGACACTTTCTTACCCACCAGAAACAAGAGTTATTGTCGATCACCACTTTCACCGTGTGTGACACGAAATTATACTATTGTTAGCATAGAGTGACTTTAGCGTTTTTCACGCCAGTATTCCCATGGTGTGATGGAATGTACTGTAATGAATGGAATGGGGTCATCGTCACCTTCTTTTCTGTTCACTTTCGTTCTGCATATATTGGATCATTTTGGTCTGAAGGCGCTGATCTTGATTCAGCTTCTTCTGGTCCTGGACCATTTGAAACATTGTTTCTAATTTTGTTCAAAATGGGATATATGTATCCATTTTTTTCCTCTCATTTTTCCTTTATTTGTATCCACCTGCGGAATTCGCCGCGACCTTGCTGTCTGGACCGTGATACGGAAACGAGGGCCCACCTTTTGCGATTAGGGTCAACTTTCGCTATTAGAGCTACCATATTTTCTAAAAGAGTAAAATATCCGTCAAACCGCTGTGTGCTGCCTAGCGAGCGTCTATAATGTACCCCCCCCCCCCCTACGTCTCCCACCCACGGGGTTGGGTTCTGGTCCGGTCTTGCGGTTTCATTTTCGATCAAAATCAGAATCAGAGCCACAGAACCATGGATCATGGATCATGGATCATGGATCATGGATCATGGATCATGGATCATGGATCATGGATCATGGATCATGGATCATGGATCATGGATCATGGATAATGGATCATGGATCATGGATCATGGATCATGGATCATGGGTCATGGATCATGGATCATGGATCATGGATGATCGAAAATGGATCATCGATCGTCGATCATGGATCATCGATCATGGATCATCGAGCATAGATCATCCATCATTGATCCATCAAAAAAATTGTTTATTATTCAAATTATTCTCCGGAAGCGGGACGCGAACCCGGGTCCTTCAAAGGGCTAAACACACACATCTTTTGGTAACTTTTTTTCTATCGGAATCCTATCTTATTTACATGACACATGTACTCAGTATATCCTGAAGACATCACCACACCTGCCCATGGGCATTGCACATCTCATACATCTGATACCTGATGTATTTTCTTCGCGGATGATTTGCTGTGAATATTTTATCCCACCATCAAAAGGTGTGAAATTCACTTTTGTAGAAAAAACACAATTTCAACTTGCAACTAGATACTGATGTGAATTTACACGAATTGCAGAAGTTTGAAGCGTGAATTGAGATCACTGGAACTTGTAATGCAATTGGATAAGAAAGTTTCGATATATCGGTCAATGAATGCATCATCAAGTGCACCAACTTCATTTAGTATCCTTTTTCTACAAAAATTCGAGTACTGAAAGTTTCAATATCAAAGTGCAATTACATGGGTTCTAGGGCTAAATTTCGCCTCGAAAATTTTGCCAAACTAACATAACACATTTTGGAGAGGTGATCTCCTCGGACCCTGTCCCCCTTCGCCACCCACCCACCCTTCCACCTTCTCGCCCTACCACCCACCCTCCCTCCCACCCACCCACCCTCCGACTCACCCTCCCTCCCACCCACCCACCCTCCTTCCCACCCACCCTCCCACCCACCCACCCTCCCTCCCACCCACCGACCCACCCGGGCGCGGTAATATACATTTTAACCCCCTCGGACCCTTTCCCCCTTCGCCACCCCCCCCCCCTCCCTCCCGCCCGATTCACAACTTCAAACTCTCGACTGCGCAAGAATTTTTTGTCGATTCGTCTGCGAGAGGTTGCTCATAGAGTAGCCTGTGCCGACATGGCTTTTGAGGTTTCCTGTGTCTTATCATGCTGATGCTGAGCAGTGCTTGGTTCACAACCCCACATGTCCTCAACATGGGAAGGACAACGGAAGAGTCCCCCACCAAAGCCTTACGGATAATTTGATGATGTACAGATGTAGATTCTGGAAATGTCACCATAGGCACAAGCTTGTGCTCGAAAATTGACATGGTACCACTGAGGACACCTCCACCCAGCAGGACTCACAGTCGCGCTTGATGGACCTGGACTCCAAGCGATCTCCGCATTGGTGATCCAGGCAGCATCAGAGCTAGAAGATCTGCCGACTGTTCCTGTGGGAAGCCTCTTCAATTTTCTCCAACAATTTTGAATACACAATCAGCTCAAGGTCACATGTTGGTAGCGCTGGTACCATACCACGTGGTGCTCACGTTGATTAAGTAGATCAATTCGTTTTGAGATGAGTCGATTAATTAGACCAATTGATTTTAGATGAAGTGATTTTAGGTGAATCGTACGCGACCTGGTGCTCACCACAAGGTGTTCCAGAAAAATCAGGTGGTAACACCCATTGTGCTTGCCAATTTCCATCTTCCCACACAAAATCCACCAGCATGCAGATCAATTTCCCATTGTTACCACCGTTTCCCTCCACCCAATTGTCTAATTGTCCTCGACAATCAGAGCCAGGAAATTACCCCATTAGGATGCATTGGAGAAAAAAAAAATTATAATTCAGAATGAATTCATCTATTCACCAGCAGCTCGGAATACCAAAGCGGGCTCAATATTTCTCAGCAATTTCTTTTTCCTTAAAGCCCTTTTCTAATATCGAATTATTCCACTCAGCTCGCATGATCACAACGCGCTGGAGTAATATTAATGGGGCTCGGGTTCTCATAGTTTTGGTGAGAGCAAAGCAATCTTACTTTCACGCTTACCCACACACAGGCCCGTCATATACATATCCTTAATTTTTTTTCTCAGTCTCGGTGGACCACAGCATCTCGGTTGCACACAGGTGGTGATCATCATAATCATGAAGCAGGAATTGAGAGAGGAATACGGGTTTCTACATTGGGCATTCGAGAGCACAGGACGTCCGAGCGCCGCGCAAACTTGACCCACATACCAAGACGCGGTGTGGCTGACCTACTGCGCGGACCGGCGCGTATAGCGATGGGAAAAATAATACTTTGTACGGGCAAACATGCCGGGAATTGAATTTGAAATACGAGGAAGTGACGTGATTGCGAGGTGAGATTAATCCGGTGATTTTTTTTTTTTTTTTTTACAATTTTATTTTCAACTTTTAACAGTCATGGTTTTTTTTTTAAATTACTTCCTACTTTTGTTTACCATGTTTTATTTTTTTCAAATATGCGGAAAACGGCGGGAAAATTTTTTTAAACATAAAATGCGCATTTTTGCATGAGAAAATATTGTGGAAAAAAAAGAGAAAAATAACAATTAAAGAAGTAAAAAAAAAGGATTTTTTTGGAATCGTGCGATCCTAAATTTTTGACAAAAAATTTTCTGGACAATTTTTGAAGATCACGTTCTGAAGAATAGAGCTGGACTTAGGGCTCTGATACTTGAATCGTGACCGCCATATTTTGCTTTTTTGAAATGAGAAATGGCGCCATTTTATGCGATTTGCAAGTTACGTATTTTTTTTCTCACAATCCTTTGGGACATGTGTGGAATTATAATTTTATGGCCGCCACATTTGTATGAGAGACTTAGAGCCGTTTGGAATGCCTTCCGTATCAGGTTCGCCGTATGAAAAAATTACTTCATTATACATTTGTTAATAAATTCAATTCATTAAAAATACATAAACATTATTTAAAATTTTCGCAAATTGAAGACTTTGCACACTTTCATGTGCATTTTTGCTTAGAATTATATGCGGACTATTCTCAATTCTTTTCGAAGTATTCGAGGATATGAAAGTGGGACAGACTTTTTATATTTTAAGGTGGGAGCCCAAGACCTTTAACTTAATAGGGAGAAACTTTACCCACTCCATCCAAGTAGCACCCCTCTGTGTGTGTGTGTGTTTTTTTTTTCTACTCTTGCTCTATTCGTATTCACCCACGTAACCGCTGTTAGGCATTACTTCATGGGCAATACTACGGATCAGAGTACCCACCCATTGTGGCTGGGGCCGACTTCGCCATTTCAGCTCATCGTATTTCTAATCACAGGGTAAACCTCCAGAAACCCCTGTGATACGATGGCGGGCGTCTACGATGGAACCCTCCCTCCCCCCCCGCGCGCGACGGGTCGCGTTCGGTCCCAACTCACGGTCTCACTTCATGGATACCGCCGATAGCACACACGGAATGTTCCTGCCATCGGTCGGAGTCCGTAAGAAAATATTTTTCAGAAAAAAATATTTGCAGTGAGCGGGAATCGAACGCGGGACCTTTAGAATAGTAGGCAGACACTCTACCCACTACACCAAAGCCCCGTCACAGTGTGTGTGTGTGTGTGTGGGGGGGGGGGGGTGGGGGGGTGTGGGTGTGGCTGTGGGTGGGTGGGTGTGGGTGTGGGTGTGTGCTAAATTTCGGTTTCGCAAAATTACCAAAACTTTCTTGAAATCCTAAAATCCTTAATATTTGAAAAATTGCATTTTTATTTTCCAGAATCATTCTATAGATCCACGAAAAATTCTCCGCTTTTTTAATACTTATTATTATTATTATTATGCTTGATATTTTTTTTCTCTTTTGCAACGAGTCCCTCGATTTATTACCATTTTTCACCTCAAAACATTAAATATCCTCAGAATTTGCAAACAATTGAAAAATGAAAGTTATGAGTGAATTTATAATCCCGGATAATGGTCAAAACTTTTTTATGCAAAAATTGTGTTTAACAGGATATTTTGCAATTCGTCATTGCGACCCGTTAAAACTGGTTACACGATATCATGAGCGCTCAATGAATTGTTGATTTTTTTTTTTCTCCACCGATAGAGAAAGTTAATTCCTCGGTTTTTACTGGTAATATTAACCCACCGACCTACATGAATTATTCAGGAATGACATAAACAAAGTATACTAATTATTGGAATATGCTCGCCTATTTTTAAATTAACAAGTGTGGTCCATTTTACCAGTTTTTCTTCTAATCTAATTACAAATTACAACTCTCCAAATTTTTACTGACTTTGGCTTGCTAATACATAATTTCCGAATTAATATTTCAATAATAATATTGAATGGTAGAAGATTTTTTTTCATGGTAAAGGAGCGGCCTATATTGAGTTTGTCCATCATCGAAATATTCACGGAACATACGGAAAGGAATATCTTTACATTGCACTTTGCCTGTACACAGCTAACTGACTAAAAATTCTCATTACCTGAAGATACTTGAAAAAGGACCGATATTTTCTATATATCTCATTTACTTCATCTCTCTCTCTCTCTCTCTTGAGAGTTGTTGTTGTTTTTTTCAATTCCTTTTATTATTTTTATTTTTATTTCTTATGCTTGAGTCTAATGCCTGATCCCTGATCCATTATTTTTCGTCATTTGGTTTTTTGCTTTTATTATTTTTCCTGCTTGCACTTGTGCTTGCTGCTGATTATTTCAGTTATTTTGTTAAGTATGCGTGAGAGAAGTTGTTTTTCGCTATTGAAAATCTGTGGACTTTGGTCCTAATCTTTTGTACAACATAATGTGCAGTAATAAACCATCAATCAATCAATCTCTCTCTAAAGATGCAGTTGGTGACCAAATGTACTTAGACCCAAACATATGTTGAGGGTTGCCTTTATCTACCTGAGGTGTAACTGACCTTACACCTGGACGTGTTTCGTCTTGTCCAAAATACTTCTAGTTGAGAGAGAGAATTGAATGAATTTGTTTTTCCAGACGTTCCAACAGAACATGCAAGAAACTGCAGAAATTCAACAGAGTGCGACTTAGGAAATGTGGCGGATCACCAAACAGAACGTCACGTACATTTTCCGTTGCAATATGTCAATGGAAATTATGCAATATGGAAACATATCATATCCCTTGTATCATCGTTTGAATTTCCATGGCATGCTGAAGACATTCTACAATCATGTGGAAGCAATTACTGATCTAATATCCCTTTCCCCATGTGATGAATCATGATTAGACGTGCATTAGTCATCAAAGTTTTCAAGATATACATGATTACTTCATCGACGGACCAATGTAGAATGTTGCTCGCGATTAATCACGAGGTCGTTCACCCTGAGATGAATGATCTAAAAATGAGAGGCGGACACATTTGAACTATTGAACAGTTTACTATTTTGGAAAATGAATTTGAGATTTTCTTTTTCCATTGTATCGTAAAATTTCAATTTTTGCGGCCTATTACCAACACTTACATACATGATCTTTTTATCGACATCAAGATGAAGAAGTCGTCCATGGACTAAGCATTCGATATAATTCAAGTTTTCATTATGTTTATATTTTAAGAGTCGTAGCATTGAGATGGAGAGGGATTACTTTTGCAACTTAATGCGCAGCCAAGCCAAGTACCTTGTTATCATATCCACTAAGGCTCGACCAAGCCGACTGCCGCCGTCATCTCTGCATGGCTATTGTGCCAGGAGTTCGTACTAGGCCGCCGCTTACAATTTATTCAAAAGTGGCCAGGGGTTGGGTTTCTGGTTCAAATCCCCCATAGGGCGAGAATTTTTTCGGAATGTCTGATGAGCGGGAGGTTGCTCATAGAGTAGCCGCCTGTACCGACACAGATTTTCTGTGGTCTCCTGTGTCTTATCATGCGAATACGGTGCAGCGTGTGGTCTACAAGCCCAGATATAAATAATGGATCGAAGGCGTTAAAGATAAAAAAAAAAATTTGCCAATTTATGCGCTAGCGCATCTCCGAATCATATTCTTTTCCTCTGCCTACCTAATAACCAAGTATGATGAAATGATACTCATGAGAAGATACTGAGCAACAGGGGAATTAGATTGTTGAGGTTTATCAGGACACTGAGACTAAATGAAACCGATTCAAGGCAAAACGATTTCATTCCGAAACAATCGACCTCACTCTACACTCGTTTCTGCCGCACTGTTTACATTTCCACATTTCGATATACAGTAGAGCTCCCTTTATTTTCCGAGCTCGGGGGGTGACCTTGAAGCAATTTCGTGGAGAAAAAAAATTAAGGAAGCCCCCCACTCTGCCCACTGGTTGGTTGGCGTGGTGGGGGTTGTCGGGAGCGGAAGGGGAAATAAGAGCAGAAGTAAACGGACTATGTATCAAAAGTAAATAGGTTATGTTTCATGAATGCTCGGTCCCACTATTGAGACGCTGCGCAGTCTGGAGCGCATGACGTCGAAAACAAGGATAGACAGAGTACGGGGAGTGGGAGAAGGTTTTTGAGGGGCGACAAGTCGTGAGGGGAGTACAGCGAAAATAAAGGAAGCGGAAAATTAAGGGAGCTCTACTGTATTGTGTTTCCAAACGATCATCCCACTGCATCATAGAGATAATCGTTGATTATATATGGGGCATTCCACGCCAAATTTACCACTTTGAAGTCTGACCTAGTCTAATTCAGTTCATATATTTTTTTCTCGATGCTAGATGATGAAAAAAGCATCTCAATTTTTTGTTGAAATTTTTTTGTTGATTAACATTTTGTTATCAATTTCTTAAAGTCAATTTCCAATTGCCTAAATGTAAGAATCTGAAGAAAATCGGGAAAACAGGGGATTTAAAACCAAAATTTTTGAGCCGTATTAAAAAGTTGTATTCCGCATAGTTTATTTGTTACACTCAAAAAACCGTTTTTGTTTTTTGTGTTTTGTTTTTTTAAACGAGTGTCTCGCGTTCCGAGGAGTCATTGGCATCGGAATTGAACGGTCTTCATGCAACATACAGGTGCTTTCATTTTGGATGAAACTGGTCCAGTGTAGATATTGTTGTATATTTCCCCTGTAAATAGAGCATTTCAAATAAGTCATTTAGAATGTAAGTCAAGAAGGATTGTGCTTGGAGATTCCTGATTGTCTTTCGTTATTATTGAAGAATACTGATCTTCTGTTAACACGAAATTGGTCGGCCCCTTATTTTACAAATAAACTGAGTTACTGATTCAATCAACGATATTGTTATAAACAATTGTCACTGATTTTAATGCTCTGTTGCGTCAACGATTGGAGCTAGGTATCAAAATGTTTTTTGGGGACACAAGTTGTCCCTTAATCCAGGCAAGAAAATTCACGCCATCATTCAGATCAACACCTAAAAATGTCTGACCAAAAATCTGAATAATTCATGATAATTCTAATCACGAAAGTTCATCCAGCCGACGGAAATTCTCTCGCCCCAAGTATTTTAATTCTGACATTTATTATTAAAAAAATTAATTGAAGAATTTTATTCCCGGAGAAAAAATAATAACGCAAACTGGATCAACCGGATCTTGAAGCAAGTGAAACTTTCGACTGACGCTCGTGACGAATATAACTATTTCATTCTGCGGGCCGCTAGCCTTCTACGTAGAATCGTCTGGATAATTCCATGGGCGCTTATGAGTATTTTTTTTTTTTGTGTGCCAACCGCGGAGGCGGACGGAGCTGGAGTGAACCACGACTGACACGGCCTTACTTTCACCCTCGAACAAGGTCTAGGACGATGGGCTACATTTCGCTGGTGATGCCTCTCCGTTTTCATATTCCAGCATGTCGCTCTCCTCTCTTCCATTCCAACAGTGCCAATTACAATTGAAATGACGGAAAAAAAAGTTTAAAAATAAGAAACAAAAAAAATAAAAAACGAAAAAAAAACACTAAATTAAAAAAAAGACAAAACAAAAAAACTGTATGCAGTCAGTGCCAGGAAGCGCTCACAGTGAAACATATTATAGAATCTTGTGCTATATACAATAATCATCGCCAGAGACTAAAAATTAATGGACACATAAGTGAATACATAACAGATCCAAAAAAATGTGAAACTATTATCGAATTTCTGAAAGCAACGAAAATGGATGACCGAATCTAATGCATTATCAGATATTATATTTTTTTTTTGTAATTTTTTCTTTAGTCGCTTAACCTCGATGCTAATGCGACCAAATAAAAAAAAAAATTCTTTAAAAAAAAAATTTTTTTTTTAAATAACCCAAAAAAACTTCTTTTCAAAATAAAAAAAAGAGCAGCCATAACAAAAATCCTACTGAAAAAAAAATATCAACTGATCGATTGATGAATTTCGCAAAAAGAAATTGGAACGTAGTACAGCACTGGGGATACTAGGATGAACGATAAAAGTGATAGGACACTGGAGCATCATGACGATAGCGAATTTTCCGATAAAATATTTAGCCTTTACGACCATCGCGATAGTTTCGCCACGATAATTTATTGTTTATGAAGTAATACGACATCAATTTTCACGATATTCCATATCGCGGGATCGCTACCAACGGCACAGGGTGTTCCCAAGCGGTAACCTATCCAAGTACTTTTCAATTTCCATAAGAGAAATGCATAAGGTGAAATAGTTGTACGATGGCGGCAGTTCACTCACGGCCAATAAAAGAGCGAGAAGACAAATCAAGTGAGCGGAGACTAACTGAAGAGCTTTCCACTAAACATTGCCATTAACATGATTTTATCAGTTTCATTATTTTGCACATAATGGACCCCCCCCCCTCCCCCCCCCCCCCCTCCCCCCCCCCCCCCCCACGGGTTGGGTTTGAGTCCGCCTTACGGCCTCATTTTACATCCATATCATCAGCACATTGGTGCTACCTAGAAAGTGGGGTATCACAAAATAGTTTCAAAATTTTTAATCACCAAAAAATTTATGAATTTTCAAAATTTTACCAAATTTAATTGTTTTGAGAAATTTGAAAATTCGAAAAATTTAAAAAAAAATCCGCGGTATGAATCACGGTCTTATGCAAATTTTGCAGGGGCACCCCGCCCCCCCCCCCCCCCCAAGCCACCCACCCACCCAGATCCGTTGCCCATGGAATAAATACAACAATCGCATTTACACCGAAATTTAATCTGATGAATAATTTAGCATTGTTATTCACCACGTGAGAAACAATGAGACGTACACTGCTGTCTGGGATTTACTGCGCAAGTAGTAAATCACCGAAATGAGTGAAGGAGTGTTATGGAGGATTATTTGATAACAGGGAAGTGTGGTATTTTGTTGTTATACGTGCAATGGAGACGTAATTATCTCACGCAGTGAGGAAGGACTTCTTCACTTTCACTGGGATTCTGGTCGAGTGGAATTTCAATTAGGCAGGAAGCCACTTTATGCACTTCTTTTCGATTATGGGGTAATGAGATTATGCAGAAGTTTAGGAGAGAATTTCATTAAGCTACGTATAGGCCCATGCGCGCCGGGTGGGTGGGTGGGAGGCTTATTTCAAATGTGAAATTTCTCGCGATTTCAATGGTCTAACTCTCGCGGAAATGTAGGTATCAGATTTTGTTGCGGAGTGGAAAAAAAACTGGGAGACAATGACACAAGATGATCATAGTATCATAGCCGGGCAAAATATATCTCACATATACATGTGACAAATGTGGCATATAATACAATTCAATTTCCGCGTACGCCGAAAAGAGTCGTTGGGGTGTATGGTAATTCAGAAGCGGTTGAACAGGAAAAATGAGCCTAATTGCTTTGATATTTATTGCGGACTTGTAAGGTAACAACTACGTGGATAAAGTGGATAGAAAATTTCACTGTGGCAAGTGAATTGCAATTTTTTTAGCGAAAAGGACCATCCGAAATAGTGGAACTACTAGTGGTGGGTTGTATAATTGGCAGACTGGGATATACCGAAAACTTGTTCTCTTTTTTTTACTTTAGTTTCTCAACTTTTTATACTAAAAAAGCATTCTGAAGAGTGGGGTCACCCACATATCTATACACTCACCCACCCACCCATCCATTCACCCACCCACCGATCCTCTGACCCACCCACCCATCGATTCACCCAACCACCCATCCACTCGCCCACTCATCCATTCACCCACCCATCCAACCACCCATCCACTCACCCACCCACCCATCCACTCACCCACCCACCCATCCACTCACCCCCTCACTGACCCACCCACCCACTCACCCATCCACCTATGCACCCACCCTCCCTCCTACCCACTGACCCACCTTCCTTCCCATCCACTCACCCACCCACCCACACAGACACAACGCCTATTGGAAATGTGTTAGAATGATCAATTAATTTTTCTCATTCATACCATTCGAATGTTCAACGCATTTTGAAACAAAATTGCTCATTATTATTTTTGTACCCAAGCGATTTTTACATAAAATTCGAAATTTGCAATTTCCTCATAAGGTCATGGTATTACTCATCTGGGAAAAAGAATCATTTTCAAGACATGATTTACCTGTTTAGACCAGAATTTAATTAATTAAACACCACATTCACTCGGAAAAGATAACCTCTAATTAAAACTTCTCACATCTCAATTTTTCCATTTTTCGTTTTCGTTTCAGTCTACAGCAATTGATGTTATGGAGAACAATTTAACTTGATGAAATACCTAGAGAGAGTGGGTTAGACATTGAACACAGTTTTAATTATTTTGAAAGATAAACGAAATGCATCAGGAAATTATTTCGTTAAGATTCCTAACATTTCCTCGTGGGTAATGAGTTATTTGCGGAAATACAATACGAGACTAATTTAAGTAATTGAATTAACTGATTCGTTCTTTGAATCGCGTGCATATCATCAAGAGGACCATTCTCATCCACCCATCCACCCACCCATCCACTCACCCACCCACCCACCCTCTCACCCACTCACCCACCCGCTCACCCACCCATCCACTCACCCACCCACCCACCCATTCACCCACTCTCTCACCCACCAACCCACTCGCCCACCCACCCACTCGCCCACGCACCCTCTCACCCACCCCCACCCACCCACACACCCATCCACCCACCCCCACCCACCCACCCATCCACTCACACACCCACCAACCCATTCACCCACTCTCTCACCCACCAACCCACTCGCCCACCCACCCACTCGCCCACGCGCCCTCTCACCCACTCACCCACTCACCCACCCTCTCACCCACTCGCCCACTAACTCACCCACCCACCCACTTACCTACTCGCCCACTAACTCACCCACCCACCCACCTACCCACCCACTAATTCACCCACCCACCCACATCCACACACATACACACCGATGGACAAACGTCCCTCGATACATGGAAAGATTGAGCACAGAGGTTTCAGGGGGTTCACCCTGCGTTTAGAAATACGATGGCGAAAGTCGGCTCCAGCCGGGGATGGGTGTCTCCTTTTCGAAAGAAATGCTGAAGAACGGCTACCATGGGGAGTACAAGAAAAGAAGGCTGCAACGGAAAAAAACGTGGAATCATTTAATGGGAAATCGATTTTGGAATTAACCCAAATCCTACGTGTTCTCTATTCTGGCCAGGACGTCAGAAAAAATACATAGAAATAAATTTTCCGTGGGGAAAATCATTATGAAAATGTATGCGAATCACTTGACGGAGAGTTATACGGGGCGTTTCGTTTTCACTTGTCAAAAACTCGTTTATGAGCATATCGCGGCGCGCCGATGGTCCGAAATGGATCGTCAATCACCTCCTGGATTCTCCAATTTCCTCAGCTTTCCAATGACGATGTGATGGCTCGTAAAATACATGTTGGCATCATACATTTATTTTCAATGAAATCGAAGTTCTCTTCAATATTTCCCAAATCTCTTTCCTTGTTTTTGAATTCTTCACAAGTTTTCAATTTTTTAAATTTTCAAAAAATTTCTGCAATTTGCAAAATTAAAAAAAAAATTGCTAACAATTTCTATCAAATTTAATTTTAGTACCTCAAAAAAAAAAAAAAAAATTAGTTTGAAAAAAATACCAGGGTGGAAAAATAAATCACAAAATTATGGTTCAATCAATCTTTATTTTTATCACGAATTTTTAACAATGACTCCATTGGGGTCTTAAGTACGCAAACTTTAACGCAATTTCTCCTGAAAATGCTCAATTTTCCATCTATTCTGATCGAACTCCATGAAGAACTGAATAATTCTGAATTATCCTCCGGAACTGCGAAAACGCCGTGTCAGTCTATTTCGTAACTATTCGATATCGATTTCGTGCTTTCACCGATTCGGGCCATAGCATATCAATCTTCAAACGGAGTTCGACTTCCTTTATTCCTTTCCCTTTAAATTTTTCTTTTTTTCTTTTTAGCTACCTAATTAATTGAATCCTCCCGCTCAATCGGAACCACCGCGCTTAATTGCTCGAATTATAATTGTGACTTTCGTCATTGCGCTTTTGCACACCTCGACAATTTCCAATTGTCATTCACGATTCTTACACATACTTCCGAGTTTATAGGCATTTTGGATTGTGGCTCTAGACCACGTGGAAAATTTATGAAAATGGAGCGAGATTGAAAAGATGATCGACTAGCGCTAGTTTGGATTCTATGGAGTTGGATATAAATTGAAATTACAGTGAGAAAATTTTTGATGAATTTTTGAGATGTGCATTTTTAGGGGTGGGAAATTTGGGGGCGGTTTTTTAGGGGTGTGAAAATTTGGGGGCGGTTTTTTAGGGGTGTGAAAATTTGGGGGCGGTTTTCCAGGGGTGGGAAAATTTGGGGGCGGTTTTCCAGGGGTGGGAAATTTGGGGGCGGTTTTGTAGGGGTGGGAAATTTGGGGGGCGGTTTTCTAGGGGTGGGAAATTTGGGGGCGGTTTTCTAGGGGTGGGAAAATTTGGGGGTGGTTTTTTAGAGATGGGAAGATTTGGGGCGGTTTTTTAGGGGTGTGAAAATTTGGGGGCGGTTTTCTAGGGGTGAGAAAATTTGGGGGCGGTTTTCTAGGGGTGGGAAATTTGGGGGCGGTTTTCTAGAGGTGAGAAATTTGGGGGCGGTTTTCTAGGGGTGGGAAAATTTGGGGGCGACTTTCTAGGGGTGGGAAATTTTGGGGGCGAGAAATTTGGGGCGGTTTTTTAGAGGTGGGAAAATTTGAGGGCGGTTCGCTAGGGGTGGGAAAATTTGGGGGCGATTTTCTAGGGGTGGAAAATTTGGGAGTGATTTTCTAGGGATGAGAAAATTGGGGGGGAGGGGGGTTGAGAGACGAGAATTGCAATTTTTAGGGGTAAAGCGAAATCTATAACCCAAAATATGAAGCAATTTTGGAATCTTGGGAACGTTACCAAAATCCAATTTTTGAAAATTTTAATAATTTCGAAAAACGAAATTTTAATGGTATCAAAAATCCCGAACGTTTTGAAAAACTTGAAAGGAAAAGAAAAAAATATTTAGATTTTTAAAAAATTCATCAAAAAAATTTGAGATATTTCTGAGGTTTTTTGAAATTTCAAAAATTCCAAAATTCCAAAAATTGTGATTGAAGCGTTCTAAAAAAAAATGTAGAGATTGCTCTAAAGTTTCATATAGATGACGCGTAGATGCTGCATACACATTTTTGTTCGAACAGCTTTAACACTTTTGTTACGATAATCCAATTTATAAAATTCACGTTGCCGCGCAAACGATTCAACCTAACAAAATATTCAATCAAAAAGCGCGCGAAAAATTTAAAAAATATGGATAATGATTTATGCCCCTTACAATTGAATAACGAGAGCGTTCCAAACTTTCACAAATTCCATTGATCCTCGTCTCGAAATCTGTGGCTCAATACACCTCAATTTATCCTAAAATTGATAAATCATTGAGGTACAAAATTTATTAATCATTATTCCACAACAATTCTTAATAATGAATAAAAAACCAAAATTAATTTCAATCAACTGTCCAAAGTATTCTCCACCAAATTTAAATATCGATTGGGTAAATATACTGAATAAAACTAATTAAACAGTACAAAAATTAAGTCCCTAGTAGAGTCTATATCTATATATAACTTCACGAATTAATAAAAAAAAAACTGTATTCCCTTCATATGCTTAAAATTTTGTCATTTTATTTTTGTAATTTTGTTTTTGAAAAATCGGAATATCATAAAAAAAAAAAAACAGAAAAATAAAATCAATCAAATATTTTTAGTGCAATTTTTTTTGACTGAACTTCTCAAATTCAAATATTTCCCGCAAACTTATCACTAAAAAATCAGCAATACGCTCCAACTTTCCAGGAGAAAAAATATCCAAAATGCTCATAAAAAAACGTACAATCAATATTTAGTGCAAAAAAAATATCCAAAGTTTAATGTGCCAGCCTCGTGTCTGTCAACCTGAAAATGCACAAGTGTACAAACCACATCATCATCATTCCACCCTAAATAGTTTTTCTTGTAATAGTAATATACTTTGAGAAAAAGATGAAAGCGTAGTGCGAGAGAAAAAATGCGGACCGACCGATCGCAATTTGATTACCTATTAATAGATAAACCACCTTTCTCCACTTCTAATTTTCTTGTTAATAAACACAGTATGTTCCCATTTTATGCGCAAATAATTTCTATCATGAAAAATACGTCGATACATGGTGATAAAAAATATATGATAAAACTTTTTTTTTTTTTTCATTTTTACATTTTGTATTAAATTGTTTTATTTTGCGCGCAAATTGTGATTCTTGTGTTGATGTATTTAATGATGTGTCGATAGGGGGAAGAACTCAATTCATCGATTGAATATATTACGATTATTATGACTTAATAGTGATTTTTTAAAAGGTAGAAAAACATTCGGAAGAGTAGAAAAATACGTAGAAAAAAGACAATTTGAATATTTATTTGAATATTTAGGTGATTAAGTCGAATTAGATAAGAGTATGTTTTTGTCAATGATTTATTTGAAAATTATTAGTTATTTGAAAAATAGTGATAGGGAAGCGTTTCATTAATGCTCTTTCATGAAAGTCTGAATCAGTTGTACTTTTTGCGAAACAAGTCCAGTGGCGCGTGCTGCGCATGCGCAGTTCCATTTTCCGCCGCACTGACTGGTGGCGCGTCGGTTTCGGTCTTACGCTTTTCGATAATTTCGATATATATCGATAGTTTCTTTCGTCTCTCCTTTTTACTATAGGACTATAGTGTAGGGATGGCGAATCATAGGTCAGGACGCGAGCCGCCAGCACTGATCTCTATATAACTGGATAGCTCATCCCTATGCCCCCACCACTCGCTGCGCAACGTACGCCAGCGCCACACTATACCCCCCGTGGTACTAAAGATGACGTTAGTGCGCATGCGCACGCTATTGGCGCTAATAAATTTACCACTGCCTCACCACTTGTCACTAAACGCCAGTTTTTGGATAGTGAGCGCCATATTTAACTTTGACGTTAAGGCTTCTGATTGGTCGAAAATTTAACTCCGGCCAATCACAACGCTTTTAACTCCTGGTTAACCGCGATTAACTTGACCGAGAACTGACCTTAAGGGCCAGTTCTTGACTAGTGAGCGCCATATTTAATTTTGACGTTAATGGTTCTGATTGGTCGAGAAATTTAATTCCGGCCAATCACAACGCTTCATTTTAACTTAATAGAGAACTGGCGCTAAACCGCGTAAGTGCAGTAGATATAAGTCTCGCCAAGTTAGGTAAATAATTCGGATGAAAACCGAAGGTCATTGGTTTATTTTTTTTTTCATTTGACAGGTTTTTAGTTCATCCGTGGTAAGCGGAGCGCTGATGGCGCTCCATGAAAGCTATGCTTACAGCCATTGGGATCGGCTATGAAGGTATATAGAGATCAGTGGCCATGAGGGTGACACTCCTCAGCACGAAGGGCGTTCCTGCCCGGACAGTGCTGTGCCAGTTTGTACACGTAAGGCTCCTCGGGTGCCCGCTCTTCCCCAAGTGTTCACTTTACAGTCGACTCTCCCACTAGTGCACTGCGCGGGAACGGACGCTCTACCGCCCTGTCCCACAAGTGACCCTCCCCTACTTCTCCCACTCCCGGATACTAGTGCCATGAGGTAGCAAAGTTACGTGGGACCATTTGCACAGTGGTGGGGAGGCGGCGCTTGAGGAGACAGTCAGTGGTGGGGTCATGACGATACTGACTATAGGGATCCATCAACTTGTGGGACGTGCACTCGTGGGGGAGTTGACTGGATTTTTGGTTTATTCAGGCCCTGCGCGTACGACACTGTCCGGCAAGTCACGTGGCCCTATGCTCCGCCCCCTTGAGTGACCGCGTAACGCAGGAAGCACCCATTCACCAAACAGGGTTGAGAAAAAGGACATTAAAATTTTCAAGATGATTTGAAGATATTGTTCTCTATTTGTTGATGTGGATTGAGGAAGTTTCATATTTTTTCCAAATTCTCCAAATCCTCAAAATTGATATCTGATCATCTGCGACTTTGTAATTGAATACCTTATGAGAGAGGCTATTCAAAATTCGAAAGCTTAAGTTGTTATAGTGAGATTCACCGAAACTAATAAAATTGTCGCACCAGGCGGCGATGTGCCGCCTCAACACTTTCATCGTTGAAATTTTTTTTTTAACTCGGTGAGAGAAAAATGGTGGGGGGGGGGGTGAAAGGGCGCCTCCCGCATTCCAATTCCTCCTTTTTTTTCATCCAAAGTGAACGAAATGATGATTTAAATCTTCAATTAAAAATTCAATTTTCCCATCTCTCAAAGCAATTTTTTAAAAAGTTTTTTTGCAATTTATCATATTCGACATCACCTCATTTTTTCAAAATACCCTACACTCCAACTTCTCCCATATTACACCTCAAAAAAAAAATGACAATTCACAAAAAAAAGATGTAGAAAAAAAAACCGTGAAATAGGTCTAGAGGTATGTGTTAGATGTGTACGTGTTGTCTTGATGTGATTGTATGTTATTTTTTTTTTTCACTCAGTTTCCATTTTAAAAATAGAAATAGAATCGAGGTCGATACTTAATGCGATTGTAGCACGAAGCACCTAATTCGTTTCATTAAATCGTTGAAGTAAGAAGCGATTGGCGATAAAGCATTTGTTTAACCATAATGACATGAGAAATTCGTTAAATGTAAAACCCTTCACATTAACAATAATTAACTAATTAATTACACATTAAGGAAGAATTACAGTCGATATTATCAATTGCATATAAAATTCTCATTTAATATTTTTCATTTTTTTTTTCTCATATTCGCTTCAGCCAGTCCCTCGTGCTGGGTTATATATATATATATATAATCTATCCATTTCTTGTTATTAAAATTCGAAATTTATAATTTTCACAATTCACCAATTACATCACATTGTCAGCTAAATGCAGCTCGCTCAATTATTTTTTTTTCCGTTTACCTTTATTTTAATTAATTATGTTTTTACCTTTTTTCTTTTTTTTTTTTATTTAAACCTAATGACATCGATGGACGCAATGTGCTTGGCGCTTTCATACTCCAATGAATAATTGAGAAGAAAACGCCACTTTAATTTCTCCATTCCAACGTTATGTTACGCTATAACTACTTGGAGATAGAAACAATATTCCATTATAATTATTTGTCTAATCTATGCGTTAGAAAAGAAAACATTTGAAATTGAACGGAAAACAAAAATACTTGCGGTTCGCACTAATCTGGGAGCTCGGGGAAGAGGTGGTAGAACGATTCACATGAGGAATTTAACGGTTAATTATGCAATATAGTTGTGCAGTCAAATAGAAGCTATGTTTGTTTGGAGAATTATTTAAGGATATTCCACCTATATTGGCGAAGATATAAGCATTGCTTGAAATTTTGACATAATGTTTTTGAAGCGGTAACAGATGCCTGTATGAAATTTGAGATTGATTCACAACACCGTTTTGTGGTTATTAATTATCAAAGTTCTCAATTAACACGGCCTCTTATGGGAAAAATAAAAGTTTCTGTAAATACAGTTCAAAATATAAAAATTTGTTGAAATTTTGAAAATTTACTATTGAAGCAGATATAAAACGATGGTAAAAATTTCATGACGATTGACTAAAATTTTTTTTCATTAATTTGTTTAAACAATATAATATTGATTCGCAAAATCAATTACAATATAATAATTTTCTATGGCTATCACTTCAACTAATTAACGCATTGAAATATTAATTGAAAATTATTGGCGATAAATATAACGAATTATAGAAAGGATCATAAACTTTTGTTATGACTATACGTGTTGAATACCCTTAACGGATTCTGCAAGAACATTTTTTTTTTAACCAAATTTTTCTCAAATTTTTTAAATCTTTTTTCTCGTTTTCCCTTCGGGTACATACTATAATTTTTAAATTTAATTTATTCAACGTGTGGATTTTTTTTGTCTAGACTAAATTGGTTGAAAAAACCTTGCAATTAATTATTTATAAAAAAAAATTTCATTTGCTTTTGTGCAAAAAATTTATTTGCAAATTCTCTGTTATTTTGTTTTCCAATTGTTAGTAATGATTGAGAGTTGCTAAGACACTAGACAACTGATTGAATCGTTCACCAACATCTCCCCCAAATGCACTAGTTTATCCGTCCTTATATACTCATCAACAATGCAAATGAATGACAATTCGCTCGATTGCTATGGCATCTAACCGACCTAAATTGTTAAATTGCTTGACATTCCATCACAGGTTAATTGGTGATCTACCCTGGGCTACAGACTAGGAAGAATTGTTTACAACAATTGCACCCTGATAGAACAGTTTAGTTATTATGGTGCTAGTTCTGGCAAAACTGTTCTGGCAAAACTGTTCTGGCAAAACTGTTCTGGCAAAACTGTTCTGGCAAAACTGTTCTGGCAAAACTGTTCTGGCAAAACTGTTCTGGCAAAACTGTTCTGGCAAAACTGTTCTGGCAAAACTGTTCTGGCAAAACTGTTAATCTAAAAATGGAGTAGACCCTTCCAAATGTGAAGGTGCATTTTTTGGAGTACCTCCAGTCTCACCAGAAGATTTTTCAAGCGATTTGCCAAAGAGATCCAGATTCAAACCTACTTTCCTATAATAACTAACTTTTTCTATCAGTCGAATTTTTTTTTCGTACATCTGAGATTCTCTGAATCCTTTCGTCATGCAGATATCTGCACCAATTTCCTGTCGCTCTTCTGTTACCTTTTCGCTAATTACCTTCAGATATTTCATTACAATAACATTTTTCCACGTTTATCTCGAAATTCAAAGAATCATTGAAAATCGTCACGAAATGGTCAACTTTTTTTTCTTTTTTTTTGTTCGAAATGGTCAACTGTAAAATTTGCGATAAATTTCAAAAGGAAATCCCTCAAATTGATGCAGACACCAGAACATCCATAACCCCCCTGAACCCTCCTGAACATATTGTTCCCAAAATTCAAAGAAAAAGAAAAATTCAAGATCAGTTGAGTTGGGTCTCAACATTTCCTTACATTCATTTTCTCAAAAACCATGAAAATTTTTAGGCAAAAAGTCACAACTTTCTTTCCAAATGATCACCAACAAACTTTGCAATTTCCCAAATTTTTATTCCCCGCGACAAACATTTCATCGTGTGTTCAGGAAGATTACCTCTCAACCCCCTCCCCAAAAATTTCCTCGCTTCCTTACTGTCTCTCCCTTCCACTGCGTCAATTCTATCATTCCTATCAGTCTTTGACATCTTGGAGCAGTTCTGCGGAGCCCTTGCGGCAGTGTTGTGCCAGCAATTTTCCGCGCATTAGCACAGTTTTGAGGATGGTCGAGGTGCGCCTCGCCGCGACATCTGGCCGCGGGACAATTCGCTACGCCCCCTTATGCTTTTTCCTCTGTTCGCGTCTGCCACCAGAGCTGGTACCAGGTGCTGACATACCTCCCCTTTCGCAATCAGCAGTTGGCATGGGCTTCAGCTCCCTATAGCTCAGCAGATCCTCATCATCGGGTACCCTTGAGATGAGATCCAAGACCTCATTATTGGGCACCGAGTGTGGCCTGAGAAGTTTCCTCAAAAATTTATTGACACCCCACATCAGTATCAAATACCTCACTGGTATCAAATACAGCACCACAACCCCAAGCACAGCCAGCACCATCGCCAGATAACTCAAATAAGGAACTGTAAAGTTGAACAAGTTCTTCACTTTCTCACACAAACTTGCTATATACCCAATAGAGTTCTGAACTGTCTGTGTGACTTCCTGAATCGCCTGAAGTCTCTCCTTCAAGCTCTTCTTCTCCTCCTTATCCTTATCATCCTCGTCCTCATCATCATCACCAGGTGTTGGAGGACAATCATCTGGATTCACTTCGCCATCTTGGAAGCTCGACTGATGGTAAGAGTGGAATTTTGACTCGGAAGTTAGCAACGATACAATACAATATTTGAGCATGATTAGGAGGGCTGCTGCTGGCAGCATCCAGGGCTCGAAGTAGTAGCAGCCAAGGACGAATAGAACTAGGGCTACTATACTTCGCGTTTTGCTCTCCCACTCCCAGCAGCTCTGCATGTACTTGCCGAGGTCAATGAAGAATACTATGACGGCTTTTAGTCGCAGGACGTTGCGCAAGAACAATTGTCTTTTGAATTTTACTTCAGGCTCCATGTACTTCTGCTCTTTGGGATTCAGAGTCCTCACCTGCAAGGTGAGAATTTGAATTAGTCTGTCGAGTTGAGAAAATATATTAATGGTATTATAAATATTGAATTGGTCATTGGGGGAAGGAGATGGGGGGGGAGGGGATGGGGGAGGAGGGGGGGGGGAGGAGGAGGAGGAGATGGGGAGGAGGAGGGGGGAGAGGGGATGGGGGAGGGGGAGGGGATGGGGGAGGAGGAGGGGATGGGGGAGGAGGAGGGGGAGAGGGGGAGGGGGGGAGGTGACATCCAGCAAGTTAATTAGAGCTAACGGAAATACTGCACATAACTACATACCCATGCCCGCAGGTAGTTCCAGACAACTGTCATCTCCAATAGAATTTGGGGAGAATTACCCTTTGCCCTGCAGCGCAGCTTTTTATCCTTCAAAGCGTACCACCTCTTTTCGCCATTGCGTATTCGCAAAAGGGGAACTGCTATCTTTCCCAGGAACTCAACCTTATGGTCTCTATCTTCATCATAGACCTGCGGTAATGGGACATATGTAAGCAGATGGTATTTTATTGGGTTTGTGATGATTTATGGATCATACTGAATGTTTAGACTAATTTAATAGATATTAATATTCTACATTTATATGACATATATGATGATATTCTTGTGGATATGAAATTTTATCAGATAAAATTTCAAATATAAATTTAAATTTTTAGATATCAATTTTTTTTTCAGATATAAATTTAAAAAATGAATAAAAAAAAATAAATACGAAAAAATAAATCAAATAAAAAATAAATAAAAAAAATTAATTGAAAAAAATAGATGAAAAAAAAATAGAAAACTATTACAAACCGTGATTTCGAGTACGGAATTGATATCCTTCACATTGAAGGTGAAGATCTTCTGCCAGTTTGGAACAAGTGTTTTATACTCAGTTTGAGTTTGAAGACGAGAGTTCACTAGCTCAAGCACGCAAAAGGGATCGCTCTTTCCGCCAAGATCGGCTGCTGCTAGGCCCTGGGCTCTGTAGACTTTGATCGTAAGGTGGCCGACATCTCTCGGACGCTGGAATATAATTAACAATGATATTGTTTTCGTATTTGTCAAAACAAAATTTTATTCTGACCAAGATGGAGATATCGGCATAGAGGCGGACAGACATGAACATACAGATAGTAATAAATAAGTCAAACCAGGAAATTGAATATGATGAAATCAATAAGGACTTACCTGGAGTGTATTGCGAAAGGAGTACTTCTGGGCGAGTCGACTGAGCTCCTTCGGATTTTCTTCTTGCGCCGCAAGATCGCTGATTGTCTCACTAGCTGTTGTACCGCTAATCGTCAGCAGTAAGAATATGTTCCCAGCGCCATCCTCAAGATCCCGCCAAATGCGATGTGTTGTCTCGCGTTCTAAACCAGCTAGGTCAATTGTCGTACGACCCATTATGTCATCTTGGTGGCTCTTGTCTCGGTCCCAAACTGTAACTTCCAGCTCCTGTCCAAGATATGGGTCCTCGTAGAGGTGTAGATCGAATTGCTCCAGCCAAACTGGATTCAGTGTCTTGTTCACCATCTTCGATTTGTATTTTTCGGTTCCAAGCCTGTGAAAAAAATTGTAAAATGGATTATTAACTTCTCGGTGAGGAAGTTATAGTAAGGCGGAAAATTGTGTGTCCCAGAATCACGAAATTTTCATATTTCTCGCTGCTTCCCATGTCTATGTGTGTGTGTGTGTGTGTGTGAAGGTGGGTGGGGATGAGTGGGTGGGTGGATGGGGTTGGGTGGGGATAGGTGGGTGGGTGAGTGGCTGGGGATAGGTGGGTGGGTGAGTGGCTGGGGATAGATGAGTGGGTGTGTGGGTTGGGGTGGGTTGAGGTGGGTGGGTCGGGGTGGGTGAGTGGGTGGGTGGGTGGGTCGGGGTGGGTGAGTGGGTGGGTGAATGGGGATGGGGATGGGTGGGTGGCTGGGGATAGGTGAGTGGGTGTGTGGGTTGGGGTGGGTTGAGGTGGGTGGGTGGGTGACTCGGGGTGGGTGAGTGGGTGGGTGAATGGGGATGGGGATGGGTGGGTGGCTGCGGATAGGTGAGTGGGTGTGTGGGTTGAGGTGGGTGGGTGGGTGGCTCGGGGTGGGTGGATGGGGATGGGGATGGGTGAATGGGTGGGTAGCTGGGGATGGGTGGGTGGGTGAATGGGGATGGGTGAAGGGGGGGGGACGTATATGACCATTTTTTAGGCTCGACCTATTTAATTTTTTTTCTCAATTATGCATACCACCATAAAGCAGGCTTCATGAAAGGAGTTCAATAAATAAAATGTACTTTTCAATTACCTGAATTTCACATAGGGATCTGACAGCCCGTCTATATCCATAGGAATCAAGTTCTTGGCCTCCACGAGGACAATTGTTACCACCGAGCTCCATATTTGGGACTTCAATCTGCGATTGACATCTGCAAGTCTATTTGTACGTTGAAAATACTGCGGGCAGAAGAGACAATAGAGACATTAGCAAACATCGAATACCACCATTTCAGTAAATTCTAAATATGACTCATAGCCATGATGTCGTTAATTTTTTGTAAACGACGGGCGATGATAATTCCTGCAATTTCACATCTGTAATTCCATCACCGTTTACCATTCCAGGGAAATTTCGAATTACGTGTTACCATTTCCTCCAACAAAATGAAGTATTTCAAGTATTTTTTTCTTATATACTAAGCAAATTAGTTTTCATATAATTGCTGAATTAGGAATAAATATTCTTCAACTATTCATTTCTTGAAGATTAACATTTTTAGAGATCAGGTCTGCTACCCAGTCATCTCCATATACTTCAAATTACTGGCCTCTACCGGGCCAGTGTTGCCAGTTCCGAGAACGGTTCCAAGTGATCGAACAGTTCCGAGAATCGTTTTGCGTTCTGGGAACTGTTCCCGGCGGAAGAACACTCGCGAGGTCGGTTCCATATGAACATCAAGTTCTAGGAACTGTTCCAGATGAACATCAAGTTCCATGAACTGTTCCAGATGAACATCAAGTTCTAGGAACTGTTCCAGATGAACATCAAGTTCTAGGAACTGTTCCAGGTGAACACCAAGTTCTAGGAACTGTTCCAGATAAACATCAAGTTCTCGGAACTGTTCCAGATAAACATCAAGTTCTCGGAACTGTTCCAGATAAACATCAAGTTCTCGGAACTGTTCCGATTACAACTCCGAACACTCCCGTCTGAAAACCGTTCCAGCTGAACATCAAGTTCTAGGAACTGTTCCAATGAAAACTCCGAACAGTTTCGCCTGAAAACCGTTCCAGTCGAACATCAAGTCCTAGAAACTGTTCCAGATAAACATCAAGTTCTAGGAACTATTCCAGATAAACATCAAATTCTAGGAACTGTTGCAGATGAATATCAAGTTCTGGGAACTGTTCCAGATGAACACCAAGTTCTAGGAACTGTTCCAGGTAAATATCAAGTTCTCGGAACTGTTCCAATTACAACTCCGAACAGTTCCGTCTGAAAACCGTTCCAGATGAACATCACGTTCTAGGAACTGTTCCAACGAAAACTCCGAACAGTTCCGTCTGAAAACTGTTCCAGATGAACATCAAGCTATACGAACTGTTCCATTTAGAACTCCGAACAGTCCCATCTGAGAACTGTTCCAAATGGAACTTCTGGAAAATGTTCCAAGCGCCAGTAAAGGTTTGAGACCTGTTCAGGTGGAACAATTCTTGGAACTGTCCGTTCACGGGGAACTGTTCTCGGAACGGAAAGCAGTGTTGCAACTCTTCGATTTCAAACTTCAATGAGGTTGGAATTGGGCAAAATCAAATGATTTTTCTTCAGTGGAACACGAGATTTGTTAGTTTTATTCAATCGCGTGATCGGTTAAAACTCATCGAATCTTTATCAGTACCCTAATAATATCGTCGACAGTTTCCCTGACTCCGTCCTTCACTTTGTCACCGAAGCTCTGATGATCCTTTCCTCCCGTTTTTCCTTCAATCTGCTCCATCAGGGTTGTCTGTGTGCCTGACATATTGCCAGGCTCTACGGTAGAGCCTGTGAGTTCCCTCGGGGACTGCTGAACATGCTCTCCATCACTCTCTTCACGTATGCAGCCAGCCTCACATTTAATCCCCTCATTACTCTCATTATCATCAAGACTGATAACAACCGTTTTCTTCACATTTCTACTCACGGAACTCTTGTTCTTCTTATCTGCAATCCAATTTTCAATTTTCTGGAGACATGGATATTTATCGGAATTCTCCTCCAAGAAATTGTCAACTCTGTCCCCAAGGAGCTTCTCAACACCTTCCACTCGTCGCTCCAGCGAGCTTCTTCAGACGATGAATCAGAATAAGGTAAGTGATTAGGGTGAAAGGCCAAATATTAGGGGTGATTAGGGGCCTGAGCATGGCCAAATATTAGAACACTAATTACTGTCATTTAGAATCTCACCCGGAGAATGTACGAGGGGGAAAATTTCCGCGAAAATTTCCAGGGGCAATCTGAATTTGTGTGCAAATTTTTCAACTTTTTGGAGTACTAGTTCATGCTGTGGCCGCGTAGCGGGCACAAGCCGTTCCGTACCTGACTTCGATTTCGGTAATCGATTTCGATAATCGATTTCGGTAATCGATTTAGATAATCGATTTCGATAATCGATTTCGATAATCGATTTCGATAATCGATTTCGATAATCGATTTCGATAATCGATTTCGATAATCGATTTCGATAATCGATTTCGATAATCGATTTCGATAATCGATTTCGATAATCGATTTCGATAATCGATTTCGATAATCGATTTCGATAATCGATTTCGATAATCGATTTCGATAATCGATTTCGATAATCGATTTCGATAATCGATTTCGATAATCCATTCAATTTCTTGGTCGAAACTCTCATTTATATATAAGGACGAGAAAGATAGAGACTACAATTGTCAATGGAGGGGTTGCGCGCGCATTCCAGCGTGACCGACTTCGAGATATTTCAAAATTTTGGCATTGTCTTTTTTATAGTAGGAAAAAAAAAGTGTGCTCCATCATTGGAACTTTCAAATTTGATTCTCGCTACGCTCAATAAATGTTATCAACATTATTTGCGAACTTTGGCACTATATAATCATTTACATAATTCTGATTGCATACCTCAGTAGACTCACGGATTTGTGTTTACCGCGTTTGCCACGCGAAGTGGGATAGCCCCTTCTCGGAGCATTCCTCGATTGCTTTGATCTCGGCTCATCGTCAGACTTAATTAAATGCACCTTGGGATCCTCATCACTCCAACCATCTTCCGTCTTTTCATATTTCACGTGAGAGTAATCAAAGGAATCGTGTTCACTCAGTGACGGTGGTATCGAGTCACTCATATTGAATACGCGATTAAATTGCACAGGAACAGTTAGTGCATGGTTATTTTAGTAGTATCAGCGACATTTCACATAGTTCTGCTTTTTGCAATGGTTCCAAGATTTTTGGGAGTCTGTACAGTAGTAGTATTTCCAAAAAAAAACATACACACACCTATCCACCCACTTACCCATACCCCCCCCCCATCACCCACCCACCCGCACACACACCCACTCACACACTTACACTCACCGACCTACCCACACTCGCCCACCCACCCACCCACTTACACTCACCCACCCACCCACCCGCACACACACCCACTCACACACTTATACTTACCGATCTACCCACACTCGCCCACCACCTACACTCACCGACCCACCCACCCACCCACACTCACCCACCCACCCACACTCACCCACCCACCCACACTCACTCACCCACCCACCCACCCACACTCACCCACCCACCCACACTCACCCACCCACACTCACCCACCCACACTCACCCACCTACACTCACCCACTCACCCACTCACCCACCCACCCACACTCACCCACTCACCTACCCACCCACACTCACCCACCTACACTAACCCCCCCCCACACACACACATACACACAGACACACACACAACTTATGAAATTTTAAATCAAGTTTGATGTCTTCAGTGAATTGTACCCAGGTTATACTGGAGTGAAATTGTACTGTGTTGATTCTGTTGAGACTGTGTTGATTAGTCATGAGATTCTCATGTCATCTGCTGCGATGATGAGACTCGTCGGAGATGTTAATGTCCGTCTTTGTGTCACTACTGTCAGCTAAAGGGGGCTTCACATCTTTCAGACAACTCATGACTAGGTAGAGGGAAAATAATTGTTTAGTGACGCATGAAAGTGTATGAGTGTCATTCCGTTGAGAATTTTTCAGATTAGCGACAGGGGTAAAAAATGTTTGTTCAAAGAAACAGCATCTGGCTGGCATTCTTTCCGGACAAAATTTCTTCAACGAAAATCTTCCAAAAAGTCCTACATTCTGCTTTACTTTGGTTATTTCGTTCTAAATAAATAAATAAATAATAAATTTTGTCTTGATTATTTTGCGCGGCAATTCTTGACACTTGCCGGAAATTCATTGCACTCCTCTGTTATCTTTCTCGAAAGCGAAATGATTGTTCAGTGATGAATGAGAGTGTTCACAGTTCATAGCTCATTCTAGTTGAAGACACAATACTAGCTGTGGATTGTGTGTGTGTGTGTGTGTATATGTATGTGGGCGTGGGTGGGTGGGTGTGGGTGGGTGGGTGGGTTTGGGTGGGTGTGTGTGGGTGGGTGGGTGGATATGTATGTGGGGGTGGGTGTGGGTGGATGGGTGTGTGTGTGTGGGGGGAGGGGGGTATATGTGTGATTTTTTTAGTGCTCGTCCCTCTTAAGCCAGAGCACTGGGCACCCATCCAAAAACCGAAAAACTAACAATTTCGTCAATTATTGAAATCCCTCCAAAAGCCTATTAGTTTTCTTAAAACTCATTTATGAGCTTCCCAAAAAACTTGTTCCAAAAAAAAAAAACAATCTTGGGTGGTAGTCGATGAGGAGCAGGGGGTGGGTGGTGGACCGCCCACCTTAAATTGTCACGACTGGTTTTCACCCCCGCCCCCCCCCCCACCCACTTCCCGCCGCCCCTTGTAATCGTAACGTGCATGGGTAGTCCTACGAGACTTCCGAAAAAGTCCTCTTATACTTTTCCACTATCAAACTTCGCACTATCCCAGTTTTCCTCTTCAAACCCCTCAACAATGACTCAAAAGCACTATCACTTCACAAAGTCGACTTGCGATAGCCTCACCAACAAATCCTCTTGATAATCCACTTCCTCCACAACCACATTTCGGCCCGCAACTACGACGATTTTACGGAATCTCATAAATTAGCCTAGAGCACTTTTTTAGCGGCCATGTCTCTCCCATCTTCCCTCACTCCCAAAAAAAAAAAAAAAAAAAAAAAAAAAAAAAAATCAGCATAACTTCAATTACACATAAAATTATGCATATTTTGGGAAAAAGTCATTGCACTGAACTTTACACTTTGCGATAACATTGCAGGAGGTGATAAATAGAAATTGACTTTCGTGGAAAATCTATCAACAGATTGAGCCGGTGTTTATCACAAGATTCGATTGAGCCAATAATCATTAACAGATTTCGGGATTTTGACTTTCCGATAAGACAAGATAGGACTTACCCCCCCCCCCCCCTCCCTTTCCACCCGCTCCTCTCCTCCCCCCCCCCCAAAAGAAAAAATTGTCTGCTCCAAATGATTTGATATATTGAACCAAAGATGTTAAGTAGCTCTGCGACTGCGAGACCCGGGTTCGAATCCGGAGGGTCATAATCGCGGACTTTTCCTTCCGAAATTCAGAGAATTAAAAAACAAAAAATGGAGAGAATTCAAGTAATTTAATTCAATTAGTGATTGTGCATGAATTATCCTGACACAATCCCGTTTACAGGCTTAATTGATGACTAAAATCCCGTGGACCGAAAGTGAACCTTAAGGCAAAGTGTAAGACTTAGTATTACTGCACTGGACGATATAATAAAAAAAAAGCAAAATATATATTGTTTGGATAGGATTTATCGTGTATCACAATTGTTATTCCTTCCGACCCATATACGAACTGTCTCTGTTACGCTTGCCGAGGTCGCTCCACGAGGCACCGGTGTTCCATTTTGATAACACTAAGTTGGTTTAAGCGGAAGGGGAGCGAGCTGGAAATTCTTATCCAGCAACGCTCAAAGTTTTTAATCGGGGACACGTGGATGGTGACAGTGCTTGGAAATTTATAGATCTCGGAATATCGATCTTGGAATCTCGATCTCGGAATATCGATATCGGAATATCGATTTCGGAATCTCGATCTCGGAATATCAATCTCGGAATATCGATCTCGGAAGATCGATATCAGAATATCGATCTCGGAATCTCGATTTCGGAATATCGATCTCGGAATATCGATTTCGGAATCTCGATCTCGGAATCTCGATTTCGGAATATCAATCTCGGAATATCTATCTCGGAATCTCAATTTCGGAATATCGATCTCGGAATATCGATTTCGGAATCTCGATCTCGATTTCGGAATATCAATCTCGGAATATCGATCTCGGAATATCGATCTCGGAATATCGATCTCGGAATCTCGATCTCGGAATCTCAATCTCAGAATCTCGATCTCGAAATCTCGATCGCGACATCTCGATCTCGGAATCTCGATTGGATTATGCATGATTTTTGGTCCATTATCTTGAGATCTTCCTAACAGGCAGATGACACAATATTAATCTACTCTTGTGGTACCGCGTGGAGAAAAAAAAATTGAAACATTGAACGTGAAACGATACGAAATTTTCAAAATATTTAGGAGGAAATGTAAAAAATTAAAAAGTTTCAATAATTCCGAAAATTTCCAAAAAATTAAAGAAATTTTTTTTTTTTTATTTTCAAAATTTGGAAAATTTTAATTTTTTTAAAATGTCCATAATGGTCCATCCATACCCCGCACTGGCAACCTATGAACCTGGCAAGCTCCTGTGACCAACCCCGAATGTTCCAACAATCGAATAAACACTGGCTAACCACTTCGGATCGATACCAGCTTCACGGACTTCGGATTGACTTGACGGGATTGACTACCTTGAAATTCCGAAATGAAAACAGACCCGTTCAGCTTTGACGCGCAGTAGACGTTCCGATAGACCGCCGGTAACATCCAGATAATGCGACCAAAGCATCAAAACTGCGTAGACCTCGAAAGTCGCGGAAGAAACACAGCTGAAGTTACCCCCACCTTAGGTTGTGATACAGCCAGATGGAACGTCGAGTTCATTCATTCGAGTTTACGCAATAGTGTCGGAATGAGCAGGTCACGTGGTCGAGATATACAAATATAGATACACTCTCAGTCATTTTCACCTAAATTTTTCGTGTTTCACTATGGAAATTTTAAGCCGTCAGTGGTCGCGACTAGGACCGCGACACCGGTAGACATTGGTTTTAAGGTTGTTTCGTTAGTTAAATATTCAGGTTCCGGCATATTTGTCACGTTTCGGGATCATTTTGAACATTGTGTGTATACGTGTGTGTGTGCATGAGTGGGTGGGTGGGTGACTGGGTGAGTGTGGGTGGGTGGGTGAGTGTGGGTGGGTGAGTGTGGGTGAGTGTGGGTGTGGGTGGGTGGGTGGGTGAGTGAGTATGGGTGGGTGGGTGAGTGAGTATCGGTGGGTGGGTGAGTGAGTATGGGTGGGTGGGTGAGTATGGGTGGGTGGATGAGTGTGGGTGAGTGAGTGTGTGTGGGTGGATGGGTGGGTGGGCGAGTGTAAGTGGGTGGGTGGGCGGGTGTGGGTTTGTGGGTGCGACTGTCAATGGGTGGGAGCAAAACAACGCTTGGACAAGAATTAAAGAAGATAAGAGGAATTTTTTGGTGAGGCTGCGGTGGCTTCCTTTTTTCTGGCCCGCTAGTTTGTTTTTTCTAAGGTATTTGGGTATTTCCGATGAGTCAGATTAGTAAGAACGGCTGATCACTTTATGAGAAGTGGATAAGTATTAGATGACTGGATGGAAAATCGAAAGTTCTAGATTATGCATGCAGCCTCTGTTGCAAGTTATTATTAAGTACAGATGGGAAGAATTGGAATGATTCTGCATTTTCACATATGAATTACGATCTATCTATTTTTTTACGATGATGTGGAATGCTGAGGAGTGCGTGAACGAGGTTATTTCTGGATGTTTTTAAAACCTTCCAGAAAAATTGTTTTTTTACAGAAAATTCAGGAAAAGCAGAAACTCGAATTATTCTTTTCGAAAAAATTTCAAAAATTTCAGAAATTTCAAAAATTTCAAAAATTTCAAAAATTTCAAAAATTTAAAAAATTTAAAAAATTTAAAAAATTTCAAAAATTTCAAAAATTTCAAAAATTTTAAAAATTTCAAAAATTTTACCAATTTCAAAAATTTCCAAGATTTTCAAAAATTTTTAAATTTCCAAAATTTTAAAAATTTTAAAAATTTCAAAAATTGGAAAAAAAAATCAAAAAATCCTGCCAATTTCGACAACCCTCACTAACTCCAAAAATCGAAACGATTCTAAAAATCGCAGGGAATCTCATGGGACCAATCTCAAAAATCCCGAAAACCCCCGAAAATCTACAACCTCCAAAATTTCACATTAGAAATGCAACAGTGTAACGAATTGGCGATGAAGATCAGCCTCATAGCGTGATAGTGCTGGGGGGCCTATATCTGCGCTGAGAAAGTGCTATTCTTAGTGCTATCACATTCAAGGACTCGCAAGAGCCCAAGGTAGTGATCGAAGGCTCGGGACAAAACCGCCGAAAACAATGAAAACCCTGAAAAACATTTTTTCTTCCACTCTTCCATTATTCAATCCCCGTAAAACTCGGCAGACAATGGCCCCAAACTATTGGTAGTGTGCCGAGTTTTGATAGCGAACTCATACGGGTTGCCACCATCGTCTTTAATTGACAGTGCTCGGATGTATTTATAAAGTTTCAAAGCCCACACGTATTCATCGAAACCACAATCCTTGAACGCAAAAGATAAAAGTTTGTGATAACAGCTGCGAATGCCAAACATAAATAAGGGACCAATTACTTATTTGGAGTGTCATAATTAGCTATTTAAACTACAAGTTGATGGAAACTACCTTGCGTATTACAATTCAATTTTTTTACAAAATAAATCTTAAATAGTAAAAATTCTGAAAGTTGGCAAAGTAAATTCGTCGAATATTTTGGGTAGAGTAAAATTTATCCGAGAATGAAATTGTGTTCGACCTAGTTATTTTGAGGTAAAAATAAAAATAATGAAACTTTTTTCTTTTCTCCTCAAATTTTTACAGACAAATTTTTGTATTATTTACATAAAGGTTGTTAGGACTTCGTTGAGGCATATTCACTGCGCGCGCAGTTTAGCCTAAGGTAATGCTAACTTTGTGTTCCAGAGATTACTTAATTGCGAGCTGGGCCAGCCGAAATTCTGCCCTGAAACTAACATCAACCTGCTCGTTGAATTTGAGCTCCATCAACAGCGCAGTGCTGTTGATATTAATTAACTCAGAAATAGGGAACTCGCATGGTGTCATCATTTTTTTTCAAAACACAATTTTCCATATTTTTTTCACTATTTCTTTTCAAAACCCAATTTTCCATATTTTTTTTGCTATTTTTTTTTCAAAACACAATTTTCCATATTTTTGTCACTATTTTTTTTCAAAACACAATTCTCCATATTTCTTTCGCTATTTTTTTTTTCGAAGCACAATTTCCCATATTTTTTTTCAAAACACAATTTTCCATATCTTTTTCGCTATTTTTTTTCAAAACACAATTTTCCATATTTTTTTCGCTATTTTTTTTCGAAGCACAATTTTCCATATTTTTTTTCAAAACACAATTTTCCATATTTTATTCACTATTTTTTTTCAAAACATAATTTTCCATTTGTTCTTTGCATCAGAAATACCAATTTTGTTTTTCAATACTCTCCCATAACTGAAACGAAATTGTCCTCTCTTCCACTTTCTCATCAAATCTGTCAATGTGCCTCTGGCATTTGACATCTGTCATTTGGAATAGTATGAAAAAATAATTTCACCTAATCCCGAGCAAAAAACCTACCCATATATTTTTCCCAAAACCGTCTCTCCCAAGTGTACCTTCCTAGATGAAGCGAAACGTAATGAGGAAGAGTCATAAAGACCATACAAACCTGTTCTTTCTCTTGTTGGTTCCGCGGCCACAGTGTCGCCGTAAGGAGTATCTCCCCGAGATGTTGACGAGGTCTTCCCGGATCCTTCAGCTCTAGAGTTATATCCTGGGGCTGTCCCAATTCCAGTTGAGTTAATTCCAATGATGCAGCACCCATGAAATCATCCTGCAGGCCCCAGTCATAATCGAAGACCTTTGGAGGAGAACAGTGAAATTAATCATCAAGGGACATTGCGCCTAATGGAAGCCATTAGATACGTGGTACATTGTTAAAATCGGCTCTTAGGTAAATGACGCCAGAATATAGGAGTGAAATTTCAGAGTAGCATCTACCGGAATCTCCGTTATTCAATAGGGAAGTTCAACGATTTTTTAAAATTACTTCTTCTACATGCCTCGCATCATCTATGTTTCCATAAAAAAAAAATCGATGGAGCGATACTTATTAATTTTTCAGAACGTCCAAATTTAAGGATATTCAACCGGTATAGTCAAAACAAAAGTTTATGACCCTTTCCATAATTCGTTATATTTATCGCCAATAATTTTCAATTAATATTTCAATGCGTTAATTAGTTGAAGTGATAGCCATAGAGAATTATTATATTGTATTTGATTTTGCGAATCAATATTATATTGTTTAAACAAATTAATGAGAAAAAATTTAAGTCAATCGTCATGAAATTTTTACTATCGTTTTATATCTGCTTCAATAGTAAATTTTCAAAATTTCAACAAATTTTTATATTTTGAACTGTATTTACAGAAATTTTTATTTTTCCCATAAGAGGCCGTGTTAATTGAGAACTTTGATAATTAATAACTACAAAACGGTGTTGTGAATCAATCTCAAATTCCATACAGGCATCTGTTATCGCTTCAAAAGCATTATGTCAAAATTTCAAGCAAGTCATACATCTTCGCCAATATAGGTGGAATATCCTTAAAATACTCTGGAAGCCCGCGCGAAATCGTTGACGGCGCTCTATACTGGCCACGTGGCGCTGCTCGGCAGAACTTGGTACTACCGCTGGCGGCACATGTAGGCACTAACCAACAAACCAAGCGCATCTTTTTGTAATGTTACATTTTTTTTTATTACAAATTGAATAAGTGTCCCCAAAAATACGGGTTCAATTATCAACACCTGTTTACGTAATTACCTTACAATTTTTTTTGCCCCCCCCCCCCTCCCCCAAAGATACCATGTGAGTGCTCGCGCTATGAGCAGAGTGCCGCCCTTCGTTTATTGATTTGATCTATATTTGTTAAGAAAATTTGAGGGTTCGCTCACATTCACAAAGCAAATGCATGGAGTGGCTGAATTGAAATGCAATTTGTTATCACAAAATTAGGCACAATGTCTGTATAATATAATTCCATTAAAAACACTAGGCAGATATATTTCAAGTAATACAACATTGTTCTGTATCGCAACAGCGCATGAAATGGAGACTGGCTGACGACTTTCCTCCTTTATTATCCAGTGAACTATTGTGCTCAGCTGAAACTATGCATACATTTTTTATGTGGATTTATGGAAGCACATTCGTGGGTATTACGCGTTTTCCCATAATGCGAGTATTTCTATGGCCATCCATTCATGAGAAGAAATGAAATCTCGCTCTAATCCGTTCGAACTATATAATCACATATTTATACAAATCTCTCCTCGATTTTTTTCGCCCCATTTTTTTCCTTTGGAACGTCATATTCTTTTCTTTCAACAGATTAATTAATATTCCTAAGTCTGCATTTTTTTCGCAAGCTCTATATTAGCGGATATTCAAATATGATCGGGTTTCCCGCCAGAGTCGGAGATCCGATAAGCGCGGGAAACTCGACTCGAGCGCACCTACGGCGCGGACGGTAACTGCGCATGCGCGTGAGGATTGTTTACGTGCCTAGGCCGGAAAAATACTATTTTCGACGACTGTGCCTATAATCTAATCGTAATAATCACCCAATAATTATTATAATTACAAGAGTCAAAAATCTCCACCCTCTTTATATACCGAGGCCGAAAAGTGCGGACTTCCGGTTTCTGCAGGTATGAAGTTTTAGCCAAAATTACAATATTTTTGTGGACCTTTTTTCTCTGTGTGAATAACGGATTCCATTTCCATTAACTGATAATTTCTCAATCGCTATATATAGTATGGAAAAACAAAATTGAACTGTCAAAAAGAAAAGGAAACTCTAGTGATCGTAATCCACTCGAACTTCCATATTGCTGTTTGACACGCAAGCACTTTTTATTTTTCATTATCCCTTCCGGTCGAATTGCCGTTTAATCTATCAAAGTGGATGTTACGCAGATGGAGATAAATTAAATTGTTCGTACAGCCATTAAATTTTCACGTTCTTGACCACCATCAAAGACATTTCCTTCTTTGGACATTAAAAGGAATTAATGGGATTACTTCATGGTGGAAATTGTTTTTACAGTTTGAGAAAGTAGAAACGGTCTGGTGGCATTAAAACACGTCTATTCACTATTGTTTTGTACTTTTAAGGGTTGCGCTATGTAGGGAGGAATTACTGGGACTGGAAAGCCACGTTTATTTTCTACCAATCTTCAAAAGAAAAAGCTGAATTATTCTCAGTGGTAGTAACTCCCGCAGAAAAGAGTATCTGCAATTTATGTATACTATATAGTTTATAGTTGTGCGCATGCGCAATATGTTGACATGTATAATTATGTTGGATAATTATGTTGCGAGCAATTTCACGATTACAAGAATTTCAAAAATTTTAACGTTTTCAAAATTGTGGATATTTTGGGACTCTCAAAATTTTTCAAAATCTTCCAAATTTGGGAGTTTGAATTCTCCTCCCAAAAAAATCCAATGTCAATTTTTTTTTCAAAATTTTGCGATTTCTTCTTTTTAGAATGAGGTCAGGAAAAATCAATATATATATATGTTGGCACTCCGACTGACCCAAGATGCATCCATAATCCATATAATCGGCCTAAATCTAAAGCGTCCCACCGAATTTTCTCCAGAAATTCTCCGTCAAATTACTTTTTCATTTTTCCATTATGAATGTCTAGAAAATGAGATTCCATCCAAATATAAACACTTTCCCCAAGACGTATAAAACTCCCAGAGGACATCACGAGATTTTATCTCGAGGGAATTCCAGTGAATCGAATGTAGAACACCGTTGAAAAGAAAATTCAAAGATATCTTTTCGTGGAATACTTTCTGAAATTTCAGGCAAACAAATAGAATTTTGAATGAGCAATCAAGAATATGCGGAAATGGAAATTTTGAATGTTCGGATGTTGTTTTCTCTATGACAAGTAAACGTAAGGTAGAGGGTTATTTTCCTACCCTCGGGAAATATCACTTCAAAATAGTTCCGCTACTCGGTACGTGAAGCAGCATTTCATGTACGCTTCGCATGCCCCCCCCCCCCTGCTCTTTTCTCTGAATTAATTTCAAAATTTTTCATTATGAAATAATGTGACATAATGTGCTTTCAGTGGTAAAAAAAAAGAAAAAAAAATTAATTAAAAAAAAAACAAAAAAATTGTGAAAAAAAAATGAAAACAAAAAATTAAATTTAAAAAAAGTAAAAAAAAAAAACAAAAAAAATTGTGAAAAAAAATGTAAAAAAAAAAACAAAAAAATGTGAAAAAAAAAACAAAAAAAATGTAAAAAAAAACGGAGCGCCTCACATGGATTTCCATACAGCATACTATCTCGGGCAATGAAAAAGGTGTACCTTGATATTAAGCGGTTGAAATGGATCCTCAATAGGCAGAGTAACACTCTCATCCCAGATAGGATTGAGTTCACGATGAACAGTCCTAGATTTGTGAAGCAAACGACCGGAGCACTTGATCTTCACGTACGGATCACTTGCGCCTTGAAAAGAAAATAGAGGATGCGATTGTGATGGTATATAGGGCAATTGGCGTTCATAGTTGCTGATTGTTGGGTCAAGATACATTTGTCGCGGCACTAGGTGTCTTGATGGTATTCCAGTGTTACGGATTTTATTCGAGGATGCTTCTGAGATTCAGCAATCAATCTGATCCTGACTGTTGATGGAATTTCTTCGTTATCGACTCGAGTATTTGTAATCAAATTTTAGAAATTTATTTTCTTCTTCATTTTTAGAATTTTATAAATTTATCTCGAGTTCTTAAAATTTGTGATTTTCTCAATTTTTTTAATTGAATTTTTTTTCTTTTTTAACAGGCAGGGCGGGGACTCCCTCCCTGCGCGACCAACTACGTTCGGTGAAGAATTGACCACTTGGGGCTTGAATCCGTCTTTACGTTTTGGAGTGTGTGCAGTCTCAACTGTATCTTAAGGATATTCAACACGTATAGTCAAAACAAAAGTTTATGACCCTTTCTATAATTCGTTATATTTATCGCCAATAATTTTCAATTAATATTTCAATGCGTTAATTAATTGAAGTGATAGGCATAGAAAATTATTATATTGTATTTGATTTTGCGAATCAATATTATATTCTTTAAACAAATTAATGAAAAAAAATTTTAGTCAATCGTCATGAAATTTTTACCATCGTTTTATATCTGCTTCAATAGTAAATTTTCAAAATTACAACAAACTTTTATATTTTGAACTGTATTGACAGAATTTTTTATTTCTCCCATAAGAGGCCGTGTTAATTGAGAACTTTGATAATTAATAACTCCAAAACGGTGTTGTGAATCAATCTCAAATTTCATACATGCATCTGTTACCGCTTCAAAAACATTATGTCAAAATTTCAAGCAATTCTTATATCTTCGCCAATATAGGTGGAACATCCTTAACCCATTGCTATATCTTCTATTGACCGAAAAAAGTTACCACATCGATCCATTGCAACAAGATTCGCGCCTCGGCGAATGTGCAGACGCAGCTGAAAGAAAGCATGCTGCCTGAGTGCAAGCTCACGACGTCTTGAGCTCTCATCCTGAAGTGTTATACCGGCGTCGGGTGCAGTGGAGGGACCAGCATCGTCCTCAATATCTGCCTCGCGGGAGCGTGGATGACTGCTTTTCGATGAGATGTCACTGCATCTGCCAGGACTGTCTTCCACGGATTTGTCCTTACTACTCCGGGCCAAGGGGGATCCTGACAATTTTGAAACGGTTTTAGGCTCACTTGATAACCATTATCAGGGTCAAAACAATAACTTCCATAATTGAAAGTTGGAAAATTTTCGAATAGAATTCCAGTTTTAATTTCCCTTTCCACACAAATCAAATGCAAACATATATTGAACGTCCACTAAAATTATTCGCTGCATGCATAATGATCCATGGATCATCGATCGTCCGATCAATTTTTTTTTGATGAATTTTATTACACTATAAATATATATATAAATATGTATACATGTATATATATTGTGATTTATATATATATATATATATATATATATATATATATATATATATATCTGTGATATATATATATATATATATATATATCACCACACAGACAGCGAAAAAAAATATATATATATATATATATGTATAAAATGTCTATATCTATATATACATATATGTATATAAGAAAATCGTTTCCTTCATATGATATGCTAAGCTATGCACCAAAAATCGGTGACAAAAAATGTTACATGTTTTTTTGTAAAGTTATACAAAAAAAAAAAAAAATTGTGACTGACCAATTAGAAAGCGCGTCAGTAAAAAAATCCGGAAGTCACCCTTGCGACCTGCTGATCCCATTCTATCTTTCATCTCACAACACTTCACTTATTAATCAGATATATGTATATATATATAGAGCAGAAGCTCTCGATAATTTGGGAAGCACAACACGATTGACACTGATGTGGAATTTGTCAGCAACTAAGTATTGAAACAATTCGAAAGTTTTAACCTGAGCTCTATGCATCAATAGAAATATTTGGAATAGCCTGCCGCTAAGTGGCACTCGTCCACCAATGAGCTCGTTCAAAGCCATTGTCATATCTGTCCCATCAGCACACGTGGAATGCAACGATATAATCAGCTAATTGCGTTCTTGGGAAATAAAATGACAGTTCAGTGAAATTATCGAGGGTGAGATCTTTTACGTGCACAGCTATCATGTTTCCTGGTTTAATGGCATTGACGTTTCATTCTCTGTATGAGTTTGAAGGTTATTTTACGAGCTTTTTAATCTGCAATCTATCGAGATGTGACTTGAGACACAGGATTTGAGCGGAATACTCCAATCCTCCAACCTCCCCAGAAGAACCCCAAAGACCAATTGGATCCACGGATCTCCAAATCCTCCCTCAGTCTCCACCAATATCAACTAGTGGGATAAAAGTGTGTGTGTCCCTGTTGGGAACACAAACAAAACTTCGCGATTTGTAATTTCTGTTTGCCGTTCCTACATTTTCCGATACGTCAATTAAATGTTTCAATCCCATTTATCAAGCAGATAATTATGAATATTTGACTAGCCGCATAGTCAGCGTGAGGACGAGAATGATGCGCGTTCCTGGAGTGGAAGTGAGACGCCAATAGCGGTGCAAATGCTCGAGGGTTAAACCCGCCATACCTCCTTAATTATGACGAATATGGTAAAAAGTGATAAGAAATTAAACATGCATTTCCACTTACAGAGCAAGTTCTGCTTAATACTTTTTGCCCTATCTCTTACCGTTTTTGAAATAGAGCGTTGGAAACAATTCAATTGTTGATAACAAAAAAACTGCTCCGTCAATTTAAACCAAAAACTAATCCGATCTAAGTTCCATGAAGACGCTTCGAATGAGAACTCGATGACCCAGATCGTTCCAACTGTTCGGGAGAAATCGTTAACGGAAAATTTCGATTGCACATATACAAACATACACACACACACACACACGCACACGCACACACAGACATTTGTTCAGAATTCGACAGGAAGCAATTTGGTATACATAAACCGCCAGTTAGGAATCGACAAAAAAAAATCGGTTTAGGAGTCATTACAAAACTTGTCGAAAAATCGATAAAAATATTTCAATGTATGTTAATGATAACCTGGAAGATTGAGAACCCTAGCAGGGCTGTGAGTGGCTGAGGAGCTTCTACTATGCTCAGAAGAGTAATCCGCAGCATAGTCCGACTCAATTCCACCACTTCGATGAGGTGAATCCTGAGAATTAGACTCTTTAGCTTTTTTCCGCTCTTTGCTTCGTCCCCTCACCCAGCGGCTCTTCAAGGTTGCGAAGAATGTGTGGGTCCTTTGGGCGACTGAGGCCGCGGCTCGATGATGCGCGTGGGGTTGATGATGGGAGCGACGGTGCTCAGTGCTGGATGAGGGGCGACGCGATGGGTCCTCATCGTTAGCTCTCAGTTCTGTTGCACTTCGCGACAATGGTCGCTTTCCATTCAGGTTCAGCCGGGATTTATCTGCTTTGGGCGACTGATCTGCAGATTTTAAGAGGATCGTTAAATATCAGCGAATTTCTTCACCTAAACCTGTATTTTTTGGATTTATAAAACTTAGTTTACAAATTTTGGCAGCTTCAAAAAGCTCAATGCATTTGGTTAGTTAAGATAGTCAACGATTAATCTTAAGGATATTCAACACGTATAGTCAAAACAAAAGTTTATGACCCTTTCTATAATTCGTTATATTTATCACCAATAATTTTCAATTGATATTTCAATGCGTTAATTAGTTGAAGTGATAGCCATAGAAAATTATTATATTGTAATTGATTTTGCAAATCAATATTATATTGTTTAAACAAATTAATGAAAAAAAAATTTAGTCAATCGTCATGAAATTTTTACCATCGTTTTATATCTGCTTCAATAGTAAATTTTCAAAATTTCAACAAATTTTTATATTTTGAACTGTATTTACAGAAACTTTTATTTTTCCCATAAGAGGCCGTGTTAATTGGGAACTTGGATACTTAATAACTACAAAACGGTGTTGTGAATCAATGTCAAATTTCATACAGGCATCTGTTACTGCTTCAAAAACATTATGTCAAAATTTCAAGCAATTCTTATGTCTTCGCCAATATAGGTGGAATATCCTTAATTCCAATCCACACAATTTATTATTCATTGAAGTGTTAGTTAGACACAGCCAGGGAAGACGTTGGAATTCCCTGAATGAGCTTGTTATTGCGTTACCGAGTTATAACCATCTCAGTTGGTATAATTTTAATTGGTGCAATAACGCGCTCAAGGGAAATTGCGGGAAATTGATTGAATTGCTGGAGGTGGCAACCTAGAGAAACCATTTGCATACCCTATATATAATCTATTTATAAAAAATTGACGGCCAAATTATTTGGTCTTGATAGTAATTTTTATATGGAAAATTTAATGTTTGAGGTTTTTCCCTCACTCGTTATCAATATTAGTTCTCAAATGAGAGAATAAAAAAAATGTTTGGGCAAACGATATTTCAAGCCATTCGGTTTAAGGATATTCCACCGATATTGGCGAAGATATAAGAATTGCTTGAAATTTTGACATAATGTTTTTGAAGCAGTAACAGATGCCTGTATGAAATTTGAGATTGATTCACAACACCGTTTTGTAGTTATTAATTATCAAAGTTCTCAATTAACACGGCCTCTTATGGGAAAAATAAAAATTTCTGTAAATACAGTTCAAAATATAAAAATTTGTTGAAATTTTGCAAATTTACTATTGAAGCAGATATAAAACGATGGTAAAAATTTCATGACGATTGACTAAAATTTTTTTTCATTAATTTGTTTAAACAATATAATATTGATTCGCAAAATCAAATACAATATAATAATTGTCTATGGCTATCACTTCAACTAATTAACGCATTGAAATATCAATTGAAAATTATTGGTGATAAATATAACGAATTATAGAAAGGGTCATAAACTTTTGTGTTGACTATACGTGTTGAATATCCTTAAAAACCGCGCACCAACCGAGCTCGCGGTTTTGGTACCCGAATGGGGTAAATCTGAATGTATTTTGGTGTTGCCCCAGTGGGCTGAAAATTCACTGTAGCATATATATTATCCATATCAGTGGAACTCCGTTACCTCGTGCTTCACCGTCCTCGGTACCAGATAACAATTCCACACTTTTGCTCATTTTGCGTCACCCGTGAATTTCCTCTGGTCTTCAAACGTTTCTTGAAGTGCCGAAGATTATTGCGTACGAGTTGCATGATTTCCACAAATCTTCACCAATAATTCCGTGAACCATCGACTGCGCCTCAAGCAAATCGTCGAGAAGTATCGATGGAGGCAGGAGAGGTGTTTTCACTCGACTTCATTCTGAAAGAGAGAACCTTCGTTAATCGATAAATTGATTGCAACAACAAACTCGATGATAACAGCACATAGAGAATATAATGAAAAACCTTGAAAAGTTCAAGTTCAAAGTTCGAGGTTCGAGCTTCAAGCTCCGCAATTTTCATCGTAAAATCAGTAAAAGAATTCGACTACCGATTTTTTGCCGGTGACCGACGAAGAAGGCATTAATTAAAAATTCCCCTTCGAATAAAATTCGGTTGGAAAGTTGTAAAAGAAGTTTAGGCTATTACGTAGGGAATTACTCGTTCCCTGGACCACCGCCAAAATTCTCTCGACTTTTTCTCAGCTTCGACGAAGGTCTAAGACCATCTGAACGGCCAAAGGAAATTCATTATAAAACTAATGAAAAAAATCTGAGGAGCACGGAACGAATTTGAAGCTGTATCGTAATCTCGAGAACATCTTATTACGATACTTCCTGATCTCGTCCTTTCATAATTCACTTAGGACCTGTTCTTCGTGGTCAAAAAGTCAGATTAAATAGAGAATTCTTGCATTCTTTTTCGTTCTGTGGTTTATGACCGTCGGAAGATGCTGCGAAGTTGCAGTCCTAGGGAACCAGAGGGTATTACCAGCCACTTAAATGAGAATCTCGGTATTTATTCGCTATATTATCTATGTAGTGGTACGTTGAACCTTCGGAACTGACTGAATGAACAGAGTACCGCCTCATTTGGGTTCCTAGAACTCAAGATTCATCCGGAACAGATGTTGCGACTGTTGTTCCACCTGACCTGATACTTGGAACCGCTCCTGGAATAGAGGTTCCATCTGGAACTGTTCCTGGAACGGTTTCTGAAACCGAAGTTCCGGCTGGAACCGTTCCTGGAACAATTTCTGAAACCGAAGTTCCGGTTGGAACCGTTCCTGAAACGATTACCGGAACTGAAGTTCCGACTGGAACCGGTCTGGTAACGCTTTCCGGAACTGAGGTTCCACCTGAAACTGCTCTTGGAACGATTTCTGAAACTGAAGTTCCGGCTGGAACCGTTCCTGGAACGATTTCCGGAATTGAAGTTCCACCTGGAACTGTTTCTGGAACGGTTTCCGAAATTGAAGTTGCGGCTGGAACAGTTTCTGAAACCGAAGTTCCGGCGGGAACCGTTGCTGGAACGATTTTCGAAACTGAAGTTCTGGCTAGAACAGTGCCCAAAACGAACCGATCACGGGAAAGAATTCTTGAAACTGTTCGTTCACTTGGAACCGTTCCCGGAACTGAGCGCACTGGCCCAGTGAACCGAGCAGTGGAACGGTGCAACTTTAATAACTTCGTTCGAGTGCATCAGATCGCAAAGTTGAAGAGGAACTTTCGACTTGGAATTTTGCCCTCTTTGCAGCCACCAAAAATGAAGTTCCCAGTGTTGGGACACCGCGTATAAGAAGATGGGAGCTTAAAAAATTAGGTAAACACTTTTTTTTCTCACGGGAACTATTACCCATGCTTGAATAATTGGAGAGACCAATAGCACCCGGGAACAGACCGTACCTACTCCTCACCTATTAGCACTATTCGCATAAAAGTAACGCGATAATACCTTCACACCCTCCCCATAATAGAGATTCCGGAGAAGCGTTTATAATCCACTATTTGAGCCATAAACCCGCGAAATATCATTATTAACAACCAACGACCAGTGATAACATTTTCTATCTAGAACAACAATTCCAGTATTTCCTGCGGAATTAGTGTCACCCTAGCACGCCACTTATCTTCTACGCGCAATCAGTGATATCATAGTGGTCAACAATTTTCCTACGCATATCACGAAACACAAATGCTAATGCGCCCCATGAACTTCATATTTAATCTCTGTGATTACAATGTAACGACATTCTATGTAATCCCCTCATCACAACAAAACTGTGTTTGATGACGCTATTCATGTCCATTTTTTATCGATAAAATGTGGTTTTATGGAGGTAAGGCGCGCGACTTCACGCGACAAAATACTTGATCAATTTGTTCCTATTAACAACATGGATGGGCAATCACTTGATTCAATAGAAAAGAAAAAATTATCGCAATGGCTTGTTTGTACAATCAAAAAATATGCAAGTTATCGAGTCGTTAATTTCCCAGTGTCCACGTGCCTCGATAATTGACAAGTGTCCCAGCGTGACAGTGTGATACTGATGTTGCCGATGATGTGCGCGACTGAATGATAGGTCAACATGTGGGTTCAAGGCTTGGTGAGAGGTCAGGGGCCAAAAATATGCGGGTCATCCCGATTTGCAGCGGAGCAGCCCGTTATCCTACCCCAGCCACCCCTTCTGTCAATTGAAAACTCGTGTCAGGTGTCGCTTATCGATTCGTTCATTCCCATTCGTCCCGCTGGTCGGAAGTGCCCTGACACGTACAAGGAGGTTTTCCCCGAGTTTGTTGCGGAAAAATTGTGAGTTAGAAATGGTGTGATCTCCTGGGCTCACACGAGACACTTCACAATTTTTCATGTCCAACGAAACGACCTTTTAAGTTTCCAGCAGCAATATTGTAGTTGCCTAAAAAATGAGAAGCAAAATTTATGTAAGTCGAACAATATACTGTAACACGATTATTAGCTGTTATCAATGTCAGCCTCGGACATCTCGAGGGAACTAATACAGTGGAACCTCTCACATCTTATTCTCCGATTTCTTACAAACGAGATCGGTGGCGCGTGCTTCGCACGCGCATTCCCTTTTTCCGCCGCACTGACTAGTGTCGCGTCGATTCCGCCTTACGGTTGTCGAGACATTTCGTCTTACGCGATATCGAGATATCAAGTTTACGGTCATTCGTTTGTATTTCGAGATTTTTCTCCGCTTCTCCTTTTTACGGTAGGATCTCCGATTTCTTATAAATTTCTCCTTCGATTTCTTATCTGTATATTCTGTTGTCCCACTACTGATGCGTTTTGCAGAGCGACAGGCGCATGCGCAGAACAGTCCGGAGACAATGCGCTATTGTGAGCAATATCTGCATCTACAATATTTTACACGAATTTCCGGAAACTGCCATTGCTTTCAATAATAGAAGAAAAATAAATAGGAAATGTAATTATATCCTCTCAATTACAGCTTTGTTGTTATTATCTGCTGGGCGGCCTTCACGTGTAGATTTTGGGGCCAGGGCTACGTAGACCAATGTACGTAGGGTTCGACAGTTGTTTTTCTTGCTAGTCTCGGTGGGATAATTGCTTTCCATATTTCATGATAACAAGAATAAATATCCATGTGTCAATTATCTATAGAATATACTTTGATATTTCATTCGCCCCACTCTCCATACTCGTCTGTGTATAACCTCAATTCAAATTTTCGCGCCTAGTTCCGCTGTTTGCCGCCGCTCATCACGTGGCAGTAGGGGAAGTAAGTGAGTCGGCTGTGGTGAGAATATCAGAAACCGGAGGTCGATGAGAGGAGATAATGTAAGAAATGAGAGGTTCTACTGTATTAAGTACACTAGAGCTCCCTTTATTTTCCGAGCTCGGGGGGGGTGACCTTGAAGCAATTTCGTGGAGAAAAAAATTAAGGAAGCCCCCCACTCTGCCCACTGGTTGGTTGGCGTGGTGGGGGTTGTCGGGAGCGGAAGGGGAAATAAGAGCAGAAGTAAACGGACTATGTATCAAAAGTAAATAGGTTATGTTTCATGAATGCTCGGTCCCACTATTGAGACGCTGCGCAGTCTGGAGCGCATGACGTCGAAAACAAGGATAGACAAAGTACGGGGAGTGGGAGAAGGTTTTTGAGGGGAGACAAGTCGTGAGGGGAGTACAGCGAAAATAAAGGAAGCGGAAAATTAAGGGAGCTCTACTGTATTTGAATTTGTTAAAATGGACTGGCCCGACATTGACTAGTCCAAAGGGCCTAGCCAGTCACATCCTGACGAAATTTCGTCAACTGAGTTGCGCGGCCGGTGATTCAGGGGAAAATCACTGAACGAACCTGAATTTTGATCTGGCACCGTAGATGTGAAAAATGAATACAGCATGACACTGGTAACTCGAAATGATCTCTTTACCGGCATTGTAGAGTAAAAGTTGTTAAGACAATTCGTGCAACAAATGAATCTACCACTTCATTATGACATCATGCCTCGACACTCTGAATTTATGTAACTGTTCGTAGGACTTCTCTGAAGAGAAGAACGTGCACGACGAACAACTTTACGTCACGCGATCTACCGGAATTATGATTAATAACTGACCAAGTTCAATTATGGAGCTAGCCTTTGAATATTAGTTGAGACTATGACAAGCACATGAAAGTAAATTGTTGAGCGTGGGTATCTATTATCATAATATAGTTGAACGTTTTGACTGTCTCTAGTTACATGTTATTTCCATTTCATATTATTCGTAGAGACACATTGTATATGTGCAAATCCGTAAATATTTTGATACTATCCACCTATTGCTTAAAAACGATGGATGTCACGTGATGCTCAGGGCGCCTCCATGTTCATTTTTCCATTCATCTTACATTTTGATTGGTTTTGGAGCGCCGCCATTGCTCATTTTACATTTTGATTGGCTAGATTCTCATTGGTCTCTCATACAGCGCGCCCTCATCGTTCAAATTAAAAAAAAAAGAAGACAAAAAATCAAATTAATGCAAAACAAATTCAAGAAGAAGTGAAACAAACAAAACAAAAACACGGAGAAAAAAAATCAAATAAGAAAAAAATCCACTAGTGGCGCTAGGTTTTTTATAAGAATGGAAATGTATAGCCTTTCAATTTTTGACACTCAAAAATATATCACAAAATAATTTAACAAAAAACAAATAAAAATTAGTTTTTCATTGAAATAGAAATATCCATCACAAAAAATTGATGGACTTAGTATAATCATTAAATTATTATTACTGTCCCAACTTGTTCGTCGACACTTTCCGTAAATCTCAAGTTTGTGGGCTGAGGTTTCCGCGTACGGAGAGTTACAGAGTACCCCCTCCACGCTCGCAGTGGGCGTGTCCGCAGTAGGAGAGGAATAATATGATGACTCGAGGGAGAACCATAGAAGTTGTTTCGAACACTCCCACAGTCTTTATATTATGAGCGCATGCGCAACGGGCTCCAATCAAACGGCCATACCCCCCACGCGCGCATTCTAGCGTCGCCTGGAGTGGGGACGCCTTCCCCTCTGCTCGCTGGCGCTCGGAGGGGTTACGGAAAGTCTCTATTATGCGTTTACACCGTTTATACTGAGGCTAGGACCGTTCGCCTGTAAACTTTTCCGCTTTTTTGGACCCATCAGATTCCTATTCTTTGCGCCGATCAAATAATTCAGGAGCGCCAAAAAACAACACCCGGGTTCTTCGTCCATGGCCATTGAACATTCTTGAGAATTTCAGGACCAGTCAAATTATTTAATTAGTCTGTGACTATAAGTAATTAATTAATTCATTTTTGTAAATTTAAGGAAGAACAAAACTTATTTCAACAATTTTTTTGGCTAGAATATGAATATTTGTGATAAAAATCACGTATATAGCCAATGGTTGAACTATATAAATCATTGATTAAAGCTTAATATCCAAATGTACCGTGCTAATTCATGTGACAAGCCATATGAGCAACATATAAAAATGATGACAAAAGCAATATCCCACTTTTTTCCTCGGAATAAAACTGTCAAAATATTTTCACCCAGAGAGCTCGAGATAAATTGGGGCTTTAAAAGAGAAATTGACCGAGATTCTGAATAATTCGCGAGCAGAATTGCACGTTTGTTTCAGTTGAACCAAGAGGGAATAATTTTTTTTCATACTCGTTTTACTTTAGAAAGACGAGATATTGGGAATTGAATTCAACATTGACATTTGGTACTCGCTGAAAAAAGTCGCAATCGAATTAACTAAATTAAAATTTAGTCTAAAACCACAAAAGCTCTATTTTTTTGTTTTTAATTATTAACTAGCCCTCCCATCGTTAATGAAATTTTCTGAATTGTTTTTTATTTATTTAAAGGAAAAACTATTGAGATGATTTGAGATTTGAGAATAATCTTCTCGCATTCTCCTCCTTCTGCCATATCTTTTTCGAGGCCTGAACAAGCCCGGATATAATTTTTCCCATCGTCTGGAAATGTCGAGTTATTTCACATAAACTGATTTGTTCTGACGTAAAATTGACTTTATACCCTGGACGATTCCCCTGTGAATTCATGTTGAAATTTAACGAGAAAATATCACTGAGCTTTTTCCATCTGGCAGAATTTCTGTGGAAAACCTGCTTTGATGATCTAATGTGAAACTACGAAATGCTACTTTCATATCTGTTAATAAATGTTTGAAAAAGATCATTGAATTCAGTGAAGATGAGTTTTTGCTAAACATTTCATTATGTTTCTTGAAGATGAGTTTTTGCTAAACATTTCATTATGTTTCTTGATTTTCCACAACTCACAACATTTTCTAAACGTCTATCATACGACGAGACAAAATTATAACTTCCCGATGTCTCCGTGCGTGTGTGTGTACTTTCCTTCCAATCTCTCATTTTTCTCACCACAGAGCTCTCTAAATAATTTCAATTGTTTATAACGCTCTAGCACCGAAACGGTTGAAGATACGAAAAAAGTCAGAGGACACAAAATATGTATTTTTTTATAAGGAACAACATTTATTCGACACATTTTTGCGTATCTATAATATTTCGTGAGATACAGCGTTATGAACAATTGAAATTGTTAATGACAATAGAAACCAGGAGACATATATGGAGCAAAAACTAATGAGCTCTAAGTTACGGCAAGACGCTTCGATTACGTCATACAGGACCTCGATCGGATGATTTGTTCACGAGAAATCGTTCCGGGAAATTTTTGGTTACATACGTACATCGGCACACACACACACACACATACAGACATTTTGTTTTAAATAGTGTAGAATGGTGAGAAATACCATGAAACGTGGAGATCTGATGGAAAATCGATTTTTCATTTTCGGGGGCAAAACAGTAACTTCCCCTATCGGAAAATTGAAGATTTTTTTTTAAATTTAAACTAGGAAAATCCCCAGCATCAATCACGCCTAAAGAACCCAGTAGAAAAATCTTCTCCAGCTATCAAATCTCGAGAATAATCGCACGTCAAAATTCACCCATGAAATTGCTTGAAAACTTCATGTAATACCCATTTGGGTGGCACGTAGGAATGCGCAGAGCCCCCTTGTCCCCAGAAAATAACTAAACTTCAGGTAAACCCGACTTTAGCCTATACTTGTCCTACAACTGAGCTGCGGCTTTCTTATCTCCAACAGCACATGGAGAATGGCTAAAACTCCATTCATACTCAATTTTTTCCTTTATTTTCCCGACAACTACGCAAGTTGTTCAATAATTTCTCAAATATCGTCTTGAATCGTACGGAGTGATGCATACCCATTTTTTCCACTTTCTTCTTTACACACTTTTTGCATTATTGATACGCATGCACTCGTGAAACTTACATGGACTTTACGTTGGAACAATTATACCCTGCTCCAATAATAAACTGATGACATTTTTCTTCGAGAGTTTGTCAATAATTTCATGATCATAATCCCTCACCACTCGGACCTCTTCACAAGACCTCACTGCTCGCATGGTGAGCACTGTGCCGCCCCTGTAGTTTTCAATTTTGGAGTCAAATATGTTAACATATGCGACATATTCATATGTGTGTGTGTGTGTGTGTGTGTGTGTGTGTGTGTGTGGATATATATATATATATATATATATATATACGGTTGAAGATACGAAAAAAGTCAGGGGACACAAAATATGTGTATATATATATATATATATATATATATATATATATATATATATATATATATATATATATATATGTGTGTGTGTGTGTGTGTGTGTTCGTTTTCCACGAATGAGTGAAAATCAGAAAAAATCGCGAAATTAAATCATCAAATTTGGAACTCACTGAAAAATTTATCAGAATTTAATCCGGATTATTGCCTTCACTGAGATTTTCACCAATTGCATCCTAATCTGTGAAGCTGGCTTTATCACAGATATTCCCTCTCAGCTTTTCAATATTTCGCAGTCACTCAGCATTCGTAGCTGCATATGTCGCAGTAGCATATCCCCTCGGGATAGAGACCTGGGATTGGCTGGAACAATGTAGCAAATATTGCTCGCGCTTGAAAATTAATCGAAAATTTTTGGTAGCGTTCTCAAAGGTCCAAAGGTTAATCGACCAATTTATTAGTCCACAAAATTTCCACAAATTTTTTGTATATATCAATATATGTCATGCGGCTGGATGAAGAACTTGCGGATCTTTGGCCATGGAGATCGCGTTACGAACGTTATCTAGGCCGACGTTATCAAATTTGTAAGTATTCGATGAAACTGAAGACCAGAAAAACGGGCTGTGGGTTGACCCTCCGCGGGCCAAAATTATAACTTCCCGATGTCTGCATGTGTGTGTGTGTACTTTCTTTCCAATCTCTCATTTTTCTCACCATAGAGCTCTCCAAATGATTTCAATTGTTTATAACGTTCTAACGCCGAAACGGTTGAAGATACGAAAAAAGTCAGGGAACACAAAATATGTATTTTTTTATAAGGAACAACATTTATTCGACACATTTTTGCGTATCTATAATATATCGTGAGATACAGCGTTATAAACAATTGAAATTGTTAATGACAATAGAAACCAGGAGACATATATGGAGCGAAAGCTAATGAGCTCTAAGTTACGGCAAGACGCTTCGATTGCGTCATACAGGACCTTGATCGGATAATTTGGTCACGAGAAATCGGTCCGGGAAATTTTTGGTTACATACGTATATCGGCACACACACACACACACATCATACATGGGAGATTTGTGCTACAATCTAATTCAGAAATCCTCTCTACAAGGATTAGATCTAGACTACGAGTACTTGAAAATTATCTTGTTATTGTCCGAGAGTTTTTGATGGAACACCATGGGTGTGAAGCCCGGCAAAGGCTTACTGAAAATCTCGGAAGCAGTGTACGTGCTTAATGCAGATATTTTGGTATAAAAGCTGATAAAAGAACTAGTACTCCCGCAACGAAATACACGCAGATTTTTTTATGTACATGATTTTGCAATATCTGGAGTAAATCACGATCACAGGACATGCAGCGTCAGTAATTTCCACAGGCCATTTTCATGTAACGGAAATATTGAAGCAGGATTTTTTCCAAGCCATCGAAAAATTTATCGGCAAAGTGTTCTTTCTAAAATTTAGTTCATTTCCTCTACACTTGGACTCTAGATAATTTCCAAAAACTTCAATTTGCTGCAATTAAAACTAGCGTACGAATTTCCATCGACTGTAGAATTCTAAATAGAACCATCTCACCTCTCACCTGTAAACGAAAATTGGGTATCAGCAGAGGAGCGATCAATCGAGTCAAGTCTCTTTCGGTCAGTTGTAATTTTCTGATATTATCTGAAAATCTCGCAATATCTGTCTCGGATAATCCGGAAGCCCTCCAACTCCCCTTGAAACACCCTGTATATTACAATAATTTTATTATTATTTTTCTTGCAAAGATTTCCCAGACTTTTCCGGGTTTTTGTCATACGTTTCTATCATAGAAGTTTTTAAATACCTCCATTTAAAAAATATGCAAAAAATCAGATTAATAACATTTCCTTTGCAAAATAAAAAGAAAAAATAATAATAATTTTATTTGGAAATTGGAACAGATAAAACAAATAGAATATTCCCGAGTCCGAGATATTTCCTCCCCAGATCAAGGATATAAATATCTTCGAATTTGATTTCGCACCATACCCGAATTACGATTTTTATCCAATATCTAGAAGATCCTAAAAATGGTCTTGAATAGCAAAATAATCCTTTCTGTCGCATCAACATTCTACCCACCCATTTCCATAAATATAGAACTACGCAGAGCCCTACATAAATTCCCGCCCTTCACTAAAAATACCCCCCTTTTTTTCCATATCGGTGAGCGCGGGTCAATCAACCGAATTACTCGAAACCTTTCGAATTTCGAATGGAGAATTCGCAGGATTAGAGCATTTCTCCACGTCAAGTTTCCTTTCTTTTAGGGCCAAGTAAATATTTATTGGATGAGAATATTTTTCCCCTTCGTGTATTCGTGTAACCCGATGATGCAGATAAGGGACATGTTAGGTATCAAACCCCTCATTACACACGTGTAACGATTTTTCCACAGAGAAACGTATTTTTCCACCCCTAAAAACCCCTTTATAATACTGGGTCATCGCTTTGGCTTTGGCGAGAAAATTGATTCGATGAGGTAATAAATAACATGTAATCCCACCCCCCCCCCCCACCCACCCATTCGTTAAATATGAATAATCGTGGATAAATATATGCAAACCAATGACGATAAATTAATTTTGCACTCTATCATTCCAACTTCATAACTTCATTGCTTCCGAGATGAGGAGAGCTCGCCAACTTGGAACCCATCTAAAAATATTGAAAAACAAAAATCATTACCAAAATCAATTTCTTCATTCTTTTCCGTTTCAGATAAACAATCTGTGATTTTCCAAATTTGGGGGAAAATCGTTATTATTATTCATGAAAACAATAAAAATAAATTCAAAAGCGCGGTTTAATATTGCCCAATGCTTGCGGCCAATCAGCGCTAAGAAAAACAAAAATGGCGGGTCACGTGACTTTTAATTTTTCTTTTAATTAAACGCAAGATGGATAATTGGATATTGCGAGCATTGCGCAACATTAAACAGCGTTTATGATTAATCATTCCGAGAGGCTGAATATGTTTTTATTTGCGAAAAACAAAATAGCCATTAGCAGCCCCGAAAATATATTCAATTTTAGTATATTTTGTACTTAATTTTAGACCATTTTGTGCTGATTCTAATATGATTTACATTTGAAAAAAAAACAAATAAACAATAAACTCACTTGAATACGGGCAGCTTCTATTTTGTTTGATTGTAGTTAAGGGTTAGCTGAGAAACGCGATTTTGGTGACCACGTGGTTTTCCTCCCACGTGTTAATAGCTCTTCCTGGATTATTTTCGAAAATTATAATATTTCTGATGATTCCCTTTTTATCGTTGTTCAGTATGCAGTTCCCGCAATTAACTTCTTTGTATTAATGATTTCAACGAGCCGTTATGTTGTCAAGGGCCAAAACGCGGGAAAACTTCGGGACTGGCCGAGTCACAAAGGAAGGGGGTCAGTGTTTTGATCTCTCCTCATTCTCCCGCAACTGTCAGCGATTGGTCGGCGCAGGGGGGGGGGCATCTGATAGGCGGGCGGATTCAAAATTGCGACTCGAGGAATTGTTAATTGAAAAACTGTCAATGGAGAAATTGGCAATGACACCTTCCGTCACTCTCATCATTGATACATTAGGAAGAATTATTCAGTTTCAATGATAAGGTTTGTAATTAATAATGAGGGGAAATAAAAGGATCGAGTTAATTGAGCGCGCTTTTTTGATCAACCAATGATCTGCGAGTTGCCAAATTTTCCCGCGTCTTGGCCGCCGACCACATAATAATAACCTCGTTCAACAGCGGTACGAAAAAATGGAGAAACTGAACTCTTTCTGGTGACTGCGTCAACAACAATGGATAGCAATTCCCAATTTTGGGCAAAAAGACCAAATTTTGAAAATTCGGAGAATAACCTTCCGGGATTTAATTGAGGTAATTCAATTTTCTTTTTGTTATAGAACATACTATAAGCAAGTATGAATATGCTGGGATTAAGTATAAAGTATAGTTGAGTAAAGTATGACATCAGAATCAAGTATCAAGTATACTTTAAATCAAGTCCTATAAAATTGAATGAACAAATGTAATGTATATTATAAATGTTTGGTCTGAGACCACGTGACATATTTTCACTTCCTTTTCCCGAATTTTTAGTAAACCGAAATTGACAAATATTCTGAAAATAAATTTTGTTCAATTTCTTTTTTTTTCGAAATTCTTCTACACTTCTATATGTCATAGTAGTCCCAAAATTTAGAGTGAATGAAAGTTCTGATAATACGCAAGTCTTCCCTTCACTTAAATTGTTCCATTTTTTTCCGTTTTTGGTAAAAAAACTCCCAGAATTAAGAAAAATTCTCCTGAATTTTTCAACTCCCACATTTTCCAATTGAGGAGCAAAGATCTCCCTAAACCTATAGCGATTTTTCCACTTGCAAATTATAAACAGGTTTCCCAAATTAAGAAACCAAATTTCTGACAATCTGATATTACAGAAAATTCGAAAAGCATGCTAACGACGTACGGAAAAAACTTTAATTAAAGTGTACCTCTCTTGCAATTAGATCCACATTTTCTCATGAAGCAAACATTGAAAATGACCAAAATTTTCAGAACTTACATTTTCAAAATCTCCGTATTTTCTCCGTACAGTTTCCCCCGACTCCAACTGTTAAGTCTTCTTCAGACGAGCCCCTAAAATTCCCAACGTGTTCCCTCCAATTCCGAACTATCAATCACCACAAAAACAAACGCACAAATTTGACGTTTTTCCCACACTTTTATTTTACCAATTTCGTTTTATTCTTTGATATAAAATGAACAATTGTTTTCTAGGATCCAACGAACACATCACGAGAGTACCCGATAGGCCACTGACAGAGCAAGCGGCTTTACTCCTGTCGGTGGCATGCTCAGTGTAGGGCTGGATTGGGAGACGAGAAGGTGGGATATAATGTAAAAGAGGGGAAACTAGAGGAGTGCGCGGGAGGAGGCCTCTATCGACCCACCGGAGGCCAATTCAACTACAGTCAACCGAGTACTGACGTTGAAAAAATATTTTTCACCTGGGCCGAAGGCTCTCATTTTCCTCATCTCTTTTCCGGTTTTTATGGGGAAAATATTGCTTGTAGGCACAGCGTGATTCATCCCCCTTTCCGGGACTTCCTGGCTCCGGAAAAGAAATCGTCGGCATTAAGTGGGAGGGGGTGGGTGGGTGAAGGGGGGGGGGAGAGATCGAGTTGAACACTGGAGCATCCCTTGTCTTCAATCAAGTAGACAGATAGACAGATAATGCAGTTTATTGTTTAGATAGTTAAACACACAGAACACGTGATTAGAATACATAGAAAATTATAACAGAAAATAAAACGAAAATAAAATAATGAAATATACATGAGTAAATAACTGAATAAGTAAACCATAAGTGATCGACAGCGATTGCACAAATAGGTTAGGTTACGCATTATTGAGATGATAAGCATTACTTAAAGCGGAGAACAGAGTAAGATGTCGATCAGGATGAATGAATAGGGCTGTGACAATGAAAACGAGAGGAGATCAGAAACTCAATAATGGTAATAATTATGGTCATTGCACAATCCGAAGACGCTGCTAGATGCGGGAGGATCATCAGATGTCCAAGGATTGGAGCCAGAGCCTCAAATGGGTCTTGAACTGAGTGAGAGTCGAAAGATTGCACACATGCATGGGGATGGTATTCCACAGCTTAGGTCCACAAACCGCGATAGCAGCCTTGTAGGTGTCAGTGCGGAAGTTAGGCGAGGAAGTGGGGAGAGACAATGACAGAAAATCGTGGAATTTATACGTTATGACAAATTCCGACAGATTGTAACATCGTGTTCCTTTTTGAAATGCGATGTCATAGTTCAAAGGGAATCCCCTAATTTTAGTATCGAGGGTTCCCTGTGGAGCACTCTTTTTCGCATCGACAATGTCCAACCATTATCATGCTCTATGAATCATGCACTTGTCGTTTTCTCATAAACATCCCTTGTAGGATGTTTAAGGTAGCCCTGAATCCTTCATAGTAGTGCAATAAGTTACGACGCGCAATAAGCTGAGTTTATCGAACGCATCTCACGGCGTTCAATTATCCCAGCTTCTGCATGTCTCAACATAAAATACGGAGCACTCGGTGATAAATTCCAGTTGTAAACATCACATTCGATGAAAACAAGAAAGCCGACAGGTTTAAATAACTGGCGGTAAAATTGCCGTGGAACAAACTGAACCATATTTCAAAAACGAACTGGAGACGGAAGTCCCCAAGTCACGTGCTTCGTAAAAGTTTGAAGGCCATTCGAAGCAATGTGACAGTGTCTTCTTAGGACTAGATTTTCATCCGCAGTAAGAATAACTGCTCCGAATTTCTCCACATATTACATCATTGCAAATTGTGGCATTTACAAAAAGCGATATTACATTTTGTTTTGTTTTTATGATCTCCAAAATAGGAGGCATGCTAGTTTAGGATATACACGGGGTCTCGAAACTGCGAAATTGACTTTGGGCAAAGCTCTAAGTCTTAAGTCCCTGATCAATTTTCGGACGTCTCCCGCTCCCATGAAGTTATCGAAGTTTGAAATTGAACTGTTACCACAGTGCTAAGCCCACTGGGCCAATGCTTTCAGCTCTGAAAACGGTCCTAAGTAAATGAACAGTTTTAAACATTATTTTCCGTTCTGGACACTGTTCCAGCTGGAACTTAAGTTCCGGAAAGCGTTCCAAGACCGGTTCCAGGTGGAACCTCAGTTCCGGAAACCGTTCCAAGACCGGTTCCAGGTGGAACTTCAGTCCCGGAAACCGATCCAAAACCAGTTCCAGGTGGAACTTCAGTTCGTAAAACCATTCCAAAAGCGGTTCCTGGTGGAACTCTAATTCCGGAAACCGTTCCAAGATCGGTTCCAGATGAAAACTCAATTCCGCAAACCAACCCAAGACCGGTTCCAGGTGGAACCTCAGTTCCGGAAACCGATCCAAGACCGGTTCCAGGTGGAACCTCAGTTCCGGAAAACGTTCCAAGACCGGTTCCAGGTGGAACTCCAATTCCGGAACCGTTCCGAGACCGGTTCCAGATGAAAGATCAATTGAGGAAACTGATCCAAAACCGGTTCCAGGTGGAACTTCAGTTCCCGAAACTGTTTCAAACTGGTTCCAGGTGGAATTTCAGTTCCGGAAACCGATCCGAAACCGGTCCCAGGTGGAACTTCACTTTCGGAAACTATTCCAAGACCGGGTCCAGGTGGAATCTCAATTCCGGAAACCGTTCCAAGACCGGTTACAGGTGGAACTCCAATTCCGGAAACCATTCCGAAACTGGTTCCAGATGAAAGTTCAATTCCGAGCACGGTTCCAAAAATCGCTCCAAGTGGAACACCCATCGCAAAATCTGTTCCGCATGAACATGCGTTCTAGGAACAGTTCTCTGTACGACTCCCATAAACGAAACCTATTCCAGTGACTAGCGCTCAACTCCACACTTCAATAACACCACCGGCGGTAAAAGACATAAAGATTGGAGTGGAGCTTTCAGCTTCCGGTTTTGGAACACCATCCCTAGGATCGCATCAGATAACTGGCTTAGAGCCTCATGGCAACGACCATGAATAAGGCTGTCCTTATGTTGAAAACCGTTAAAGGTGAAAAATATTCATCTAATATTACGGATGGTGCAACCATTCTTACTCAACATATTTCCAGATGTTAAATTTCGTCAGCTACGGTGAATAATCTCCCGTCGAAGGTAACAGCTTTCTATATTCATGAGTTTGTTGATGAATTCGATGGAGAGGACCATGTCGTCTGCTGATGGGATGTGGTGTTTGGGTATCCATCAGAATGTGTTAATTCACGTTAGACCTCGTAGCCTAATGAACGATCCTCTTTACGTGGGGCCAACACAACTGGCAAGAAGATACATTCTACTCTGTTCAATCTCCATAATGAACTTGATATTCCCGTCTCTGTAATGAACTTGGATATTTCGAAGCGGTGAGAATTGGGTCGAAGGTCCATACCATCCGACCACACCGGGAAAGGTGTCATATTGCTAAACCGATCGTTTACGGTTACCCTTATCCCCGATTTTTCTCTACAGAAATATTCAAAATAATTGGAGCAGAAGGCGAAAACTGGGGTTGTTCCTCCGCCTGAGAAACGCCTATGCATGGGCACAAGTTGTTACGATCTTCTGGCAGCATTCCCAAAAAGAATTCTCTAGTCTCGTTACGAATGTTTATATTACTAGCTCAATAGTGAAAGGGCATAAGCGCTGCCCCAGATCATCCCATGTTACTTTTAGAACCCTGTTGGGAGCCCATATTAAATTAATTTTTTTTGTTTCTAGATTGCAGAATCCACGGTATGGCGCTGCTCTAACCACGCGACCACACTCATTCGGTGGACCACTGGATGCTGCAACCGCTGGCGACCTAATAAAGCCAATTTTGAGGTCCTGCTGAATCGCATACATTAATGACAATTTCGATAAAAAGCAGATATTCGAAATGGAATTATATTCATAAAAAAGGAGAACTTTTGCACAACTACAATGAAGAATTTGTAGTGTTAGAAGTGCGTCAATATTGTTGAATTTTATCACATATTGTCAATATTGTCTATTCAAAGCCAATGTTGATTTCACTCAAAGAGTTTTAGGGCAATAGGATCTGTTGGAATATCTACAAAAATAAATGACTTTTATTTTCTCTGTGAGAACAGAAATTTTGGACAGGGTAAGGTACGTTCAGATAAAGAGACATTAACACTCTCAGGTGAAGAGAAGTTGCAATTTAAGCACTGCCGGTAAACGACAAGTATAGATAAAACTCGACAGAGAAAGGTATGGATAGTAAAGAGATGGAATATGACTCTCCCTTTTTCAAGTACCTCCAGGTAGTGAGGATTTTAGTTAGTTCACCATAAGAAGGCAAACTGTAAAGATCTTCCTCTCCGTACATTTTTGAGTTCATTCAATATACTAATAGTTTAAATACATAAGTGTTTCATTCACTTTATCAACCCATACCCTATGTTATTCAATAGGATCAATCAGGAAAGGCCATTTCGGATGTCTTTTCTGATTGATACAAAAATTGTGGAACAAAAATTTGATTGATAAATTAGTAAAAAAAAGGGTTAGTAGGGTAGCAAAAGGAAAAAAGAGAAAAGTGGAAAATGGGATGTATCGTTGTAGAAAAATTTGGTAGTTTTTTCACTCTAGTTTTTGGAGAGTGCTCCATCAATTTTAGACGCACGCGTTTCAACTTCTCATCGGTTCCCCGCAGTTGGTCCATTGAGCTCTCAGCAAAAATTAAATGCCCTTTGCACTTGAATGTTTAATCCGTAGCATGCTATATTCTCGGGCGATATTGCCTAGTCAAGGAAATTTTTGTCCGTCCGTTCAGCACTGCACTGCAGAGTGCTAAGCTGCACACTGATGAATTTCTGAACGTTGAATATATTTTCAAAAAATACAACTGAATTTTCTTAACAGTTAGGGCTTTCAGACCCATTTTCCATGGTTTCGTATTTCCAGTCCTTATATATGCACGTTTAAATTAAAATTAGAATGTTTTTTGGGCAATTTACCCCGTGGAGTTAGCGCAGGTCAGTTTCAGCTGAGAGAATTTGATATCTCACTGGCCATGGTGTTTTTGACGTTAATTTTCTCTGGCAGCGCTTCCAGCCATTCCAAAATGAGATATCGTTTTTTTTTGCTCCTGAAATTACCATGAAACTTGATTACAATTTTTTTACTTTTATATTTTTATACTAAATTTAATAATAAGCAAACGAGATTTTACTGAAAATATTTTTTTAATTAAGTAATAACAGTTGAAATTATTATTTCCCTAAATCATTAATAATTAATATATATATATATATATATATATAATTATATTAATTTTTATTAATATAATAATTATTATTAATATATTAATTATTATTATTATATTAATTATTAATGAATATATTAATCTACTAACTAATAATATCAATCTACTTTTTGGTATTTTTTTTTTCACTTTCGACGGATTTATGATGTTATCAATTTCCTCGTAAAGAAAATAATGTTCCAGTTATCCCGGCCATTAAAATGAATAAGTAATTAGCATTCAATTTAAAAAATCACGTATTCATGAGCCCCTGAACAACCGATGCACAATTACGAAAATTAAAAAAAAAAACTCAAAAAGCGAAATCTTTCTACAAACTTCATGAAAAATTCAGTCCAATCTCTTAAACGCATTGTCGTGCGCCATTTATTATTTACCCAACCGAAACGATTCTCTCAAATTCCATTAAATCTCTAATTCATACCTAATTAATAACCGATTTCAATTCCTGCAGTTTCTCCGCTGTCCAGTGGATTAATTCCCAAAATGCGTCAATTTAATGGCAAAAATTATGGGGAGCCAGATGTGCGACCACCCTTGCCAAAAAATATGTAAAATATGAGGAGATCCATGTACAATGCAAAAGAAGATAAAATTGATGGCGCGAATGCTTCGTCAATTTTTCTTCCAAATAGGGTGACGGCACCAGTAGACGCACGGTTAAGACCAGCAGATGGACGGTGCTTTAACACTCAAAATCTCAATGAATTCAAATAAAACTGTCATTGCGTTATTCTAAATTGGTGCCATTCTTGATAATTTCGAACCAAAACTATCTTAATTTTGCTGGAATCTATACAATCTTTAATTAAAGGTGGAATCGTTCTTCTACTGGGGTCGTTCGTCTACTGGTGCCGTTACCCTAGGGGGGCCCAACCCTCATAATTTTTTAAAATCAACGGAATATGTGGGTGATGGAGGGTGGGGAGAGGAAGGGAAGGTGGGTGGGTGGGTGAGGGATGGAGGGTGGGTAGGTGAGGGAGGGTGGGTAGGTGAGGGAGGGTGGGTGGGTGAGGGAGGGTGGGTGGGTGAGGGAGGGTGGGTGGGTGAGGGAGGGTGGGTGGGTGGGTGGGTGGGTGAGGGAGGGAGGGAGGGTGGGTGGGTGGGTGAGGGAGGGTGGGTGGGTGAGGGAGGATGGGTGGGTGGGTGAGGGAGGGTGGGTGGGTGGGTGAGTGAGGGAAGGTGGGTGGGTGGGAGGAAGGAAGGGAAGGTGGGTGAGGGATGGAGGGTGGGAGGAGGGAAGGGAAGGCGGATGGGTGAGTGAAAGTGGGTGGGTGGGTGGGTGAGGGAGGGAGGGTGAGTGAGGGAGGGAGGGTGGGTGGCTGATGGAGGGTGGGGGAGAGGAAGGGAAGGTGGGTGGGTGAGGGTGCGTGGGGGGGTGGGTTGTTGTTTCAATTAAAAAACACTTTTTTTTTTGTAACAAATTATTATTTTACCTGCAACAGAGAAAAAAACTTGCTCGATAGTACGGGGTTTTTCCCTTACGTGAATATTTTCTTCTCGTGCAATTCTCACGAGGGGGTTGATGACGACGTAAAAAAGGTGTGTAAAATCGAACCACACTCACGCAACCCTCTCTGTTATTTTTCTACACTCCACCCCCCACCCCCAGCCCTCTGCCTCCCACCACGTGGGCAGAAAATTACCAAAGGGATGGTTGCCCTCATGAGGTCATAAAATGCCAGGAAAAACGATCCAAAGAAAAAGAACACTATAAAAATGCAGGAAATGATAATTTCATAACGGAGACTCCTGTTCTTGGTCATAAAATACAGGTCAAAAAAATTTGGCCTGGCGTTTTCCAGTAGTGGCATCTATATTCTGGATAATATTTCAAAATTTCCCGCAATTTCAAAAATTCCAAACGAGGTTCCAAATTTTCAAAAGCCAAATATTGTATGAAATTATATGAGAAACCGTAAGAAAAAAACTTTTTAAAAAAGGGCGGGAAAAAACTGAATAACGCCACAAAGACCGCCATTAATAATTCATATGATACAATTTTATTAACCAAATGTACAAAACACATGTTTATCATGGCGAATACTTAGTATCCCATGAATTTCACATTATCGCTCAAAACTAGTTAAGTTTGTACACTAATTACCCCATAAATCACACTCTCAAACACTCTAACAAAATTCAGACTTCAGCGTGACAATACAACCAAAAAAAGTTGAGACAAAAAAGGAAGAAATGCGCATGCGCAAGATTTGACACAATGGCGTCAGAATTTGCGCTTGAATTGGCGAATAATCCGCGTACCGAAGAATTCCCAAGAAAAAGGTCTATATATATTTGTCCCACGTGAAAATACCTTTTTAATAAATTTCGTTTCTGAAAATTCCAAGCGCATCCATACAGAGTCAAAGTTCCCGCCAAAAAACTTTTCAAACCATGATTACAGTAGCGCTCATTACGGCGGCAAATCGGAGCGCAAAACTTTGCGATTTCTTTTAGAGACCAATGTTCTGCATCAGATTTCAATATATACATGGTCATATATCTATACATGTATACATCATATATATATCTATGCATTGTAGCATTGAATATTGTCCGTTGGATATTCACGAGCGTCATTTGACTAGATAAAAACTCAAGCACTAATGTAACTATTGTTAACGCTTGAATCGGCTGAATTAATTTGTCACTCTGTATTCTGGCCTGCCTCGGTATGTATGGATTCAATAATGCTGGAAATGTTGACTTAATATGACAACCCCCACAGGTCCTTGCCATGTTCCTGGACCGGCGACACCCACTGGTCCTCGTGAATTCCATCTCAACAAATCTCTGAGGAAAAATGTGCGGAGAGATCACAATTACACCAGAAGGGCTAGTTACTCAAGGCAGTTCTAGATACAGGGAATTCTACTGTGCTTCTCCGTAAAAAAAACAGGTATACTATAACTTTCGTTCACATTTTCCTCATTAAAACTACGAATATTCACTCTCATACTCTGATTTCTAATAGCATTCATAAAGTTTGATGTCTCTATAAATTTTTCACTGAGGGAAGTTTAAAGCGATAGAACGAGAGCAGTGTCCCCAACATTGAATAGCAATTTCTTTGTTAAATTTTTTACGTTATCACAGCCAGTCGAAATTGCATCCTTGGGATTTCAGTGCGATATCAATTCTGTAGTGGGGTAATAAACTAGGATGAGTGCAGTAGCAGAAATCTTCGAGAATCCCAAAAACCATCATTTTTTTCTTTTTTTTTTTAACCCAATTTTCGTTTCTAAAAATCCTGAAAAATCAAAATAATTTTTGTGAAAATAAATTATAATTTTATTTTGACTTCATGATCATTTTTAATTTTTCTGAACTTGAATTTTTCAATTCTAAAGTTCAATTTTTTTACCCAACCAAGTACCCAAAATCTGAACTTCCAAATTATTACTATACTCTCAAATCTTCAAATCAAGTTTTGAAAACGCGACATGATTGGTGGATCCTGGCGCCGCCATTTCCCGTGGGGCGGGAAGGGGTATCAAACCAAGATGGCGGCGCGCAGATCTGGCCCCCCACCTCGTATATTCCTAATCTGTTTTCAATCATTTATATTATTCAGATTGCTCTCAACTTTTGTTATTCCGCAGAGTAGAAGTGATAATTTGTCGAAAATATGTTACACTCTGTTTTCGATTATGCCATATGGGAAATTTATGGAACAAACTTTCTCGCACATCTCCGTACTTTTATGAAGTACGCGATCCAAACAGCGAACGCGACGAACGAAGGGTTTGTTAAATGTCTCAATAAATTTCGATTTCCGATAATATCAATTCCTTAAACTGTCACCTTTCCGTGAACTTACGGATTGAGAGTCTCGTCTGCAGACTCAAAACATGGCCCACTCTCGGTATCAACAATCGGTCCGACCAACCGGAGTGTTGTTCCCTGGAAAATTGGTCCCGGAAAATTTTTCCCTCAATAAACATTGCTCGGAAAACATTGAACGAGGGATTCCGAGCGGGGTGATCGATCCGGAGGTACCCGAGGTTCACCCGCACCTCGCCATGTACTGACCGCTCCCGCGTGGCGGATCTGATTCAGGGCATTTCCCGCGGGAAAAATTTTCCGGAGAGCAATTTTCCCAGGAAGCATAACTCCTAGAATCCCCGCACTATATCGCACCTCTAAACCCATTAGAAAAGAAGTTTAGGAAGCGATGTCGCTCCCACCCAGAGACAATTAACAAAAGTTTATTGAATATTGCAAACAAAATTTTCCAAAAATTCTCGAGAATTCCTCAAGTTTTAAAACGCTCGAAGATTATTAAAATTTATTTTTCACAAGTTGCACTTCATTTTGGTGGCTATTCACGCTCTGATTTCTTTCAATGCCCTTATCCTAGTTTATCTCTTCCCTATAGATTGACACGATAGTAAATGGTTTAATGAGGGCGAGGGCAAAGCACGATTTTATTGACAAACTGTGAGAGGTTCGTGGAGGGGTTGATGAGATCTGGACTGCTTGAGAGTTTCATAGAAAAATTGAGAGGGCAAGAGAGAGAGAGAGAGCAAGAGGATATTCGCAGATTTAGATGGTGACGATTTGGACTTGGATAAATATACTTCAGCGCGGGAACTTGCAAAATTGGTTCGCAGTTTGAAAAAAAGCAAAATTAACTAATTTTTTTTTCTTGTATTTTTCCGACTATTTTTTTTTAATTTTTATGATTCCCAGAACTACCGAAAATTCTTTAAAATGAAGCTTCATAAACATCTGTTGGACCTAATGATTCTCGGTCGCGCTTTGGTCGATGGTCTGCACGGTGAAAAAAATTGTACAAAATTGAGAATCTCACCCTGTGACATGGTCAACTACTGAGCGTTATGGTTGGACAACCTTCCAAGATAGTGGGGCAGAACGGGTATCGAGTTTGCAGAAGCTCGTCTTAGAGGAAATTTCATCCGAGGCAATTACCACGACCCACTCTCGCATGAAGATCTGCGGGACCACCCCCCTGCCCCCCCCCCCCCCCCGCCCATTCGGGCCCGGTTCTCAACCAGGTACCAATCGCATGCTAGTGTCTATTTTCATTTAAAAACGGAATAGTTGAAAAACCGTAAATATCAATTTTTTAATTCACTGCAACAATTTTGTTTGGGAACAAAAGTCATTAACATCGCAAAAACATTTAGCTAAAAGAAGTAGTTTTTTGAAAAACAAAAAAAAGAACTATCAAACATCTTGGATATCTTTCTTGATCATGAGGATGGAGAAATTATTCATCCCGCCGATGCGACGTGATGCGACGCCGGTGGGCTGAATTATCCGCGTACGCAGAGTTACGGATTACCCCCTCCACGCTGCCAATAGGCGTGTCCATGGGAAGAGAGAGATATGATGACTCGCCCGTGAGCGCACGCGCAACCGCAAACGAAACGGTACCCCTCACGCGCTGTTACTAACGTCGCGTGGAGTGGGGACGCATTCCCCTCTTCTCGGAACGTTTAGATCTCTCCATGTGGATGTTCTCAACGTATAGTTCAAATGTTTAATCGTAGAAAGTTCCCATTCATTTTTTTAATAAAAATTCTTATCAATATTTCAAATTCCGTGCACCCGCAGTTTAGCGCTGACGTCACTCAAATTTTCCCGCGCAGTGGAGCGCGGTTCGACTCCGGCCGGATTACACTTAATTTTAACCGAGTATGAAAAGGCGGAATTGTTTTGCTGAAGGGTACCGAGCCATGTTTAAGAACTATTGCAATGAATTCCGATAACGTCTAACATTTTTTTATTCCGATTTTTTTTCTAAATTAAATGACTAATTTGAGAGTTGATATTTCTGTTAAATGGTGTAAAAAAATATGTTCCTTCGACTTCTTTTTTGAAGTTAGGATTCTTCAAAATCAGCTCCATCTCTCTCTCTCTCTCTTGCTCCCTCCCTCAAAAACCTCATTTTATTCGAAACATTTCATCATCAAAATAAGGGGAAATGCACGTAATCAAAGAGGAAATATTTTTACATTTTATTAACACAATTATCTGTTTCAATTCGACATTCCTCTAATTTCCATAAATCGATTCATGAAGTAAAGAATGGAAATAAAAATCCTTGGAAACAATTTGTAAAAAATACAAGGGGAGATAACCAAGCTAAAGGATTAGAATGGACCAGAATAAGTTAGGGATAGTTGGCTCATTTGCAATTCAAAAATTGTTAAAGGTAAACGAACGGGAAAAAACATGATTACCAAATAAATCTTGTTTGTACCAAAGCAATTTCTAGTTTCGGCTTCATCAACATTACCCATTATGTACTTGAAAATATGTGACTGAGTGCGCTAAAAAAAAGCATTAAAATCTGGAAAAAAAATGGGGGAATTGTTCATTTGCGCTTATATGAATGGCATCATTTTAAACTAGTTTGAAAAAGACAAACACTTGAAAGAAATGTTTAAAAACACGAACTGCGCGCCGCCATTTTGTTTCGATCCCCCTCCCCTCCCACTTTCACAAAATGGCGGCGCATCCACCATCTCACAGTTTTAAATATTGTTTTCACTGGTTTATCATTTCCAAATCGATTTCAACTTCGAGATTTCTGCAATTAGGGAAGGAACAATTTCAGTTGTCCATGGAATCGCACATACGCGCATAAATGAATACACAAATTCGAAAGCAATAATTCACCCTAATGGCCGCCATAATTGCATGGAATAAAAAGGCAAACTGACTAATTTGTTTGGTACAAATAGATTTGATGGATAATAATGTTTTTTCTTCTTGTTTATTTTCCCTGACGAAGGAAGAATTAAATTTCCAAAAGCCATCTCTTCTTTTTCCCATTTATTTCACAGTCTCACTGGCCCCCGCCCTCACGCTTGTCAAAACTAAGGAAAAATAATCCTGACATAGAGAATAATGTGCCCAGCTGTCGTCAATATTTTGCCATGTTCTATTTCTTTTTTTTTCAAACATATATTGCAGACTCTCACGTGTCAAACGTCAGCTTCTACTGGCAGCTAATGATTAATGTTGAATGAGTAATAATTGCCAATTAACTTCCCTCAGTATCTTAATGGCATGTTGAACACCGCTCGTTATATATACAATCACACATTCACTCGAAATGTTATCGGCCTATAGTGTTGGTGATCCTGTGAAATAATTTTATCATCTTATTTAATCTTCCTGTGAATATTTTCATTAACCAATTACTTTCGTTAATTTTTGGAAAGGAAACTCGGGTTTTTGAACGATTTTTCCTAAATGCAAAAATATTCACAGAAACTCGAAGTGAAAATTAAAGTCCAAAATAGTCACTGACACAATTTTGTACACATAAAACTGAAGTTTTTTCTGGATTATCTTACAATTAAATTAAATCATAAAATGACAAAATTCTTATACCTGCTTTCTTCATCTAATTATAATTATTTACAAGTCTTAATCTACCATGAAGAGCACTGCTCCCTATCAATATCAGCCATAAGTTTTGCAGTGAAGTGGTGAAAAATGAAAAATTCAAAATTCAGGTGGATACACTTTTCTTAAGAGTCTCGTTTAGTCTCACTAATTCCCCTGATAATTTTCCAATTCCTCCGGTTTAATATCAACTGGAATAATCAAAAATAAAATCTAGATATTATGCATTCACTTCAAGTGACAATTGATTTTAAAAAAAAGTCAACACAATTTTTAACGAAAACTACCCTTTAACGTTTCCCCCAAGTCCTATCAATTGCCTTGATGAATGGAACGAAAATTGAAAAAAATTTTTGAAGCAAAATTTCACGGAAAATATGGGCAACAACTCAGAAAAAATGTAAAAATTACATTATAATCGGTGGAAAAATTTGTTTTTTGAGACTGAAAGCGGTCTCAGAATTTTTCAATTTTCTAATTTTTAGTTGGGGTAAGTCAGTAATTTTTTGCACAAACTTTTTGTACAATGTCCAAGAAACCTTCTATAAAAATAATAGAATGTGCAAAAATATAAAAAAAAAAATTTTAGAATTTCGTGGATTTTTTTCGAAAATTTAAAAAGAGTCTGAAAGTTGTTTTCAGTTCAATGTTAGTCGAGGTTTCAAAAGCTTCTAGAACGGTCAAATAATTTCTGAAAAATCCCTAAAAATGCCAATGTCTTATGAACAAAAATTGCAAGCTCACATTTTGAGATTTCACACTGTTAAATTTAAATCCCATAAAATGAGAAATGTTAATTACAATAAAAATTACAGATTGAGTTCTTAGAAGCACTTTCCTTTTTCGTCAAACAATTAATCTATAGAACACAATTCCTCCCTTTTTCATTTGATTGCTGGGTGAAATACGCAGCAATTACATAATTGTGGTAAATATGCACATCATTGCATGCATAAAATTTTCGTGACATATCAACGATTAGTCATCGCACCTCAACGAGATGAGCAATTTGCTATGAGCGATTTCTTCGATACAAACGAGACTTGGTTGATAATGTAGAAATTTTTTTTTCGTCCCATCAGAAAATTGGGACAGGGCCTCCATTTGCGGAATAAGCCCAAACGATCTTTCGAGTCACAAAATAATTTATCGTCTCATTATTTATTTATTTCATATATTTAAATTTTTCAATATTGATATATATATATATATATTTTTTTTTCCAATCCCTTCTGTATATCCACCAATCATTTGCCTACTCTATAAACTACTCAATTTCTTTCTTTCACAAAAATAAAATACAAGGATCTCCGAGTGAAATTGTGGATATAGTCAATAACTAAATATAGTAATAATTGATACTACTTATGGAAACTAGATCTTCCCATGGTCGGTTTGGTTTCGTAAGAAAAGTTTTTCGGTCAGTATTAACTTTCGCTATAATTCCTTGCGTTCAATATACAAATTTGCACTAACAGTGCATTCCATTTATTCTGATCTTGAGCAAGAAAATTGTATTTACAACAAAAGGAAAAGAGGCTGGGAAAATATAGCGTGTGTAATGTGTATAATATTTCAAAACAAATTTTCACCCTCCTGAACTGGCTTAACGAGCGACGCGCCATTTTTTTAAACTCTTTATTTTGCATAAAAATTGAGGAATGCCGAAAAGTGCGCATAAAATGGAAGATCTCCCTCGATCAGCACGAAATAATTGAGTTTTTTTCGTAATAATGTGCACCCATGAACATGAAAACTTTCTGACAATCCGATTTCTATGAAGCGCCCATGTGTAACCTCAAAATTGGATCAATGATGTCGTCAATATTTTGATTTCCGTGAATTACTTCTCAACCAAAAAAGGTCCGAAACAACCCGGTGGACCAGAAATTATTCTTATTTAATCCTTATTTCGTTTTCCACAACGTGGAAAGTATGGGAGACAGTGCGGCACGCGGCAAGTCAGCTCATGAGGGTTAACCCTTAAGTGGTTGCACTATCGGGGGAATCCCCGCTTTTCTTCATGTTTTATTTCTATATTTCTATATTTCTATACAAATTGATATTAGGCGTCTCAAAGCTGAAAACATTCAGAATCTTTTGGAGTTTATATCCAGATCGATAAATTACTACAAAGTTTCTAACACACCGCCGGCTCGGAACGTCCATGTTTAACCTCCAAATGTTTCAATTTGCATCAAATGAAATTGAATTTCTGAACTATCTAAGCTTCACCACTCTCTGATTATTAATTGAATTCCCCATTATTCATTGAAGAATGAAATTTCACGAGATTAAAAAAAAGAGTGGTGCAAACAATTACGAAAATTAAAAAAAGGACAGTACAAGTCTGCCCTCTATGCACAATTTAGGTTTGGTGGCGTGGTGCGACCACTCAAGGGTTCATCAAACTATTGATACACGACTGAAAATGTTCATATTGGTGGATTTATTGAACCAAGACAAATAATGAAATGTTCTCTCTAAATATTTCAGTGGTCTACCAAGTTTCGTTTATGTGCGAAATAAGCTCCACAAGTGCTCATTTATTATTACGTTGGCAATTGCTCGACATATTTTCAGTTGATACATCATTAATCTAAGCCATAATTCAGGTACAACCTGTCACATCAAAATATTCCAACGTTACGCGTCTTCTGATTTGCGCGTAGTTGTTTCAATATAGTGCTATCAAATAATGTGAATTTGCAATTTTCATATCGAATATTCTCCTCAATGGAGAGTCCGTTAACATTTTTGTGAGACTCTTTCACAACAGAGTTTGAGTTATGGGATTTTTCGAACTGCGGAAAGGTCTTAAGTGTTCTGCAAAGGGACTTATCCTACTTCAGAAAATTCCGTTGGACCTCAAAACAAAATCATAATTAAACATTCCAAGTTCCAAATCTGTTTTTACAAAAACGAAGAACTCCATGGAAATACACCAGAATCTTCGTTAAAATCTATCAGCTATATTGGCCACCCAATTTCTTCCGAATAAAATCCAGAAAACTTTTCCCTGTAATCTTGAATTTTTTCACCACTTCGTCCATCGTAAAATGCGTAGTAAACTGCTGAGCCAGAATAAGTCCAATTTTTCTCAGAAAAAAATTCCTTCAGCTCGATGTCAGCTAAAAATTTACATAAACAGTCAAGTTGTCTTCGCAGAAAAACAGCTTCTCACGCAAAGTTGGGATGTATGCACAAAACTATGTACAAAAAAAAAATTCAAAATAAGTCCCAAAAAGTCTCAATGTGTTCATGTCAACTCGAAGGAATAATTACTGAAAGTGCACAACTTTGCGGCTCTTTTTCACTGCCTCTATCTATACCCGAGAGTTTATTTCCGAGTGCCAAATGATAAGCCAGCCTTCTGAACTCAGCACGTGAAAGGTTATCCACTGTCATTTGCCTACAAAATTACGTAAATATTATTCCACCAGATGGCGCTGTGACCTCAATTTTGTAGAAAAAATCCAACTTCCTCATTACTTTTAGATTATGCCAATTTTATCAAACCAAGATTTGGGAATCCCCATTTTCTTTCCTAACAATTTTTTTCCTAACAAGATGCAAAGGGCCTTAATAAAATTCCCTACAAATTTTGGAGTATTTTTTTTCGAGCCTGCACTAACTCACACTATTTATTTAAAACAGCTTACTGCCTCGATCTAAGATCTAGAGATCTAGGATCCAGTCTATGACCATACAAATGCTAAATAAAAAAAATCTACCACCCAGCATCAAACCCCCTTTTCTTCTGAAAAAAATAAGCTAACTCATTAAACAAGATTGTGCTTTGCTGACTTTTCTCCAGTGCAATAAATTCAAATTCCCAATGATAGTCCACAACACCACATATTGCAAAGAAATGACAGCAGATAACCTCCAACACATTAACCACAGAATCACTCACCAGTTGCCCTATCTCTCCTCACACCCCAACTTTGCGATAAGAACCTAAACTTCGTACTACAAAGATATATAACCTCCCTGAACCCTCCAAAACTTGCAATTTCCCTTAACCTAATTCCCCATTTCGTACCGCAAATCTACCAATTTCCAGCTCGTCCCCTGCCCCTGAATCCGCCCATGTGTCCATTGTTGCCCCTGAAAGGGCTCCCTCGTTTTCCGCCCCTAGGTGAAAAGTTGGGTCCCCTGGGTCCCCTCTCAATCCAGGGTGCCCTGGGACTCCCCCTAAATCCCCCCCTCGGCCTCTGTGGTCCCGGTGCCCTCCAAGGCCCAAAAGGGCCTGCTGGTGACACTGGCATTGGCAGCCTGGCCCTAAAATTATTCCCCTGCTGTCCCTCATAATCATACACAATCACAGGATGCAACTCAGGTGGCCCATTATTCACCATAGTCGATCTCTTCCTATCAGGTGACATGCAAGCCTCATCCAGCTGCTCCAAAGCACCATTAGGTGCATGCCTCTTAAGTTCATTAATTCCAGCAGTCTTCGAATTCATCAAAGCCTCCAAATGCTCGGACAAAATTCTCGGTGGCTCATCACGATTACCACCCTCCAATCTCTCCTCAATTCTCCCAATTTCATCAGTCACTGGCTCAGGCACATCACAATCCTTCTGATACTCATTTTGGGACTGATACTGACCTGTATTTTGAGGGCGAAATTGCCCTGAATCATTGGCTGATTGTTCCAAATTTCTGGGTGGAATGGCGGGGCCAGTTGGCCTAGCCTGGCGTTCAGCATTGTCGTGGATGCCCTCTTGTGGCACACGCGGCACATCTTGACTCATATCCGGTATTATTGGCATTCCATTGTCATCGAGAATCACCACAGTCTCTGGTGGCAGGAGAGATCTATTTGCCTCTTGTTGGTCCATTTGGTCCTGGGGCCTGTGTCGACGATTTTGGGGTGCGTCAGAAAAACGCCGGCCACGAAAGGGACGTCCCCTACCCCGAAACATTGGGGAGTGATGCTGGGGATGCTGGTGATCGGGAAATCGGCGATCTTCGTGAAAATCACCACGTGGATTGTTATCCTGAAAATCGTAGATGTCGGGTCGTTTTTGGTGGAAATCGGGGGGAAAGTCGGGGGGTGGAAAGGGAATGTTGGGATTGCGAAAATTGGGGGCTGGGGGTTGGGAGAAATCGGGGTGGGGCTGGCGGTAAGGGGGCAGTGGTGGGGGCGGACCTGAGTGCATATGACGTAGTTCAGGCTGATTGCGGGGTGGGGGATTTGGTAGGGGAATCACTCGCATATCCATGTCGAGGTGAGAGGGCGCAGGACGTATGTCACGATCCTGGGGACGAACGTCCACTAATGTGCGATTCTTCTGCTTTAGATCGGTCTCCTCGTCCGACATCTCCATGTCGACGGACTCGACTATGTCGCCGGGCTGATTGTGACGTCTGGAATGAGAGTTTGTGATTGATTGATTGATTCACTGGTTTATTCACTGCACATTATGTTGTACAACATTGCATTGACCAAGGCCAAAATAGCTAAACAGTAGACATTTGAAAAATAAAAAACTATACAAGCAGTTAAGGATATTCAACACGTATAGTCAAAAGAAAAGTTTATGACCCTTTCTATAATTCGTTATATTTATCGCCAATAATTTTCAATTAATATTTCAATGCGTTAATTAGTTGAAGTGACAGCCATAGAAAATTATTATATTGTATTTGATTTTGCGAATCAATATTATATTGTTTAAACAAATTAATGAAAAAAAATTTTAGTCAATCGTCATGAAATTTTTACCATCGTTTTATATCTGCTTCAATAGTAAATTTTCAAAATTTCAACAAATTTTTATATTTTGAACTGTATTTACAGAATTTTTTATTTTTCCCATAAGAGGCCGTGTTAATTGAAAACTTTGATAATTAATAACCACAAAACGGTGTTGTGAATCAATCTCAAATTTCATACAGGCATCTGTTACCGCTTCAAAAACATTATGTCAAAAATTTCAAGCAATTCTTATATCTTCGCCAATATAGGTGGAATATCCTTAAGTAACAGTACACTTCTGGCAGGGATGCTATCTACATATCAGCGCAAAAATTGACTACTGAGTCTCGACGAAAGATTTGTGGACCCAGGATTTAGGACTCCTAATAAATTCGAATAATGAAATAATGAAATAATGAAAGCGTAAGTGAGAAAAAGGGAATGAGAGAGTAAGAGCGAGGGAAAGTGAAAAGAAAGCGACCAAGACTTCAGGACTCATGAAGAAGAAGAAGAAGAAGAAGGGGGGGGGGGGGGGGGAGATTTGTCTGGCAAGCCTGAAAGATGAGGGTTAAAAAAGCTAAAAGTATTTAAATGCTCCCATCACCAAAGACGTTCTTTCGTAAGAAAGTTCTTCCTCAAGTTACGCATTGAGTACATATAATATAATAAGGCATGAAGAGGAAAAATGTCGAATAGAGAAAAAAAAGAGAAAGAATGGTTTGGCAAGAATTTAAAGGAATTAAAAAAAAAACTATTGAAGAGGGATGAGACAATTTTGGCTAAAACGCAAAGCAGTTCAAGTTGAATTAAATTGTTATAATCTGTTTATAAGATTGAGATGGAGGGTGATGAGGTAAATTTTTAGATGGAATTGCTCCTGGGAACTCACCTGTAATCCTGATCAGTATTGCTCCACAGGTTGCCACTATCTGGTAGCGGTGTTTCATTAGAATTAGATGAATTATTAGCTGGACTGCCGGTTAAACTGATCAAATTCCGATGATCAACATCAGCGCCTTTCATCAAGCGATGGGGAAGCTGATCCTCAGGTGGCATTGGGATCATAATAACTCGGTGATCAACGTCAGCAGCACTGCTGAGAATGGGCTCTTGTGTCTGTGGATCATTGTACTGGACAGGATCTTGGAAACTCGATTTCTCGTACATTGGTGGTGATTCTGGTGTTTCTGAGAGAACTGCTTTGCCTTGCATTCCGTTGGACCAGTTCGGCTCACTGGGTGACTCCCACCGTTCAGTTTCACCGTTATCACTGGACCAATTTTTATCTGAAAATTTTAAAACCATGTTATCATAAATCCCATATTTTTCCATTCTTTCAAGGAATATTGAAGAATCTCTTAATTTTAATCTCTTATCGATTCGACAGTAAAAAAAAGCATAAAATATGTAGCAAAATCATTGTTCATGGGACTCGACTTGATTCGACTCGACTCGACTCGACTTGAGTTGATTCGACTCGACTTGACTTGATTCCACTCGATTCGACTTGACTCGGTTTGACTTGACTTGGCTTGGCTTGACTTGACTTGACTTGACTTGACTTGACTTGGCTTGACTCGACTCGACTTGACTTGACTTGACTTGACTTGACTCGACTTGACTTGACTCGACTCGATTTGACTCGATTTGACTTGACTTGACTTGACTGACTCGACTCGACTCGACTTGACTTGACTTGACTTGACAATATCTCTATCTGTCCAAGAAGATCCACCAAATCCACCAGATGCTACCTGAATGGGGCGGACAGGTGATTGCTTATAACTCCCGAAACGTAAGAAAATTATTCGTCCAGATCTCCCTTCCCAAAATAGACCATAATTCAGGCATTCGAACTGGGACACAAAATAGCATCACTATATCCCATATCCCATATCCCATAAATTTCATGTCGTTGTTATTAGATGCCTAAGCACTTGAATTTCATGGAGAGAAAACTCACCCCTCTCCCACTTGACCTCCTCCTTGGTGCTCTCAGTGGCCGGTGTCCATGTTGGAAATTTGGGTGGTAATTTATTGTAGCAGCCCTCCTCCTCCAAGAATATTGGTGGAGGAAGTGGTGGAGGTGGGAGTGGATTGACAGATCCTCCAGTTGCATCGAAGCCCACTTGTTCCCTGGAATATCCTGGGCCATGGACTAGAGGTGTACTATGGGCAATCTGAATGTTTCCCAGTCCACTGCCAGCTCCCTGTGCACCCACCATTCTTGGTGTACTCATTCCCAACTGTCTCTCCAGGAGGGAATAGTCCGGCCTTGGTGGTGATTCTGGACTAGCGTCACTCACATCAAGCCCAAGTCCAGGGATCTCCTCGGAATTAGTCACTGTAGTTGGCTCACCCACCTTCAGGAAACCACCAGAGAATTCCTCACCAGGTGCCCTCTTAGATGGTCTCATATTAATCACCTGTAATTAATATTAAGGATGTTATGGCGCATTGGAGAGTTTCGGAAACTGCCAGCCTCGATTTTTTTGTTTTATGTGCAGTTATTATACACGTTTGAAAAATGAGGAAATATGAGTAGATTTTACAGACTGTCATCGGATTTAGATTCAGAGTCTACGGACGTGTTTTGGTAGCGAAGTAACATTTTTGGAGGATCGTTCTAAAGTTTGAAGGAGTTATGGAACAGGGTGACCCTTCCAGAGTTTGGGATTTTTGATGAGACATGTATGTTGCAAGGTGATAGAGTGTAATTCTATGGGCCCGAAAATTAACGAGATGTGGAACAATGTATGGGAAGAATTGGTGTAAAGTCAGCCTTTGAGCTCAAGCAATTTGACTAATAAAATTCAATTATTATTCTACACATTTTGCAAAAATTTGTAAAAAAAAAGTTCACAGCTTGAAATGCATAAAATAAAGCCATTCATTATGAAACCATATGCAATTTTTTTCAGTCACACTTCAAACTTAAAAAGCAACTTGTAATTGTTATCTTACACAGGATGCACAGAGCTTTTTTTCAAACTTCAATTGAATGCAAATTTATCGACTTGTTCTTTCTGATAGTTCTAGTCAAGTTCATGTTTTCTAAAGTGTGTGCAAGCAGTGGTAAAAACGAAATTTGCTACCAAAGCATTTTCGTAGATCAGTCAAATAATAAGAAAAATTAATCTCAAGTAATCCAAAATTGTTTTCTTCGAATTTTCAAAAATGCAACTCGTAGGCCCCACGATTTGATTTTTCGAAAATTTTACGACATTCACGCTAAGTCAACCATGGGTTGAAGCTTCTACAATGAAAAAAAAACATTACCAGCATTCAGTAAATGGATCATTTTGCAACCAATTCATCCAATTACTGAATGTTAGGGATTTGTTTCTTTCATTCTTTCATTGTTATTTGGCCAATTACCTGTATAATGTACTCATATTTTGCAAATTATCACCGAATATAACAAACACTAAATTAAAAAAAAATGAATAAAACTAAAAAAAGCAAAAATTTCGATAACCTGGCTACATTTCGTCTCCATGCCATAATATTCTTAATATCGTCTTTGCGTCTCAGTTAAACCCCCTTTTTCACAAATACTTCGTATCACTAGATATGTGACTAAACAGCACATTGCCATGCATAGCAATTTCAAACCCGAGCAACACTCATTCAATAATAGTTTGGCAATAACATAATAACACAATATTTTCGAATTTTGACCAATGCTGAACTTGCATACTATCTGCTTTTATGAAATAATCTCATAAAAAAATTCTTCTTGAAATTAAAAAAAATCTATGCAATGCAAAATTGATCAGAATATATTCGAATTTTTTTGAAAATAATACCTCGAGAATAATTATTTTTTTAACGATAAATTTCTATTCTATCTTCCAACGATTTCTATAGCAGTTACCATCAGAGCCAAAAATTTCAGTCACATTATTTTTCAGATTATTATTTCGTGGAACACATGTGGAAAATATATTTAGTTATAAATCATTAAAATATCCACCCAGAATAGTGATATGTCAGTTTGTGAAAAAAAAGTTTGCATTCATATACGACCACACAAAAAAAAATTAATACCAATAACAAAATGAAAAAAAAAAAAATACATAATTTGTGGATTACCTCGATGGGCATGGCCTCATTATAAATCGGATTTCCTCCTGGTGACCTCTCATTGAAAATGCTTCTCATATCAAAGTCCATATTGCCACCCATGAATGACGAAAAATTGCTGGTAAAATCATTGGAATTATTTCCCTGTGATATTTCTGGTGCTGGCACTGGTGCGGGCTCATAATCTTGACTATATGAGCCATACATCGATGGTGGTGCCACCTCCAGCACTGGAGGTAGATTCTTCGATTTGAAAAAAATAAATAAATTAGTCAACAGATTTTTCTCATCTCACTCTGATCTTGGTATCATTCCAATCACTACAAGCAATTTGAGCAGTTTGATGAATCCATATGGAGAACCCCCAAACCACTCAACATTTTCACTGGAAATCCAGTCTCCCAATGCCAACCCGTCTTGCCCCATTGTGCAGCCCATCACTAAAGTGCAATGTAAAAAAGTGAAAAAATATCTTACGATCAGCTCATCTCCGGGGAGTTCAATATCACTGTCAGGACTAGGTGATGGTGCATTTACATCTGGCGATGGAATTGGCGATATCAGCGTAGGCAGAAGTTCGTCCAATTTTTTCTTCAAATTCTTCACTCTACCGCCAAAATTGCGATAAGCATTCGTCACAATCTTCACTTCTCCCCTCTGTGTCTCATAAAACTGGTCGGCCTGCTCCAGCAGCTCCAGCACTTGTGCTCTCTCTCGAATCTCGGCCTCCAGAGCCTTCACATAGTTCTCGATGTTCCTCACTGCAGTCTCCACCTCTTTTTCAGCATCCTCAACTCGCCTGCGATCCTTCAACGAGGCACAGAGCTCCTCTGCATTATCTATATCGACGTTACTGTCTCGGAGGTCCTTCAGGCGCGCATCAGTCGAAGTCTCCAAGGTGGCACACGAACGCATTGTGGATATCAGAAGAGCAGCCTGAAACCAGAAATTTGTGTTAGGAATTTTGGAACTTGGGAGTTGCTACTTTGCACTCGAGGATTTTTTTACGTAACTCAGAGCTGATTGAACTTTGGTTTGTAGTATTGTTAAATGTCCCAAAAAATCTACATTTATTTTGAAGGAAATATTTTTAATTTTATGCAATTTTCCTCCCAATGGTATCTGTGAGCTTAAAAAAATCAATGAGTGGTGTGTGCATGTGTGTGCCCCACTCGGGGCACAAACAAAACTTCCGGATTTGGTTTTTCAGCACAACCTACTAAATTTATTCTTCTCCAATATACTAGGGTTAATCAGTGTGACCCCTGTTATTATCATAACGAAAACATGCCTATTTGGGAATTCCAAACTGACTCATTTATGAAGCAGATAATTATGAATACTTGAGTAGACGCATGGTGAGCATGAGGATGAGACTTATGCGTGTTACTCGAGTGAGAGTGAGACGCCAATAAGGATGCGGCTGCAAAACAAAAACTTTAATATTCTACCCAGTGGAACAGTATAAACAATTGCAATTGCTAATAGCATTGCATATACTGCACAAATGCCATCCAAAATGTGATCCGCTCGATTTTGCATGAAAACGCTGCGATTGGGACCGTCATGACAGCGCTGGGTCCATTCGTTCACTTATTACATACATAATTGTGGAGACTGCTATACCTCCTTAATTATGCAAATTATCGAAAAAAGGCATTCTACATAAAATACGTATTTTTATATGGCAAACAACTTTTCTTATATGAATTTTGCGCTAACTCTAATAGTTTATGCAGTAAAACATTATAAACAATTGACATTGTTAATAACAATATAAGTACTGGACCACTTTTACTCAAAATTTAATCAGTTATAAAATATGGTTATATCTTTCAGCTGTGACATTGAGTACCTGGATTACAACATTTTTGTGTGAATGAACGTTTATTATCACTGTTTCCAATTTTTGCTCAACATGAATTTCTCAAAAAGAGGGGAACTACTCGATGGATTCGATCAAAAATCTAATCAGCTCTAAGTTGCACGGAGACGCAACGATGGAAAAAAAAATTAATCTAATCGCACGATCCGTTTCCGAGAAAACGTAAACGAAAAATTTTGCCACATACGGACGAACACACACACACATACCGACACTTCTCTGAAATTACTTCAGGATGATGCAAAACGTCGAGAAACGTGAAAATTTCATCGATCTGGCCACTTTCATTTTCGGGGTCATTACAATAACTTCCCTAGATCGGGAAGTTAAAAAAAAATTACTTGCCACAGAATTACTGCTCAAATCTTTTGCAAAACTATTCTTGCATTTGTTCAACAATGAGGAACAACTTTGCTAGTAACTCAATGGGGAGATCTAGGGAAATTATTTTTCAAAAATTGTAAGGAAGAGAATTGTCATCATTAAAATTTTGGTGAACTGTTTATAACAGATAAAAAATAGTCATTAAAATCGAACAAGAGCATTCTTGCCTGAAACTCCTCAGGAATGCTCATCGGCTGTGGATCAAGCTTCTTCTTGGGCGCTGCTGATATCAAACCCGAGAGGTCTGCGAGGAACTCCTCGTCATAGATCTGACGTTGCTCCCATATCTTGAAGATCCGCAGAATCCGATGTTTCACTTTCTCATCTCGCACCATCGTCGTGGCACGCTGGAGCGTCGTACCCCAGGACTCGACGAACTCATAATTCTTGCGCTTCGAATATTGGATCACATCGTTCGCGAGGTAGAAGAGGGTCAGTCGATTTTCGACTTTCACTACAAATTGAAACAGACAAAAATTAGAAATTAGGAAATTATCCTAGAGCAAAATTTATTTACCCACCAAGAAATAATTAACAAAGTTTTTTTTTTTTAATTTTCCATATTTTTTTTTTTTTAATTTTTAATATTTTCTTTTTTAATTTTCAATATTTTTTTTTTAATTTCATTTTTTTTTTTTTTTTTTTTTTTTTTTTTTTTTTAAAGGGGAGTCTATCATTGGTCAAGTGGCATTACCCACTGAAAATCACAATGAAAATCACTGTGTCATTCGGTAAATACAAAATACCAAAATTGGTGATTTAGAAAGCCAACTACGTACAGTAATGTTGGTATTGAGTTCAACACTTAAATAGGACTTATAGTTTATCCTAAGACTTATAATCAACTGACAGATGAACAATTACCACTCTACTCTACTTGTTCCTAAACATATTGCTAAGAGCCCTGCCAGATACTAAATCTCATAAGGAGATCTCTCCCCAACAAAAAAAAAAAATCCCATTATGTCCCGTCAACAAGTACCAAACAATCTCACCCTTCTTCAACACCTGGAGCCAAGTGGCAACAATTTTCTTATGATGCTCTCGTCGCTCAAGACACCACGATGACAAGCTCTGTATAGAGTCTTGTGAATCTTTAACCGTATGCAATTTCTTCTCGAATAAATCCGTGTCAAACTCCATGTTAGACATATTTCCAATGATGCCTCAATGCTCTAGAATCCTCGATCAGCACATCCAGTAGATTGTTCAAACATCAATCGCAATTGTCTCATCATCAACAATTGCACCTCCCACTGCATGGACTAACCTAACCTCGTGCTATATCTATTTCCTCGTTTTTCGGTTTTTTCTCCAACTGAATGTTCCCGCGCAAAACTCAACAGCCAATGAAATGCTCGTTGGACTTATCGGCTAATAAATTGATCCGCCAAGTCAAAATTTCCACCAATTTTTGCCACTTTTTCCACTCAATGTTTTTTTGCCTATGTATATAACATTTGTGTGTGTGTGTGTGAGCCCGTCACGCTGAGCGGAATAATGGTCACTCTTGTGTTTATTTTTATTTTCTTCAATGAACAATCACTGTTCAATCACTGGGCAATTATCCTTGGGATTGGTAACGGCCAAATTGATCATTTGGGGATCGATACTTTTTGTGTTTATCAACTTTGATTGATTTATTTGGAAATAATAGCTCACTGATATCTGCGGTATTTCGCCAATACATCGAGGTCGGCCATTTTTATTTGAGACCAAAACACTACCGCGCAATGGCGTGCGGCGGAAGTCAAAGGCGATATACCACCTTGATTTTTTTAGCGCCCAATTGATTGGTTAGGTTTTTGGGATGGGGTGATATTGGTTGGAAATGGTTTGGGAAAATTTAGGAGATGATTTCTGGCATTTGAGTGTAGTCACCAAATTAAGTAAATAATTTTAAGAAAAAAAAAACAAATTTTTTCTAGGATCTTCAATTTTTTTTTTGGAGCCGAAGGAAGCAGCAAAAATAAATTCATAATTACAAAAGTTCATTCGGAATCACGTGATTTAATTTGCATTTCAAATTTCCTCGGAAAATTGCGGGAAATTCAAATTTTTTGGATGTTTTAAAAACTTAAATTAAAAATAATGCGGATAGATTCTGGTAATTTTTAGAAGCTAAGGTATTAACTCAACGAGAAATTTGGACAATTTTGAATACTCCCGCCAGTTTAAAATCCCAAGACATGGAACCCATCACTACATCAAATTTTATTTTCAATGTTTTACTTTTCAATATGCGCACTTGAGTCATACACAAGAAATTACCACAAACAAATAATGATTGTTTTTAATTACCCTAAGTATGTACATAAAAGTCCTCAATGTTCAAACGCTTTCGCGCGCATAGTGACGTAAGAATGCTCGAGCGGCACTGTCTCTATATCTATATACACAGTTGGCAATTCGTATGAGAGAATTCGCTCGCCATTTCCGGCGAAATAATATCCAATTTCCAATCATTGGCAAGTTAACAATTCATTTTTTTTCACTTGCATGTCACGTTTTGTTTTGAATACCCTGGCGGACGGATCGATTATAGAATCGACTTATGCAGTATGTCGATTAGTTTTCGAGTACAAGTGGATTCTGATTTGAAAAAAAAAGACTGATTTAAAAATTTAATGATTGATTAAAAAAAAAAAATTAAGTTCACTTGACAGGTAGCCGACTCGGTATTTGCACGAGCATGGATCGATTCTCCCAAAAATCTGGATCAATCTGTACTCGAAACGTAATCGACACACTGCACAATTCGATTCCACAATCGACCGGTCCGCCAGAGACACCTAAAAATGTAAGAAACAAAACAAGAATTTGGTTGTTTTGCTTGGAAGAATTATAAAATTCCCAACCTTGCGTTTTTTCAGGTCACGTGTTCATGCATTACATATACGTCGTACACATATTAATATATATATATATATATATAGATCGTGCTATCGTTCGGAGGAAGAACATTTCCCATGTCTTGAAGGGATTATCCAAAGCGCAACCATGCAGATCGATCATCTGAGTAGATCAAGGCACATCTGCAGTGCCCCTAGATCTCCTTTTTTCAGGGCCATTTAGCGGGGATGGACATCCAGCCAGTGGAATTTCCAACCTGAGGGGGAAGTGCGCATAGAGAGCATCCCAAGCTCTCATGATTCATTTGACGGCGTGGTCCAATGGCGAAATCGAACTCTGTTGAAAAAAAGACAATCATGTCACTCTATCAATGCTATATATCAATAATGTTCAATGATGTGAATATAAAAGTGGGTTTGAAAAAGCGCGCCAAAATTTTGGGAATTGTCTTTAGACATGCGCACACGCATATAATCGAAATTGCATAAGTTCAAATCATTATTTATAACAATATTCTATCGCATCTGTCTACACACATACACCCACACATACTGATTCAAAATTTGTCTAAAGGATCATCTCGATATAATTAAAATACACAAAAAGAAAACATTTACAAAAACACATTCGGGGAAAATATTGTCAAATTAAATTTTTATAACTCACGTGACAGAATGCGTATTCTGATATCCCTGGATCTCTCATTTCGTGATCTCCAATATTCAATAATCGATCACACGCTGAAGCGGCGATCAACGCGCCTCTAATCTCCGGCTAAATTTTGTAACCCCACCGAATGCACAGTGATCTTAAATTTTGAGCTATTGATTTGCCAAAAAGTCGATCCTTGGTATCGATTCTCATGCTCATACCAATATATAGAATACGGCTACAAAATATTTGAATATGACCAAGAAGAAAAATAAAGTCACGAAGGACTTCCACAAGCATAAAAATAGAAACGCAACTAAGCCGAAAAATAACAATAACAATATTGGTAAAAAAATGGCCATGGCTGTAGCACAAATTTCGGCAAACGGAGTTTTGGTGACTGCGACTGGAGAACTAAGCGCACGTGCAGATGGTCCCGAAGGCTTAACCAGAATTTGGGATCACCTGAGAATTTTCTCGGAAAGCGTGGAGCCAATGGCCAATAATTTGTAACCTTGACCTAGGATAACCAACTTTAAAAACTCAAAGCCCTTTCAGTACAGATGTCACCCCCCTCTGCAGGTTTCATCAAGGCACTTTGGTCACGTAGGCACGCCACCGTTAGCCCTAGGACAGAATAATAATTGTGTCAATGTACAAGAAAGATATTGATGAAATTCAAGGAAACGCCTTTAAAAAAAACCCGCAATTAGTTGAATGTATTTGTGTGATCCATCTGAGCAGGTCGGAGAAAAAAAATCCCGATTTGTATTTCCCGCCAAAAATTGGTCATGACGTTTTTTAAAAGCAAGATACAAGAATTACCGATTTTAAGGAACATCTATAGTCAGATCCCAGTGATGGGATCAAAAATCGATGACAAACAATTTAGAGACACGCACACACACACTGGGTTTTCGATAATTTCGATATATATCGATAGTTTCATTTGTCTCTCCTACTATAGGATCGTAGCTAATTCTGCTGATAAACGTCTTGTAATGAAATGAATTGGACGAACGTACGGACGGGCATGCTCAAATCGTACGAGACCGAAAAAATTCCATAGTAAAAAGGAGATGCGAATGAAAATATCGATATGTATCGAACTTATCGAAACGCATAAGACGAAAACCGTCACGCCACCATCCATCGCGGCGAAAAAAGGAAATGCGCGTGCGCAGCATACGCGCTCGGGCTTGTAAACGAAAATTTTACTTGTTAATGAAGCTTATAAATTTTGAAAGTTAAAATTTTCCGTATGTAGAACTAGTTCTCTTACAAGTTTCCGCACCTGTTATACAAGCAATCAGATTATCACATACCTTTGATATCAAGAATATTTTGAGCTGATACAAATTTTCTTCACCTTCCAATACCACTTGAGATCAACAATTGCCTCCATATTAACTCGTCGTTGGCATCGGTTTTATATATATAATTACTACAAGTCCCTGAGCATTATCCAGTAATTGCCAAGGCGTTTATCAGTCGTTAAACCGAAATCATTTGTCACTGTGAATCACAATCATAGTATGTTCATCATTAGTGACTGTAATTGATGATTGTTTTATTGGAAAGTAAGCTGAAAGTAATGGGCGTCAAAAATAACCTGATTGTGATGTCCTTTTGTCAATGGATATTAAACTTAAATTTCCAAATGTGATGTACTAGATTATCCACGAAGTCCTCATCCCGAAGAAAAACAACGAAATATTAAAAAGGTACCCGTAAAATGGAGAAACGACAGCAAATATCGATATATCTCGAAATTATCGAAACCCGTAAGACCGAAACTGACGCGCCGCCAGTCGGCGCGGCGGAAAAGGCAAGTGCGCGTGCGCAGCACGCGCCACTGGACTCTGCACAAGAATCTCTGGAACTAGAACGTCTCAAGGCGAATGAAAAAGAAAACATTGTGAAACCTTCAAGCCTCTTTATTATTCAAGAACAAAATTGCCACATTTTGGAAAATTCATCGGGACCTTCGGTATTTCCGAGTGCTTGCCGACTTTCATTACAAAGCTCATGCCCATCTCCATGTGATTAGCTAGATGACAATGGAATAGCCAGTATCCAGGATTCGAAGCTACGAATCTGATGATGGCGTAGCCGCGCACTGGAATACTGATGACGTCCTTTACAATTGGTGTCTTGAAATTTTTTGGTATCTTGCCGAGCTCATTGAGCCTCCTGACAGCCCCGAGGGAGATCCCATTTCCCACATTCTCCATTGAAAGAACGTAGAAATCATGACCATGGAGATGCATCGGATGATCCTGGTCTCGATTGTGACTCGTGTCAACGAACACCATTTCGACAAGGCTGTTCACCTCAATTTCGTAGATCAGCGGACATCTGCAATAGCCTGAGACACATTCCTGATTCGAGAAGTTGTTGTGGGTGCAGTACATTGAGCTGGTAACTTCTTCACGCTGAGAGAGCAGGGGAATCGCAGGAAACTCAAAGCTCACATCGTTGATCTGGGGATATGGACCAGGAGCGAAATACGATTCTATCGAGAAAACATGAGCGATTACGCCAGGAGGACATTATATACACAGTACCAAAGTTTCATATGTTTTGCAGCCTCACATCTCGAGGGCTACTCTTATAACTAGTTTACTCTCGCTTGAAATTGCTGTTGTGAACTCAAAAAATTTGTCTACAAGTCCTACAGTAAAAAGGAGAAGCGAAAGAAACTATCGATATATATCGAAATTATCGAACACCGTAAGACGGCAACCGACCCGACGCCGTGCGGCGGAAACCGGAAATGCGCGTGCAAAGCCACCGGACGCGTAGTTAAAAGAAGAGACGAAAGTATCCTATAGTGAAAAGGAGAAACGAAAGAAACTATCGATATATATCGAAATTATCGAAGACCGTAAGACGGCAACCGACGCGACGCCGTGCGGCGGAAACCGGAAATGCGCGTGCAAAGCCACCGGACGCGTAGTAAAAAGAAGAGACGAAAGTATCCTATAGTGAAAAGGAGAAGCGAAAGAAACTATCGATATATATCGAAATTATCGAAGACCGTAAGACGGCAACCGATGCGACGCCGTGCGGCGGAAACAGGAAATGCGCGTGCCACGCGCCGCCGGACTGGTGAACTAAAGAGAGAAACAGTTTCTTTCATAATTACCGTAAGTGTTGAAGGAGAATTTGAAGTAAAAAGTGTAATTTGGGGCGAGGGAAATCTCCGGTGGTGCAAGCACTGAGTTATCGAGATCGGCGACCCTGATGAGGAAATTGTCTTCGTAGTTCTCAGTTATAATCGAGAGGGGGTTCAGTAGCTGAAACATTTTTTATTTTAACATCTAAACACGTAGAAAATGTACATAAATATGGCTGGAATGCTTACGAGTCCCGATCGGTAATTATCTTCATGGAGAACGGGACCTGCAGGGTCGCCTTCCGGGACTTCATTATAGTGGAGAATCGCCGCCTCAGCAACTTTCGTATGGTTTTTGTTGCAATCACCCAAGCCCCTGTACCTTATCCAGTAATTCCTAGGTGCTTGATCAGTCTTCAATACAAAGTCATAGCGTTCGCCACCGTTTATCACAAACGTATCAACTTGAAACCACATCATCAAAATAGCATCCATATATATATAATTTAACAAATTTTTTTTACGAACTATATATCTATATAGTTTGCACAGTTCCCCTGGATACATCGAGGACATGAGATTAGGCTTTTTAGACTAGTCCCAATTTCGTGAAAACCTCCTCAACCTTCCTGAACTCGCATGATGAGTACCGCGGCTCTTTTAGGGTGGGGCGGCGAATCGCCGCCCTATGCGAGTGAGCACCTGCAGTAACTATTTTTACACCCAAATTCATGGGTGGACAACGTAGGGGCCGAAACAGGTGAGGCGGCGCGACGCTCACCATGCGAGTAGCTTTAGATAGGGGGTTAAATTTTTTTTTAAAAATTTGAACATAAAATATAGAACCGGATACCTTCGACCGGAGCGAAAGTCCCGGTTTCAGAAGCAATCATCAGCATAGTGTGATCATCAATGGAAATTTGGACAGGGCAATAGATGACGCTGTTGAAGATCGTCCGGAATCTGTATCGCTTCCCCTAAATTCAACATATCACACATCATCACTGCCTTCATCTACCAGCATCCTAATCAGCTGGCTCACCTAGTTTTCTTATCTTATCATTGAATCAAGATTGCGCTTAATGTGTCTAGAATGACCTATAGTATTTTTTTTTGCATTACGTTAGATATGACATTTAAACAAATTTCGCAGTTAAAAATTGTGTGAAAATTTACAGTGTACTGAAAAAATAATAATCGCTCAGGTCCTGGTCTGAGACACCTGGAAGCTGTGATGCAACTTCTTCAAAAATCTTAACCAGTATCGCGCAACTAAAAATAAGTTTTGTTTTAAGGAATCTTGTTAGGTTTCTGGGGATAGAAAAATAAGCTTCACTCACTGCATCAACATGGAATACTTCCCTAGGCGTGTGATACCTTCCGTAACCATCAGTAAATTCAACATGAGCACCAAGCCCATTGATGGTCAGACCGTATCCACGAACACTATCAAATTTGTGAAGAGCAGTTGTCAATCTGAAAGCCGTCGAGCTGTCATACCAATGCCAGATGGCCATCACATGCTGGGCCAGATCGAGATCATAGTATCTCCGTAAAGGATCACCAGCTCTCCTCACGACTAAGCTACCATAGAGGCCATCGGAGTCCTGGAAGCCCATGTGCGAGTGCCAAATATGGGTCCCCGCTGGTGAGGCGCGAAACTTATAGAGGAATTCATTCCTAGGAAGAATGGGACATTGAGTGACGAATGGAGTTCCGTCCATAAACTGCGAGCCCAACTGGTGCAATCCGTGCCAATGGATTGACGTTGACTCGCTGGTGAATCCATTGATCACGTGGACGCGGATTGTGTCATCTTCACACACCTGGGCGAACGTAATAGTTGTAAGAGCACCTCCTCCCTTCATCATTTTCCCGCCAAAAATTTCCCGCCAAAAAATTTCCTGACCAAACATTTTCCCGCTAAAACATTTCCCGCCAAAAAATTTCCCGCCAAAAAAAATTCCCGCTAACCCATTTCTCGCCAAAAAATTTCCCGCCAAAAAAATTTCCCGCCAAAAAAATTTCCCGCCAAAAAATTTCCTGATCAAAACCTTTCCCGCCAAAAATTTTCCTACCAAAGAATGACACGCCGAACAATTTCCTGACCAAACAATTTTCCAATTGACCAATATGTGATGAAGACATTCTAGTGCAGAGAACTTCTGTCCGAGGAGAGAAGTTCCCTAAAGCCATAGGATTCAACCACTGTGCACCAAGTGCAAGTGCGCATATCGCTAATCTGTACCGGATGTCCTAAGGCTACCTCACCTGAATACTGGGACCGGGTAGCATATAATTAGCCACAGTGACAGGCCTGGTATTTCCACCAGCAGTGATGCACCCATGGGAGAAGCAGTCCTCCATTCTCCAAGGACAATCGCCACATGCAAGACTCATAGAAGTGTACTGGCTGACGAAGAGTTTGTAAGTGCACACCTTGGTCTCTCCCCGTTTGCAGTCTCGGTAACACTCATGTCTCCAGCCACCGACATCTGAATCTGATTGGTTCAGCGCTCTCAAACTTCGTATTCCTCCCAAATGAGTGGATCTAAAGGACAGCACCAGATCCACTTGACATACTGCTGACAACAAAATGACGACGCTGTTCATTCTGCAATAGGATCTGAACAGGAATTGTAGTTTCTTAGGTCTCCTGTAATGTAATCTATACTATCAGATTGTATATATGTCATGTCAACACTATCACTAGATAAATATATATATACCTATTTTTTTACCATAAAACGTAAAAATTCTGTCGATAAAAACCGGCTATAAAACTTAAAGCCTTTATTGCTTCATTGTCAACCATGCCATTTTATTTGGCCTGTATCAGCCAAACTATGACCAGTTATATATAATGATTTATTCTTCCCGCTCTTTCCCAAAAATCTGCTTCTCCGCGATAAGTGTTATAAAAGTGAAGATAAAAAATGTAATTGGTTGTGGTATTAATTTCTATTACACTATCCGTTGAAATTGCGGAAGAGCAAAAGACGCTGTTCCAAAAATATTCGATCTTTGGTAACGATAGTTTTTTCATTCCAAATGCTGCAAGCAACTGAAAGAATAATAAAATAAAAAATGAAAAATTGAAAGTACTCGAGAAATGCAGCAAGGGATGCTGATTTTTGATCGAAATACTATTGATGAGTCCATTGGGAAATAGATTTGCAAGTTTTATTTGGAGATGAGATGTCGATCCTTACAGCTTCCTTATGCTGTTATAATGTAGGATCAAAGACCCATAGCACCATTCTGGCAACCAAATAACATCTGCAATTTCTTATGTTCAAGGTAACGTAATCTATATTATCAGATTGATACAGCATTTTTTACACTCAAGCCAGACTATTACTAGATAAATTTATGCATTTTTTTTTTAATTGTACAACATAAACATTTGTATCTAGAAACTGAATGTACAGGTTCAAGGATGTTCTCATAACGTTCTTCTAGATTTTGGTACTTTGTGTGGGGATCATTGACGATAAGATTCATCCAGAGAATTCTAAATTTTCTCCGACAGATTGGAGATAACAACCCAAAGAAACAACATCTTGGATGAACACACAATTAGATTAATTGGTGGGGTAAAACTAGTCCACCATTCTTCCTTAAAACTCACGCAACTCATTCTATATTGTTCGTTCTCTGTTTAATTAGCTCTTAGTCTATTTCATTTTAATGGTCATTGGATGAAGGAATGCACTGATCTTCAAGACAATTTTTCTAATACAAGTAATCGGCATAATTCATTAGGGGAACTATGAAACGAATCAAGTTTTGATATCGTTTATCGGATTTATCTTGCGAACTAAGAACTTCCGGGGAAAATGCCAGAGGACTTTTTGGTAGCTCTTAAAATTTTGCACAACAAATGTTCTTTGACATTTTATCGTAAAATGATTCTATATGCACACAATCCAAGATCTTGTGACATAATATCTTTTTGTCGTTTCATAATTGCCTAGTCTGAATTAATATCTCTAATTTACAGAATACTTAGCATTGAATTTACAACGATAATGAACTTGTGCTCAAACTTAGAAATGGTTCTATTTGAAACACTAGTGAGTTGCAATTAACATTTTGCAATTATCACATTGTCGGTTGTTAAGTGACAATTTATGATGATGTGATGAGTTATGGAGTTTATGAGTCCTTCTTCATTCTGTTGGAAGTCATTCGATAGATTATGGAGTCACGACCTGGATCCATTTCAGCAATGGCAACTAGAAAAGTTAATGATTGTTATTGGTGAGCAAAATAATTAATTGAGTAATTTTAATTTTTTTTTAAATTTCTCTTCAAAAAATTTATCAGAAAAAAATTTCAAAAGCTCAAAAAAAATTCACAATGTTCATTTCAATTTTTAGGAAATCATTTTCACACAGGAAGTTGGGTCCAATTAATTTATTCATAACTTTCTGCTTAATTACTTACTGCAAATTGCCAGAAGGGAGAAGAGGAATATGACACCGAACCACAGGAAAATATTGAAGATAACTGGATAGTTAGCAGAATAGATTTTCGTGGCGAGGTTCAGCACGACAGGCTGGAAGAAGATCCTCAAATTAATTCAGTAATTTTGAAAATTTTCATTAAATTTTAATTTGAACTAAAAATTAATTAAAACCATAAAATAGTCCTCAAATTAGGGCACATAAATAGGGAGAAGTCTGAGGATAGCTCAATCGCAATATAAAATTTGAGCCTAAGAAACATTGAAACACTCCCTAGAAAAAAAAAAACAAAAAAATTAATATAAATAAATAATAATCGAGCAACGAATAATAAATAATTGATAAGCAGGACGATAAAAGTGCATTTTGTAAAATAAACTAGTAACGCCATAACAGGTTTTCCATGGGCTCGCTCCACTAAAATCAATCAACATTAAAATGAAATGATTGGGTTAATGGGTGTTGTTGTTATGACAATACCTTTCCTGGATCATAATCGTGTTCGTTATTAAGTAATGAATGAATCTCGTGTTTCTGCTCTTTGAAATCAAACTCAGTTCCGGATTTGCCGTACTCTGGGATCGTTGTTTCCCCCAAATCGTCCCCAAGTTCAACAATCTCACCAGTTGTATTCTCCAGGTTTCCTATATTCTATAAAATGTTGCTAAGTGTCATGGGGCCAGGTTTTATGTACACTAAGGATGTAATGGATATTTTAGCAAAAATTGCAACAAATTCTTGTCAGTTATGAAGAGTAAAATATAAGTGCAATCACAGTCCGAATCACATCTTGAAATTTTTTTTTCTTTCATAACTTTTATATTTATTTCTATATATATATGACTTAAGTTATATCTATAACTTTTATATTTTATAAGTTCGCACAGAAAGCTTATATTATTATAAAAAGAAAAATCAAGTTTTCCATTACATCCTCACTTCGTCCTCTGCTTACAGGGGCGTTACTAGGTCCACTCAGTGCAATTCAATCATGCAAATGACACTAGTGCCTTTATTCTTAATTGTTACTTATTAGCGCTCCAATACCTTCTCCAATATCTTGGTGATTTTGGTGAAGGTCTCGTTTTGCCCAGCTGCGTCCATATTTTCCTATTTGTGGTTGTTAGTATTTTGGGGGATTGAGAAAAGTGGAATTAGTATTGTTGTTATTATTTCTAGAAGCTCATTTTCCAGTTGTGATATAGTTTCCACAAAATGTGGTTCAAAAAAAAATTTACGGTTTTTTTTTTTAATTTCTGATTAAGAAAGCAAATTTTGAGAAAGTACGGATTACAGGCCCTGAAACTTACATCAGCTTTTTCTTCCCTTCGTACACGTGAATGGATGGACCTGGTCTCGCGAAGTTGAGTAGCATCATTGGTGAAGACTGCGATAACAACTTGTCCATTATAAGCCTTGGTGAAGGCGTTGGAGACGTCGCCAATGGCGTCGTTCAGAAGTTTGAGGGCTTCTTTAGTGGCCTCTGACTCCTCTCCATGTAGATCCATGACTGGACGCAGGCCAGACACAACGAACCAGTAGACATCTGGCTTGGCATTGGCTCTTACGTTCGACGGAACCGTCTGGGCAATCGCTCGCAGAAGCTGCAGCTCTTCAATGAATCGACGGTCTTCATCGTTCGAGAGACTGAGGTGACTCAAGGAGGACTCGTCCACGGGACTGGGCTTTAGCTCCCCGAGCGCCGATTGGCCCAACTGAAATTTAGTTTTTTTTTTAATGTTTTGAAATTCGCAGATGAGAACAGTTTCAAGTTTTGAATTTTTCAGAATTTTCATGGAAAATTTTAAAATGCGGGAAAATAAAAAACAAGAAAACAAAAATAATAAAAACTAATCATTGCTATTACATATTTGTAATGAATGAAATTTCATTCATAAGTCAGCTTTGACATTAAAATTATGACTCAAATTCTAAATTCAAAAATTGAAAGAAAATCAAAGAAATTAAGAAATTTGGAGAATTTGTTCAATTCTTGGCAAACAAAATATGTGTCACGTATAAAAAAAAAATCGACAAAAATCGGTTACGAAATTTTGTAAATCGTCCATACATAAAAGTAGTTTCATAAATTACTCACTGCATTGAGTCCATCACCAACCCCTATCCTGACCAAAGTATTATTATTATCACGCTCTGCAAGACGACGTGCGACAGCTTGCCATGTGAATTCCTCAACCTCGTCGACGTGTATGGGGAAATGTTTGCCCCTGGGTGATTTAACGGTCTCCACCGCCTCGACGGCAATGGTGACGAGGGCTTCTGGTAACGAGAAAAGATCCTCGATGGTGACGCCGTCCCACGGTTGCGTCTGCACATCAAATAAAAAATGAAACGCCTCGAAAACTCTAAAGTTTCATAATTCTCTAGAGACTCTTTCCCATCCTCGACATGAAATATGTTTAAATAAAAAGCAGGAGAAAATAATACATACAGACCTAGAAGGTTAAATGGACTTTTTGGAAGATCTCAATTAGCTCGAAATTGAAAATAGCCATTACTAATTTAATTAAACATTTGGTTTTAAAAATTGTTGAGGACATTTCGAGTGAGACAGAGACACTGTACCAATTTTTCCTGTCTCTGAAAAACACGAAACACTGTACCAGTGTTACAGGTCTCTGAAGTGACCTCGAAACAAAATAATGATAACAACCTATATATATATATATATAGATGAGGCATAATTTAAAAACCCTTAAAAAATTATTGGTTACCAATTTGGGGGTATATCCAAGGACAGCGGTGAATACTTCCTTAATGCAGCTCTGATTGATCGACTGAGTACCATAGAACTTTACACTATCAGCATTATGAAGAATGATGAGTTCACTATCTGCCAAAACTGTAAATCACCAAAAAATCAATTAATCGTCAAAACTCATTGACATTTCACCGATAAATTAATGATTATCGCCACACCCACTGGGTGTAAATTGTACGAAAAGTTGCAGTCCAAAAGATCTGTATTTACGATGGAATAGCACATTTTTTTTTCTCTTACCTGCGGAGATAGTGAGCGCAGCGAGAAATACTATTTTCAACATTTTTCCACTTCTCTAAAGTAAGATTTAAAACAATAAAGACGTCAATTTAAATAGTCTATTCTAACCAAATGCTCCGAAAATTCTGAACCACTGAGACCGATCATATGACATGATTTAGTACTCGAATGTGCTCATAGGGGCGTAGTCACGAGGGTCACGAGTTTATTCCCACTCTAGCCGCCGGGCGCGCATGCGCCCTTCAGTCTTTTTTATCATCTCTTGTTTTTTTACCTGAATTTGTTTAATTAACTGAAAAAAACAAACAGGTCGAGTGAGTGTATGGAGATAGTATAAACTTAATTTATAAATAGTGTTATAATCAACTCAATCACTATACCGAAGACGCTGAATTATCACATGCGTCCCAACACTCACTTGCACATTTTCCCGCATTTTTCAAAACTACCTGCGCGCGCAGACACTAGCGCTTGTATCACCCATCAGCTGTACTAAATTAGAAAACAATCTAGTTGTGTTTTTTGAGGCTATAACGTGAAAAACTCTTCCATTATCAATAAGAAAACATAGAAAAAGAAGATAGCCATCACATGTGTTCCCTACAATTAATGAAGACAATCGTGAATTTAAAAAATACAATTACCTGAATATTTTCAATAGTCAAGGTAGGAATCCACACCTTGAGATTTTTGTTTTTTGATTCATTGACAATTGTTTCATTCTCTAATTCAGACTCCTACTGTTTTTGATACACTATTTACTTTTCTTTTTTTGACAGCTACGTTGACTTACTGACAAGCGCAATTACACTTTTGTCAAGCTGTCACATTATAGATAATAATAATAATAATAATAATAAAAAAAAAAAAAAAAAGGTCACATGACAAGCTCCAAATTTGCAATTTAATTATAAAAAATATCTGTTTCCAGAATCATGTCGAAAGAGACGAAAGCGGCTTTGAGGGATGCAAAGTCCCTCATAAAAGATGGGAACTACAGTGACGCAATGAAGATATGTCAAAAGCTCCTTAAAGAGGACAAAACCAATTACCCAGCGCTCTTGGGTCTTGCAGGTGCAATGAAGGGCCTGGAGGATTACAAGTCCCAGGTGCCATTGGCCCTAAAAAGAGCGGTCGAAGTGCAGCCAGAGAATCCGCTAGCCTACCAGGGTCTCGTTGCCCATTACGAGAAAGAAAGTGATAACATGACCACGTGGGCCGAGCTTCTTCCTCTCTATTGCCAATTATTTAAATTAGACAAAACTTCCCCAAAGCTTTGCACCTACATCAGCGAAACATCACGTCTAGTTATCAGTTTGAAAGATCCCGCTCTTTCCACTCAAGCAATTGTGGCCCTGGGAGATCTACGATCTGAAGGAATTGAGGTCACAAAAATCGACGAAGCACTGGCAAATATTTTTGTAAAATTCCCTGAACTCGCAGAATCTCATCCTGATATTTACCAATCCACATTGTCGTCAATTACTGAAAACGAAGCGTTTCCATATCATCACGAGTGCTTTCGTTTATACCTGAAGTTCCTTTTTAAGTCGAAGCAACTGGACCGCTTGCTCTCAGCAGCAGCCAGAATGCACCATATATATCCTCGTGACTTGGCCCCTTTGGAGTGGATCTGTCGAGTCTATTCCGAGCAAAGGGTCCTCCAGGGTCTTGACTTTTGTGGCGGACTGCAGATCGATTTTTTCTATAACGATCTTTTTGCAGTTGATCCAGCATCTTACCTTGGCTTCTTTGCAAAGGCTATGCACTTCTGGCAGGAGGATAAAGTCATTGACGCAAGAGATCTATTGAATCAAACTGTTGCCATTCATCCACAACAGTTTTACGCGTGGACTGCACTGGGGGAGGTTAATAAAATTCTTTATTGTTGGGCAGATGCGGAGAGTGCAGCTAGAGAGGCTACCAGGTGATGGTCGAAATATTTCATTAAGGATATTCCACCTATGTTGGCGAAGATATAAGAATTGCTTGAAATTTTTACATAATGCTTTTGAAGCGGTAACAGATGCCTGTATGAAATTTGAGATTGATTCACAACACCGTTTTGTAGTTATTAATTATCAAAGTTCTCAATTAACACGGCCTCTTATAGGAAAAATAAAAATTTCTGTAAATACAGTTCAAAATATAAAAATTTGTTGAAATTTTGAAAATTTACTATTGAAGCAGATATAAAACGATGGTAAAAATTTCATGACGATTGGCTAAAATTTTTTTTCATTAATTTGTTTAAACAATATAATATTGATTCGCAAAATCAAATACAATATAATAATTTTCTATGGCTATCACTTCAACTAATTAACGCATTGAAATATTAATTGAAAATTATTGGCGATAAATATAACGAATGATAGAAAGTGTCATAAACTTTTGTTTTGACTATACGTGTTGAATATCCTTAAACACTGTGGCACAATCTCACCTCCATTTTTCAATTTTCTCGTTCACTTTATTACCCAACTTTTCAGTTCACGTTTCAATCAGTTCTCATCATTTATTTGATAAAACAAAATATAAATAGTCTCCTGAAACTTGCAACTAAACCCATTAAATATCAAATAAATTTCAAAATTCCAGATACTTGAAGAATAAACATGAGCAACTACAAAGAAGATTGGACCTAATTTTGGTTGAATCCATTATCAGAGGAAGAAACAAGAGTAAATATGCCCATGCACTAGAAATATGCTCCAAATTGCTGCACGAAAATTACCTCAGCGAGGTAGAAGTCTGGAGAGTGAATATCAAGGTCCTCCAGGGAGATCCAGATGCTTCCGCACTAGTGAGTGGCCTTGAAGCTGCCGCGGAAACCCAAACAGCTGGTGCATTACTCAGGGCCGAGCAATTGAAGAGTCAGGGACAATACGAAGAAGCCATTGATGTGCTTGGTGGAGTTTTGGATACCTCTGAGGCTTGGTTCATGCTCGGCGAGATCAATTGGCAATTGTCTAACTATAGTCATGCTCTTATGGCATTTCTCAAGGGTGTACATGCCGACTCGAATCATTGGCAGTGTCTCTTATATCTTGGGCATTATTATAGGGAAAAGGGGAACGATTTAGAGAAGGCGAGAAAATGTTATCAAAAGGCACTTAGGCTCAATCCTAACAGCGATGAGGCGGGCGCAGGGCTCAGTACAGCATATCGACATCTCAAGAACAGTGTAATTTTTTGAATTTTATTACATAACTTGAAACCTTTTATTACGTACTTAAAACCCCAGTTACGAATCGAGAAGAAAAAAGTGAGGCGTCATGGGACATCTGGTAGATGTGAAACATAGAAGCACTAATTTTGATCTAAATTGATCTGAAAGTTTGGACGATTTCTCGAGAATTATTGGAAATTTTCAAATATTCAGTGCTTTTCAATGTTTGAAAATATTTTTTTTTATTTTACAAAATTTTTCGAAATTCTTAGAAAAATTTTACAATTAAAAAAAAATCTAATTTTTTTCAAAATTCTTCTGAATTTTTAGAAAATTTCCCAATTTTGTTGTGAATTTCTCTGGAAATTTTTGACAATTTTCCACACATTTCCAATGTTTTTCAAAGGTTATTGAAAATTTTTCAAATTTTTCAACATTTTTTAAAAAAATTTCGAAATTTTGTCAAATTTTTGAAAAATTGTTTCAAAAATTTTTTAATTTGTTAAAAAAATTTCCAATTCTTTTCAAACTGTTTAAAACGCTACGAGGTATCTTAATATGTACATACAACTTGTGCGCATCGCCTTTGCGTCGATGGCAGAGAGGGAGGGATGGGTAAGCAGTGAAGTATATCTATATATATTTGTCCTGGAAATTGCCAGTGCCGAGAGCAAACTTTTCCGAGCCCATAGGCCGCATTAGATGTTCCACATAAAAAAATCGATTTAAGGGTCATTACAATAACTTCCGGACAAACCGGAAGTCAATTAACGATACAAAAATATATGAAACAAATCGTGATTTTTTTTCATTCGCAAAATTATTGAAATGCAGCTAATCCCGTATGCAATGACTTTCTAGGAGGCGAATATGCTGATGTTGCAACGAGTCACTACAGCCCAGGGTGGAGGCCCAAAATGGGCATGGCTGCAGTTGGGCCTACAGCAATTGGACCAAGGTGAAATAGAGCAAGCGATAAAATCCCTAAGATACGTCATAAGAGCGGATCCCAACGACAATCACTGTTGGGAGTCACTGGCTGATGCCTACTGGGCACGTGGCGCTCACACGTCAGCCCTCAAGTCCTATCAAAGAGCCCTAGACCTCTCGCCCTGTTCCCTCTACCCAATGATCCAAATTGCAAATATAAATTTGGTTCTGGGGCGGCACACAGAGGCGAAGAAAGCATTCCTCCAGGTTCTCACTCAGGAGAACAGGTACATACCAGCTCTAAAGGGACTTGCGGAGACCTGCCTAGGTCTTGCCAGAGAACACTCAAGGGATCAGCTATTGGAAAGAGCCCGCATTAACATCCAACAAGCTGTCGATAGTCTCACAGACGCCATTATCGAAAACTCTGATCTCTCATGCATTTGGAAATTACTTGGCGATGCTTGCTATAGAGTTGCTTGCTTACCACTACAGTACTGCCATCTTGATATCGTTGCTGGACTTGTTAAGGCAGATATCACTGGTGAAAAGAAAATTAGCGTTGGGAGAACAGAACTTTTTTCACTGTCCTCGAGGTAACTGTTGCAGAACAGATCATTATAAACAATTCAATTTTTCATAAAAATATATAGACCAATATCGTCAAAAATTTATCAATTCACTTGTTCTCCCCTGCAGATCGTTTTGCCGAGCTCTCAGCCTCTCTCAAGACTCCTCGTTGCTCTGGCACGATTTGGCTGCATGCTACCTCTCTCAACTTCGTTTCGACCCCACCATCGAGCGTGTATCTACCGCAGAGAAGAGTTTAGCAGCTGCCAAGCAGGCGGTGCGTTTGAACCCCTCCACCTGGGTCCACTGGAACATTCTCGGTGTTATCTGCATGGCTGAGGAGATAAAAAATTACGCACTAGCTCAACACTGCTGGGTCATGGCGATAGATCGTGAGCCCAATAATGCGATTGCTTGGACCAATCTAGGGACACTTTACTTGCACCTGGGAGATCCTTACAAGTCTAATGAAGCATTCTACAGGTACATTGCAGAGAAAAACTAGTGGTGTGTGCATGTGTGTGCCCCACTCGGGGCACGAACAAAACTTGCCGATTTGGTTTTTCAGCACAACCTACTAAATTTATTCTTCTCCAATATACGACGGTTAATCAGTGTGACCTCTGTTATTATCATAACGAAAACATGCCTATTCGAGAATTCCAAACTGGCTCATTTATGAAGCAGATAATTATGAATACTTGATTAGACGTATGGTGAGCATAAGGATGAGACTTATGCGTGTTACTCGAGTGAGAGTGAGACGCCAATAAGGATGAGGCTGCAAAACAAAAACTTTAATATTTTACCCAGTGGAACAGTATAAACAATTGCAATTGCTAATAACATTGCATATACTGCACAAATGCCATCCAAAAAGTGATCCGCTCGATTTTGCATGAAAACGCTTCGATTGGGACCGCCATGACAGCGCTGGGTCCATTCGTTCACTTATTACATACATAATTGTGGAGACTGCTATACCTCCTTAATTATGCAAATTATCGAAAAAAGGCATTCTACATAAAATACGTATTTTTACATGGCAAACAACTTTTCTTATATGAATTTTGCGCTAACTCTAATAGTTTATGCAGTAGAACATTATAAACCATTGACATTGTTAATAACAATATAAGTACTGGACCACTTTTACTCAAAATTTAATCAGTTATAAAATATGCTCATATCTTTCAACTGTGACATTGAGTACCTGGATTACAATATTTTTGTGTGAATGAACGTTCATTATCACTATTTTCGATTTTTGCTCAACGTGAATTTCTCAAAAACAGGGGAGCTACTCGATGGATTCGATAAAAAATCTAATCAACTCTAAGTTACACGGAGACACAACGATTGAAAAAAAATTAATCGAATCGCACGATCCGTTTCCGAGAAAACGTAAACGAAAAATTTTGCCACATACGGACGAATACACACACACACATGCAGACACTTCTCTGAAATCACTTCAGGATAATGCAAAACGTCGAGAAACGTGAAAATTTCATCGATCTGGCACTTATCATTTTCGGGGTCATTACAATAACTTCCCTAGATCGGGAAGTTAAAAATAACATTGATTTTTGATTTTTCTAATGTTATGCATATGTATTTCCAGGGCCCAGCGTGCCGATCCAGAGTACGAGAATAGCTGGACAGGCCAAGCTCTTATCGCTGAGTCTGTTCAAAGAAAAGAGGCCATGGATTTATTCCGTCATGCTACGAACCTCGCTTATCATCCACAAGCTGCCATTGGCTATGCCCACTGGGTACTCACCATCATTTTAAATCCAGACGCAAAAAAGGATTCACTCTATACCTATACCATCGTCAATATGCACGCGATACCAGTTGCCATGGATGCAATGACTTGGTACATAGAGCGCGAGCCCAAATGTACTCATGGTAGAAATGCTCTGGGACTCCTCCTGGAACGACAAAAACTCCTGAGACCAGCTGGAAGGGAATTTGCTGAGGCTCTCAGGTTATCCAAAATTCAAAGTTATCAGATCCTTACTACCTGCTTTCTTTTTCACTTCTCATTTTTTTTTTCATTTTTTGTTTCCATTAAAAAAAATTTTTTTTCATTTTTTTTTAATTTTTCTTTTTTTTTTTTTTCTTTTTTTTTTATATCAAAGCTTCCAAACCCTAGCTTGGCTTCACTCAGCTGGAATTTCTCATATTTTCAAATGACAAATTTCCAATTCCGAATGGAACATGACCAATGCAAATTGGGATGTCCTGCAAAATGATTTTTTTCCTACAAACTTTTCATTAAACTATAGATAATTAATTCGAGCAATGTGATCCTGCAGGTTATCAGATGATGAAAAGCAGCAAGACATGATTCGTGTTAATTACGCCAGGGTTTTGGTGCAGATGGGCGAGTACCAGGAGGCAGTTGAGATATGTCAGGGGACGAAAACACCGAGCTTCAAGTCACATTGTCAGTTGGCATTGGCACTATTCAAGGCGGAGAGGTACGACAACTACTTAATATTGTCATTTCTCCAGTTACTTGGAATATGCTAAATCAAAGGTCTAGTTCATAGGACCAATAGATCATAAGTGAAATGGAGATGGCATGAGCCCTCAACGAATGCATCTCCTAATAAATATGGGTCCGAAAATTGTTGTGTTAATTTCCAACCTGCAGTTAAGGATATTCAACACGTATAGTCAAACCAAAAGTTTATGACCCTTTCTATAATACGTTATATTTATCACCAATAATTTTCAATTAATATTTCAATGCGTTAATTAGTTGAAGTGATAGCCATAGAAAATTATTATATTGTATTTGATTTTGCGAATCAATATTATATTGTTTAAACAAATTAATGAAAAAAAATTTTAGTCAATCGTCATGAAATTTTTACCATCGTTTTATATCTCCTTCAATAGTAAATTTTCAAAATTTCAACAAATTTTTATATTTTGAACTGTATTTACTGAAATTTTTATTTTCCCATAAGAGGCCGTGTTAATTGAAAACTTTGATAATTAATAACTACAAAACGGTGTTGTGAATTAATCTCAAATTTCATACAGGCATCTGTTACCGCTTCAAAAACATTATGTCAAAATTTCAAGCAATTTTTATATCTTCGCCAATATAGATGGAATATCCTTAAAAACAAAATGGAGAGTGACTAAGAAAGCTCCAGCAAATCATTTACAATGTTCTCGCACTAATTAACTCTTCATCAAAGGTACGAAGAGTCTTACGAGGCCTATGGTGCTGCGCTCCAGTGGCTGGCAAGTGAGGGCTCGGACGAAGCGCATGTTCTCTGCGCAATGGCGGCCATTGCGTACATGTTCCAGGGTCTTGATCAAGTGAAGACTCTGCTCTACCAATGCATACAGATTCAGCCGCCCATTGTTGCTGGGCTCTTGGCTTCTGCTGCTCTGGGACTCCTCCACGAGGATTCCAATCTCAGCACCCTGGTGCTCAATGAGCTGCAGGTCTACAAGGACGATCCCAAATACAGGCACCACATCGCTATTCTCAGTGCCTACAACTGTTTGAGCAATGATGATATACCGGGCGCAGTCAGGGTCATCTCCAAGGCTGTACACAGATATCCTGAAGATGTGGGCTCATGGGTGGGACTTGTGAGAATTTTACTGGCCACTAATTATGCACACTTTGGAAATTGCGCGCAGAAGACACTTTTCCTGGGAAGGAAAACGTCGACTGTTGGTGTGGCTCAAGTCGCCTGCATATCATCATTGGGAATTTTGGCCGCGGGGCAGAACAGGCGGGGACTCAGGGCCGTGCAAAAAACTGCACACTCTTTCCCTGGCAGCGTGGAAAGTTGGGCGAATCTCGTTGCAGCACTTTCACCAGGGTAAATTCAGAAATTTGTTTTTATTTTTTTTTTTGAAGATTTATATATGACAAACAATTTTTGGCTTATATGCTCTTAAGGATATTCAACACGTATAGTCAAAACAAAAGTTTATGACCCTTTCTATCATTCGTTATATTTATCGCCAATAATTTTCAATTAATATTTCAATGCGTTAATTAGTTAAAGTGATAGCTATAGAAAATTATTATATTGTATTTGATTTTGCGAATCAATATTATATTGTTTAAACAAATTAATGAAAAAAAATTTTAGTCAATCGTCATGAAATTTTTACCATCGTTTCATATCTGCTTCAATAGTAAATTTTCAAAATTTCAACAAATTTTTATATTTTGAACTGTTTTTACAGAAATTTTTATTTTTCTCATGAGAGGCCGTGTTAATTGAGAACTTTGATAATTAATAACAACAAAACGGTGTTGTGAATCAATCTCAAATTTCATACAGGCTTCTGTTACCGCTTCAGAAACATTATGCCGAAATTTCAAGCAATTCTTAATTTCGAACCTTAACTTCATTGCAAAGCAGTTTAGATTTATATGGAAATTTATCCGTACTGCAACAAGAACTGTTTTCATTATTTGGATGGTGATAAATTCTGAAAAAAAACTATCCTGCCTGTAGATGCGTTTTCTTGTCTATATATATATATATATGGTATACTGAGGTGAATTTTTTTTGGCTTTTCACAGACGCGGAGAAGCTTGTCCAACATCGAAAACGACGTGGCTTGCCAATTTCATTGAAATAATCCGTAAAGAATTCAAAAGCACAGCGGCAATGGACGAGTGGCTCACGAAGAACTACAATCAATTAACAACAGTTCATTAATTTTGTAACGGCGTCATAGCTGTGCCTGTGGAGGCCTTCTTCCTGATTTTGGTGATTAAATGGTGTATAAGTCGATAATGAGAGTGTTTGCTGATTTTTGCATTTTGCTCTCTCGAAACTTTTCGAAAATTCGAAAGCAGAAATTGTCGAATATATATATCGATAGTTTCTTTCGTCTTATCTTTTTACTATAGGATTCAAGTAGAATTAGCTTTTCAACAGTTCATTAATTTTGTAATGACAATTCTTGTACACCAGTCGAGATCTCTCACAATTTTGCAGATTGAATACTATATAATCTGATGATGAAATTGTTTTCCCACCCCTCGCAGGAACGTTCGTACTTTCCCGCTGGAAAGTGCCTAGAAGTCCTACCAAGCGGACAGTTTTTGGCTTCCAGTCTTCGGGCAAGAACGAACTTCCGGTGAGGGGTGTGAAAATTATGTGCACCTCGCAAGGCACTCGTGGAGAGTGGCCCGTCGCCGAGGAAAGGGGTAAAAAAGCAGTGGGGACAGTCAGCACACTCGCCGAGAGTGTTCAACTTGCCTGGATGCACTATATATATATATATCATTCTCGATGTTGGGCAACAGTATATTGCTGCTGTCATCTCTGGAATTTCCTTCTCTCCAATTCACGATTTTCCACGTGCGTCGTGTGCTTGTGTCTCTTCGAGACGTCTATCGGTGTTGAGATGTATTCATCGAGAGTCTGGAAGGGTAATTTCAATGACATGAGTGGTACTGTATAGCAAACTTATTCGTGCTTCGTTAAACTAACGGCAAGACAGTCTGGAAAAAATGTGGAAATTTCCTCCGATTCGGAGCATCATGGAAAACATATAGAATCTCATTTTTATGTAATGGTTGAAAGTTGCAGTTGCTGTGAACACTATTCACAGCTTCGTCCAGATTGCCAAGAAATGTAGAAGACATTAAGGATATTCCACCTATATTGGCGAAGATTTAAGAGTTGCTTGAAATTTTGACATAATGTTTTTGAAGCGGTAACAGATGCCTGTATGAAATTTGAGATTGATTCACAACACCGTTTTGTGGTTATTAATTATCAAAGTTCTCAATTAACACGGCCTTTTATGGGGAAAATAAAAATTTCTGTAAATACAGTTCAAAATATAAAAATTTGTTGAAAGTTTGAAAATTTACTTTTGAAGCAGATACAAAACGATGGTAAAAATTTCATGACGATTGACTAAAATTTTTTTTCATTAATTTGTTTAAACAATATAATATTGATTCGCAAAATCAAATACAATATAATAATTTTCTATGGCTATCACTTCAACTAATTAACGCATTGAGATATTAATTGAAAATTATTGGCGATAAATATAACGAATTATAGAAGGGGTCATAAACTTTTGTTTCGACTATACGTGTTGAATATCCTTAATGTGAAGGTATCATTGAAAGATAAAATTGAAACTCGATTTGAAAATGTTCATTTTCTTGCCATGATGAATCACGCAATTGCTGACAATTAACTAATTACCTGCGGTTGAATGCACCTTCGATGTTTAAGGGACTCGAATTGACGATAAATTCGGGAAGTTGGCGAGATGTTGAGGCGTTTCACAAGAGCGTCGAATTTTTCAGCCTGCACATAAATAAATGGCAAATTATGTAAATCGTAAATTATAAAATGAGACCAATCAATACAATGTTCTAGACTGTACTCATAGAAATATTTTCTTAGATATTTTGTTTTTTTATTGAACAGATTAGAAAGACGCCAATTTCTGGCGTCTTGAAAGAAGAATACAAAAAAAATGAATTGAACCATCTGACGAAATCCAAGTATTTAATAATGGAGTCTGAAACATCATTGGGAGACCAGTTGAAATTTGCACTGCATTATTAAGATGTTCCTATAGCAAAAAGGAGAGACGAAAGGAACTATCGAAATTATCGAAAACCGTAAGACCGAAACCGACGCGCCACCAGTGCGTGCGGCAGAAAACGGAAATGCGCACCGGAAATGCACGCGCCACCGGACTCATGTAAAAAAATTGTGATTATGTGAAAGAACCTTACCACGTCTGCCAAGTAATGACCATTATAGGACAACGCATAATGAAATTTCAGCTGGAGATGTTCCAAATCACCCAATTCACAGAGTGCCATAACTTGAGCAGTTCTCACAGGCATCACATCGATATTGTGACAAGTTTGGAGGATCTTCAGTGCAAGTTGCCATTCGTTTTGCCTGAGTGCTAAGGCAGCTAGGGTAACGATCATCCTTCGCAGGGGCTTGTTGCGTTCGTTCCAGGATTCCCACAATTTCAATGCATACTGTAAACTCTCTTGAGTGTTCTATAACAGGGAAATGAAAATATGGCAATGAATACGTTTCATTTGTAATGTTTAAACTTGTCAAAATTTTCACTAACATTAGAATTTCAAAAGTTTAAAAATGTTCAAAATTTTTCAAAACATTCAAAAAAAGTCTCTAATTTTCAAACTTCCTGTCAATTTTTTTTTTTAATTTGACAGTGAACGAGATAACTCACTTGTTTGTAGCACGCCATAATAACTACTGTAGTCACCAATTTGCTAACAGACTTGTGCCTGAGACTGTCATAGATATCTCTGACTTCTTTGTACATTTTGTTTTCATAAAGCAAATCAACGAGAATAGCAAAAGTTTTGGGCTCGCGAAACAAATTCTGCAACTTGGGATTTCTCACGGTGTCAAGCGCTGCGTGAGGATCATTCAGGTAGTGGAAGGCTCTCATAATAATTGGACCGAGATGATAAGTCCTGTTGTCATGGGGCTGGTTGTCACACCTGTTTGGAGATGAAAAAATAATTGAATTACGATTTTCTTCATTATGTTTCTCCAAAAATTTCCTCCAAGAGCCGATTTTTTATCAAGTAAATTCAAAGAAGTTTTTTTTTTGAGTCATTAAACTCGATCTAACGAAAGAGTGCTATGAGTACACCAAACGTTATGTGTAAAAATGTGAAAAATATTTTTGTTGTTTTTGTTTTTGTTTTTGTTTTTGTTTTTGTTTTTGTTTTTGTTTTTGTTTTTGTTTTTGTTTTTGTTTTTGTTTTTGTTTTTGTTTTTGTTTTTGTTTTTGTTTTTGTTTTTGTTTTTGTTTTTGTTTTTGTTTTTGTTTTTGTTTTTGTTTTTGTTTTTGTTTTTGTTTTTGTTTTTGTTTTTGTTTTTGTTTTTGTTTTTGTTTTTGTTTTTGTTTTTGTTTTTGTTTTTGTTTTTGTTGCAATTCTGAAGAAAAATCCGGGAATTAAAAAAGATCATTAAAAAAGTTTTAAGGTGGCCATCGAATGCGTTAAAAACACTAGTGCCATTTTTGGAATACCTCTCGACCATGACTTGAAGGAGCGTCAAATCATCCTCATTCTTTTCTACTATGTGCAGCATCTTCCTGAGATCAGCTCCGGCAACCGAATTTTTCTCATGACTCAAGCTTATCTTAAGCGTCTGTCGGAAGATATCCAAGTCCAGTCCTGGTGTATTTTTCAACAGCTGCCGGCATTTTTTGTAGTCAGTTAAGTCCAGTGCTTGCTCTGTATATAGACATCTCCAACCTGTGTTTTTTTAAGCAACAAGGGTAGGTTAATAATAAGAAGCAATGGGCCGAATATATATAGACGGGAGTAGAAAATCTTGTCTGACATTCAAAAATTTTCAAAGCCCCAAGCCCACGTGGTCAATACGTCAGAGCGCATGCGCGCCACATTCGAATACTGAACCACCGTCCGCAGTTTCTACCAGCGATTACTCCTTACTTATGTCAGTTACGAAAAAAAATAATAATACAAAAAATTTGTATTTTAACCCGAGCAACATTTTTCTCCTTAGACATTTTTTTCTATCTCCAACTGTTTTTGAATTACGGGGTTGTAAATGTTTCAAATTTTCGCTACCAAATCAGTCAAGAGTTGGAAATAGTAGAGCGAGTTTATTCAAAATTTATTCACATCTAAATTACATGAAAACTGTTTCATTCCGACCTGACGGATCTAAGTCGGAGTATTAATTCGTCGGTAATCAGTTTCCCGAAATTAAGGCTACACGCACACTATAGTACTTATCAATATTACTATCATTCTCCAAAGCATACCACGTGGTCATAAAAAATAAAAGCAAGTTTGACCACGTGCCTCATAACCCTTAACAAGTAGCAACAAAACTACTCTAACTTTTTGCACCAGAATCCTGTTAAAATTATCAGCAAATTATTAATTACCATTACATATAAATAAATTAAGTTCTCACGGGTAGATCATACTCGAGGTTAGCCATGCATGGAGAACCTACCTTGGGGTATGCAGGCGCGCTTGACAGTCGTGTAGATCGTATTGAGAAATGGCCGGGAAAGACATCTCATCGTTTCGACAATCGTTGGTAGTTCAGCAATAGAGAAATACAGGATTTTCACACCGGCATCGATACTTTGTTTATTTGCCTTCGTGAGGTGAGTCTTGTGTCGGACTGCGATCAGCTGACATTGCGCGGGAAACTGTGCGCACTACAAAACTTACGAAAACTGTCAGAACAGCTATGGCAACCATGAGGCTCTTATGTTAGACAATCTTTCCTGGTGACACCAGCACATAGGTCCAGTCGTTCTTTTGTATTGATAACTTATTATTAATTGTTCTACATATAAGTTCTATGCAATATTTCTTCTTACTTTTTGTCCCCATTGGATATCATATATAGTGCTTAGCTCTAATATTATTATTGTGAAATAAATAAACAGATACGAAAGTTTAAATTTAGGCGCTAAAAATGGAAAATTTAATTTGTCTCCCATCGATGAGATCACAAGTTAATTCTCAAAATTAAAACGTACAATTATTGAGATTTTGATCCTATAAAATTGTTAAAATTAATAATAAATAACACCACAATTTTTTCTATAAAACGAGTGTATTTAGCGAATTTGTTTATTTATGAAATTGATACAAGAGTCTGTCGAAGGTAGTCAATGAGATACACTGGAAGTTGAATACTACAAGTCACGATGTTACCTATATATGAGGAGCAAATTATCTTGTTAATATGATTTGTAACGCTGACTATGTCCACGATCCATGTTGGACTCTCTAGAATTTGAGCTCCAGTCGTCACGCCTTGTGTATTGCGTCCAGCCTTGTTCCTGCTGTTTGAATTGTGAATCAGGTCCTTTGTGAATCTCCAACGGTTCAGAAATATGTTCCTCCAGGGTCTAAATTGAAAAATATAAGCCAGGTTATTTGAAAATCACTCTAGATTGTAAAAGTTATGGAACAATAATTTGCTCCATGTTTCATGTCTCTGTATTTAATAGATCTAATATATTCAATTTGCAATTACCTTCTCTTGAATGTAATCCCTGGTTTTCATTAGCTGGAATAATTCTTGGATCTCCGCATTTGGTTTGATATTTAATCGTTGAATAGCAGCTTCTACTTTTGGAACCTGATGAACAAAGTTTTTTTTTTTCAGTTAACAGCGAATTTAATTTGAACGAAATAGGCATGGGCAGTAATATTTTTGTCCCACCCACCTACCCACCCACCCACACTCACTCACCCACCCACACCGACCCACAAGCCAACCAACCACCCACCCACCCACACCCAACCACCCATCCACACCAACCCACCCACACCCAACCACCCACCCATACCCGACCACCCACCCACACCCAATCACCCACCTGCTCATTTCCCTACAATCCACCCACCCCATATGTAAAGTTTAGTATTGTTATTATTATTTATATTAATTGTTTAAATGAATGACTATACACATGTTCCATAGGAAGTAAAGCACTTACAATATCAGAAAAGTATGGATTCCTCTGTGGTATTCCTCGTTTCAACGCATACTGGAAATCAAAAGCTACGTCGTCTAACCTGTCTAGATCACAGAGTGATATTGCCTTAATAGTCCGTGTAGAAATATAATCAGATTTTTTGCAGAGTGTTAAAAGTTCTAGAGCAATATGTGGTGCATTTTGCTTGATCGCAAGTGCTCCAAATGTAGCTACAACTTTTCTCAGTGGAATAGCACCTCTCTCTGTCATCTCTTTGCAGACTCGTACGCCGAAGTCCAGGCTCTCCCTTGTGTTCTAGGGTTAAGAAGAATGATTAGTAGTCTTATGTCATTAGAATGGTTAGAATATTTTTCTTTTCATTTTTTTTATTCAATTATTTTTTTTTTATCTTTTTTTTTCATTTTGATTTTTTTTTATTTTTTTTTTTTTTATGAACGCCAATGTTTTTTCGAGTTCTAATCTCAAAAAAATCTTATCTTTACATAATAGTTATAGAGTTTTTTTCAGAAAATAACTCACCTCTTTATAACACGCCATTGCCAAAACACTTATCACCATTTTGGGATTTCTAACTCCGCTCGTAAATTTATTCCTAATCAAATCGTAAACTTCTCGCACCTCCTTGTACATTCCATTTTCATATAGCAAATCAGCAAGTAATGCAAACGTCGTTTGCTGATCGTAGAAACTTTCGAATTTTGGATTTTTGAATGTTTCCAGGGCAATAGTTGGCTCGTTCAAATAGTGAAAGGTTCTCATGACCACTGGACCAAATTTAAATGTACCGAATCTGATGTCCTTGTCCTGATCGTTGAATCTCTCCAAAGCACTTTTGAGAAGAGCAACATCCTCCGGATCGCGCTCAACTATGTGTAACAATGCTTTCAGGTCCTCGGTGAAAATCATGTCCTTCTCGGTCGCTACATTGTTCCTTAATTTATCCTTAAAAATATCCACAGAACTTTGGTATCGGTCCAGGTAACTTTCACGTGAATTCTTGTACTCGGATATACCTAGAGTGGCCTCTGTGTACAATGTCTTGCTTCCTAAAAATAAAAAAATAAAAATCAAATTAATTTACTTGTTTGTATTAATTTTGTGTATAAAATAACTCATTAGTCAGCCAAAAATTTTGTATATTTTTCAACTTCATGTGATTGAGGTTAGAGTACAGTACTCACCATTAAACAGAATTTGTCGATTAACACTATTGTTAAACAGTCCCAGGGAGAGCCTGGAGAAATTTCGGATCGACCCTGCCATGTGGAATACTCAAACAATCTGTTTATTCTCAATTATTGTCGAAAAAACTATTTCTTCACCGGCAATAAGCAATGAAAACGTGATGGATGGGAAAGGGCACTACTGCGCATGCGCAACGCGTCTTTTCCGGATGCAGTTGTCACGTGGTGTCTAACATGCGCGCTACTCACGATTTCGGAACAAATAAATCTGAATGGAATTTTCTAAAATTTCTTTCAACTTGGAAATTCGGTTTAATCTTTGAATGTGTTTGAAGAAGAATGAAAGTGGGACGAAGAGAGAACAATAAACAAGAGCGCGCTTTTATTAGGATCCGGCACCGGTGGTAAATTTCCAAAGTGGGAATGCCCCAGGACAGCAGGATGTTTTGACGGAGAAATAATGTGCGAATGTTTTGACAGGTACACAATATGTAAATACTCAAATGGTGGGCGATATTGTCATTCTGGTATCCTTTCTCTGCTTACCAATAAGCATGGCTTCCCGCCGATGCATTCATCATACCAGGTATAGAAACATCTGAGGTGATTCGAGCACGATCGACAATTTGGTGTTGGAGATCTACGCTTGACTAACGAAACGCGCATGTTGTTTTTTTTTTTCATTTGAAATTGTTGAATTTTTGACTCTGTAAAATTTATGAGAATAAATGATTTTGAAACTAATGAGCCTCCTTGACAAGACCTCCCAGTGTTTCACTATTCCGAAATTGTTGGGATGTTTGCGCTACCTGAAACACTGATGCTGCGATAAATTGAAACTGCAGAAGCGTGCGGCATTCTTCTCCTTCCCGAACACCTGCCGCAAAAACTTTCGCCGAGAAATCTCGGGGGGCAAATGACTACTCTCGTAATTTTTGGGCGGCCTTAATGGTCATGTTTTGGCACTCAACTCCCCTTTCGCTCTTATGTCTCCGTGTGATGGGTACACCTGTCGCGTTGCCGATGACCTGCGCAAAAGCCCTCGACCTTCCCCAAAAATTTGGAAACTCCGCCTGTATAGTCCTCAAAAGGTTCCGCGCTAAAATTAAGAAATAGAAAATCCTTGATTTTTCCAAATATTGTCTGTAATTTCCAAAATTTCTAAAATGCCCATTTTTTTAGAATGTTCTCATTTTTAAATTTGACAACCATGTTATGGAAAAGCACGTGGAAGTTCAAATTAGTATGATTTCCCGCAATTTTCCACTCAAACAATCCACATAATTACCCAGCATTATTGAAAACAAAAAGTGTTTTCCTAAATGAAACGACCAATACTATTGCCAAGTATTCATTAACGGTCTCCTCATAATGACATCACGATAATTAGCAAAGTAAGCGCCAACTCAATTGTGATGTGACGTTACTGGCAACAATAATCATTATTCCACTATGAAAATACCATTACTAATTTCCTGTAACTACAAATCATGGTAAAGAGAGTTGTAAAATTTGAGATAAATAATTTGAAGCAAATTTGTTTGAGGTATCGTCGATTTGACAGATTCCTTGTCATTTAACCTATGATATTTTCTACTTAATCACTCAGCAAACTTTTATGATACGATAGCAAGCGTCCAGGATGGACCCCCCTTCACCCGCGGCAAGTTCCCGCCCTTTTATGGGCACCGCTGATAGCACACACATAATGGTCTTGCTATCATATAAAGAATATATATATATATATATATTTTGGTGTGTATGGGTGGGTGGGAAGGTGGAGGTGGGTGGGAAAGTGGGGGGTGGGTGGGGAAATGGGGGGGAGGGAGAATTGGGGGTGGGTGGGTGGGAAGGTGGTTGTGTGTTTGGGTGGGTGGGAGGGGGTGGGGGCAACAGGGTGAGTGGGTGGGCGCATAAGCCATTTTCATAGAACACATGGTGTATACCATGCACTCCATGAACCCTATGCAGTACATTCAACCCCTCCAACAACTAAGTTGAAAAATCGTATGACCTTCTGTTTTTCTAGTTTACCAGTCCTTCCTGTATAATCTCTATATTTAGAAGACATAAACATCTCCTTTGGGTATTATCATTCCGTCATGTCGGGGCTTGGAAATAAGTAAAACAATCACTGTTTGAAAACAGAATAATAAACAGGAGGATTGTCCACCTAAATAGACCCTCGGTCTGCGGAACACGCCGTGGATGGGCTTAGGTCGCCAACAATGATTCCAATTGTGTGTAAAAGTGAATTATAGGGATTGCGCCGCCAACATGGTCAAGGTTGGCTTACCTGAAGTTTAACGTGCGGTGTAACGACCCAACGAACATCATCATGAACTCTAAAATAAGAAAAACAATCAGTATTTGTTATAAATATCACGTACTCACGTACACCAGCCGCGTTAATTGACGCTCAATTTTTGTGACGCATATATGTTGACATTCCACTGAGTGCATTAACAACGTTAAGAATATGCGGTTGGAATACTTCAATCGTGTATAAACGATTAAAACATGCCTCCATATTGTACTCAAAAGATAAAAGTATCTACCCCGTGGTTTACAAACCACGAGGCAAAAAATCTGTATATTCATTTACATGGGAAGAAAAAATGCTTATTCGATACATAAAATTGTCCTGAATGACATAAGACAATTGGTCATATTTGGGCGGTTGCAGAGATTTTTGTTTACATTAATAAAGATTATGGTTTTTCAGGGAACGCTAACAATCTGTGTAGCTTCATTAAAACTTAATAAATTGGTATTATTGGTATAAATTGGTATACCCATAGCTTGTCGAGGACAATTTTTATGTATTGGCATTTTTTCCCCGACTTTAAATCGTGAATTATTGTCAGTGACACTCACATGCGAATGATATAAGCGGATGGATTTTGCGGTTCGCGGGCGATGACTGTGCCCGCGCATCCGTGACGCGCTGTTTTGGCGCGCTGCTGAAACAAAATATATCAGATGTGTTAGCACTTTCAAAAAATAATTTCTCGATTTTTTTTTTGTGATTTTCACGACTTTTTACAACTGTAGGAAATTTTGGAGAAGACAACTTAACATACTAACAAGTTTTTCCTGTTCACAAATATAGCATTACGGTTTTTTTTTGTGTCCCAAAACTAATGATCACTATAGTTTTACTTTATTTTTGAATTGAAAAATCGTCAAGTCATTCAACTTACATAGCATCAGTACGAAGTGAAGAAGATAAATTAGGTCTCAATTATTGTCTGCGGCAGGTGATTCCGCCGGATCCAGCTGCAGCTGTTCTCTGGAGGTTGTTATGATACAAATAAACTGCGCCGACAAAAGACGTAGTGTCTTGCCCGGAGTCCAGTGTTTTTTCTAAATGGAAATATTTCTGGATTGTTACAAATATTTGCAGAAGCTAACCCTCAGAAATCTGATGCATCCCCTGTTATTGAAGACACACAATACTTTCCAATTTGTAATTCGTACCTGTCGTGTTCTTGTCCGAAATTTTGCAAGACCCTAAGGCGCATGCGCGTAATGGACGAGTTGCGCGGGCGCCATTTTCAAACACCCAACCACTGGCGCGCATGCGCTTCAAGAGGTTATGATACACTGGGTGAAACCTATCCAAGTTTCTCTAGGCTGAATAGTTTGGGCTAACTGAATTCTTACTTCATCATAACTATGTTATAACTATCGTCAAGGAAAAATCAACTTCCGTCTTTCAGGCCGAAGTCCCCACTCCTTCGTTACAGGATACGAATAGGTGAGTGGTGGGGGTAATCCGAGCTATGCGGTTTAATAATTTTTTTTGGCGGGAATTATATACACAATTACATCTTTTTTTGCATTTGTTTAGCAATTTCCATTTTTCAACATAAAGTTTTACGCTATAGACAACTTGGGTTGTTTTTTTTCACGCCAATGGTACAAGCACCACTAAATCATATTCTTTGAAAATAATTTTTTTAAAAGAGAAACGCGCATTGCAAACTCCGAAATCATTGCCAAATTTGAGTCTAAATTCAATCGCGTTTATTGCTAATTTGTTAAATTATTCAACATTTAAATTTCGGGGAGCTATGGGATTTTAAATTGCCGGCTGTGTTAGTCGATATATATATACTATAGTAAATTGAAACTGACGCTTGAGGCAATGCCCCACGGGCTAACCAACTACGGGTTAATTAGTTTCAATATGTACATAATCTCATACCTAAAAACCGAGGGGTCAATGGCGGAATATTTATGGTGCTTTAATTACTTCTGAACTCTCATTAGCAAAATTGCCACAGGCTCATTTCAACCATTTGTCAATTAATAGTGCATGATCTGTGAATGGAGGTAAATTAAATTTTGATGAATATTATTTTCAACTTCCCCATGAGAAAATTTTTTTTTTCACTATTCATATATATATATATTTTTTTCACTTTTTACTGGTAAGCCAAAAGGGGACCAGTTTGTCGGGCCGCGTTATTACGGCCTGTATATAGGGCTAATTTTCTTTTCGAAATTAAAAAATATATTGAGTCTCCCGGATAGAAAATGATCAGACATACCAATCAATCATAACATTCCGTTCATCCAGTCTGTTCTCATTTCGCGCATCATGAGCATGAAAATATTTTCCATCTCCTAGAGCATGGCCGAATAACTGTGACATCTGTGTCAAGGTGTATTGCATTTCATGCATCACAGGCGCACGAAAACCTCAAAAAACTCAATATCATTTAACGTCAATCGAAACGCTACATAGTAAATTCTTCTTCCGTTCCGCTATTGACCGCTCTACAGATTAGAAATTGAAGAAAGAATCTTCAGGAATGTGTATGCAAAATAAAAATATTCTAATTTCTCTCTTAAAAAGTTACAGACTACGGATTTAAACCAAAGGAGTCCAGCCGCGTGTGCTCCGCACGCGCACTTCCTTTTGCCGCCGCGCTGACTGGTGTCGCGTCGGTAGCTGTCTTACGCTGTTCGATAATTTCGATATATAAGACTGGAGACGTCCCGCACGTGGATGCGATGCTTGGACCGCGTGTGCCAGCGCTCTAACCAGACGATGATTATCCTTATTAGTTCACGCTTCATCGAGATGACTCGCTAAGAAGGTATCCCCCGGAATTTGGGCATATAATCATCACTTCCGATCTCCGGCCAAGAGCTTCCTGCAGAATCATTAACTCCAAGCCAAAACAGACGGGAAAAATCCGGATTATATTAATCCCATGAGCTCTTCGCCACCGTCCAGACTCACCAGGAAATCCCCAACCTCCACCGGCTGTCATGACATCAACACGTCCACACGCCAGTTGCGATGGGACCCGCCAGATAGTCCTTACATCCTAAAATCTACAAAAATCACGATAATCCCTGACATGGGGAAATCAAATTTCCCCATAGGAATTATTTCGACGCTTGCGTTTAAGCCTCAAGCAAATTCCTACGATGAAGCGATGAATACATAATGTACTACTATAGACTTTTTTTTAGAGAAACCTTTATTACAATCGAACGAATATAGAACTTCCGGAAGTTTAACTTCCTGATATTTTTTTCTCTCTGGATTTTTGACGTAATATTTATTACAGAGAAGGGCGAGTAATATGGACATATTGAATTTTCCAAAAATTGAATTTTGTTTGCGTAGTTTTCAGCAGTATTTTAAATTTCATGATGTTTGTTTCTCATTTCGGACAATGGAGGAATGGCAAACAGAAACTACAAATCCGGAAGTTTGCGCTCCCACTTTTCTGTGTAACCATAATTTTTCTCTGTCAACTTTTAGCAGCATGTATTGCGAGAAGAGACTCTTGCCCCTTGCAGGAAGTCTTCATCCAGGCACATAATAGTCAATATTTCGGTGATAGGTAACAGTATATTTGTACGCCATAAATCTTGTCATTAAATCACAAATGAGCCGGAAGCTTCGTATTGGATTAAAAGAAAATTTTTATGAGGTAATAATGGTGCTATTGAGGATGGCTCAGTGAATCTGAAGACATGCCATACAGAAGGATTCCCATTATGATGGGCGCGCTTGACCTCCTCAACAGTGGTTGCCATATTGTTCACTTAAGGATATTCCACCTATATTGGCGAAGATATAAGAATTGCTTAAAATTTTGACATAATGTTTTTGAAGCGGTAACAGATGCCTGTATGAAATTTGAGATTGATTCACAACACCGTTTTGTGGTTATTAATTATCAAAGTTCTCAATTAACACGGCCTCTTATGAGAAAAATAAAAATTTCTGTAAATACAGTTCAAAATATAGAAATTTGTTGAAATTTTGAAAATTTACTATTGAAGCAGATATAAAACGATGGCAAAAATTTCATGACGATTGACTAAATGTTTTTCCATTAATTTGTTTAAACAATATAATATCGATTCGCAAAATCAAATACAATATAATAATTTTCTATGGCTATCACTTCAACTAATTAACGCATTGAGATATTAATTGAAAATTATTGGCGATAAATATAACGAATTATAGAAAGGGTCATAAACTTTTGTTTTGACTATACGTGTTGAATATCCTTAAGTGAATTCGGATGGTGTGCAGGGTTGCCCGTAGACTGCGAATGGGAAGTTAGGATTTGAAGATAAGGATAATCGAACCTGGCCCTTCGTCAACCTTGGTACCTCTAAAAATACACTGTTTTTGAAAATGATACCAGCGTAAGAACTCAAATTTTATCGCTTTCGACTTTGGTACCAAGGTATTTAGTCACTTTCGACTTTGGTACCAAGGTATTTCGTCATTTTCGACTTTGGTACCAAAACATTTAGGAATCTTCCACTCTGGGGCTGAGGTATTTCAATGGAGATATCCTACAATTCTAATTTTCCTAAATTTTTCAATAGATAATCAACAAAACAATCACATTCTTGAGAGCTGTAGATATATATATATATATATTACGTAAGACGCGGGGGGCGGTCTCATACCCTTATACAATTTGTTGTGGTCGGTGGGGGTGGGAGGGTGGGGGGGGGGGGGGTCTACGGAAATTTTACATACAATTTGTTTATGCATCTTTGCCTAGATTCAGTTTTTACCTTCATTTGACCATGAAGACTACGATGGGGGGGGGGGGGGGGGGAGTGCATAGTGTGCTTCATAAAACAAATTTCTTCCAATCCTATAGTACAAAGGAGAGACGAAAGGAACTATCGATATATGTCGCAATTATCGAAACGCGTAAGACCGAAACCGACGCGACACCAGTCAGTGCGGGGGAAACCGGAAATGCGCGTGCGCAGCACGCACCACCGGACTCGTCCTATAGTAAAAGGGAGAGACGAAAGGAACTATCGATATATGTAGCAATTATCGAAACGCGTAAGACCGCAACCGACGCGACACCAGTTAGTGCGGCGGAAACCGGAAATGCGCGTGCGCAGCACGCAACACCGGACTCGTCCTCGTAAAAGAGAAAAGCGAAAATTTTTGATTTGCAATCTTACGTATAATATGTTGGTAGGACGGTGGGGGGGGGGGGGGGGAGGAAAGGCCCTAAAGAAGCTTTGCGCAATATATATATATATACAGCCCCTGGCCGAATTCGCCCGGTCTGCACACTCATGCACAAGGAGATTATTCCATTGACGAAAGTCTATTCGTAAACAACACCTCTATACGATTCTTATAGACCATTCATCAATATCTTTTGTCACCGAAATTCGATTCGTTCAAGTCGGCAATGAGGCCCCCCGTACTGATTTCAGTTTTTCATGGTTACCCTCAATTCCAATACAAACATTCGTAGGCAAAATTTATCGGCCAAACACACTGCGAGGGGGCGGGACAGTAACAGATCGTAAAAATCCGAAAGGGTATACAAATACAATGGAATCTCGTAAGTTGCACTACCGCGGCGCTGTAGGGTCAGTTAATTCCCTGAAATTCGTAATTTTAACTGGCGCCTGCTCGAGCAAATTCATAGAAACCTCAGAGGCGCATATTGAGGACAAACATTTTAACGTAGAATACGAGACGATGAAAGAATTGGGGGAGGGGAGGTTTTGTGAAGGGGATTAGGGGAAAGTGGTGCAACTTACGGGGTTTCGGGTATGCGGGCACGTATGCCAAATTCCAAGTACCTGTTGGAAATTGCTTTTTCCACCTAAACACCACAATATTAAGAATGAGCATAAGCGTACCGTGGAACAATATATATGCTGAAAATATATTGGCCCTATATAAGCTGCAAAGAGGAAGAGCGAGGAGAGAGAAGGACATGCGATCATGATGTATTAACCTAAACACAATGTGTGTGACTGGATGGATAGCTTAACTGTAGTCACTCAATGCCAATGTATGGCTAATTTTGTTGGGAGAGGAACAAAATTTAAAATTCCGAAGGGGTATACATGTGATGAATATAGTCCTATATCATTTCTACACGACAATATATATATAGGAAATGTAGGTCAAAATAGAGGAAATATAGGTCACAATAGAGGAAATATATCTCCGCCTACAGAAAATTGGCCCAAAATTGTATATGAACCATATATGAAGATGTTATATGATGTTATCTATGAGCTGTATACGTTTTCATATCTTGACATGTAGAAGGCCGCAAGTACGCTTCTCTTCAAGTATAGGTACATCAATAGCGCAGAACGAATCTTCCAAAAATCTGACACAGCACTGTACTCCACAAATTACGCACATATAATATAACCAAAAATCCAAAAACTTGAGCGATGAAAAGTACTTGGTCCCCGCTTGGCGGAAGATCTTTGTCGTAGACGCAAAGTGCTCCTTAGCGCGCTAAACGCCATTTTTTTAAATTTGAATGGTGTTGGAATTGGTAAGTTGTTTTTTCCAAAAAAATTGTAAATATTAAAAGGTTTTTGGACCTTCCCAAAAACTTTCAAAATTTTTGGAACTTGGATTTTTTTTTATTTCCTGAAATTTTCCAAAATTTCAGACTTTCTCCACTTTTGTTAAAAAAAGTTACATAATTTCTGAGGTTATTGACTTTTTTGACACCCCTGATTTTTTTTTGTACTTCCTTCACAATAATCTCCAAATAATTATCATTATCGTTTTTTTTTTCATTGCATTAAATACCAATAATTGCATAACTCTAAATGCAAAAATGATTGAATAATAAAGATTAAAATTGTGAATTAGTAAATTTCCGTCAATTTTAAAATTTCTTCAAAATTTTTCCTCAAACCATGATGTCACTTTCCGTGAGCGCTCAACCCCACCGTAATTAAACTGAATGAGTCACCAAGAATTGGAGTAATTAATACAAAAAGATTTGTTTTCTCAGTCGGGCCCCTTCTGTCGCCGGCCGCAGGAGATCCACGGTCACGTGACAAATATTCTTTCCAAAAAAATTGAGGCTAATGAGCCCGCTCCAACTTCCCCCATCAATAAATTCTGATACAATCAGCTGCGGCAATAACAATTTTTATAATTTCAACTTAATTGGAATCTTCGGGGATTGACTGGACCGACGAAATCTCATTTCTCGAAACCAGCTGTTTCTCCGAAGAATGCAAATTCTTTGCCGAAGTACATATATATTTTTCTCAGCATTTGACGCGAGTAGTGATTTGCGCCAGGGGTGGGGGGTGGCACAGCTTCAGTTCAGGCTCCCCCTCGGATCGATGCAGCAGGTATGTGAAGGGGTGGGCGACGCTGAAAAAAATACTTTTGAAAAATCGGGTTTTCCTCATAATAAAAAACCATAATGAAGCAAAAATTATAGATTTGAAATTAATGTTGGAACTTTTGGAAAAAATCAATTCGACCCCAAAAGCCTCGACGGACCGAGTCGCAAAATCGATTAATCGAATGAAAAACTTTGGCATTTTCCCCAGGAAAATCGACGGTGTCGATTAATCGAAAACCATAGCAGACCCTATCTATAGGTATAGTGGCGGTACGAGAGGGGAATTTCGGATTTTCCGTTTCTGGACTGCGCCTTCCAGTGTCCAGTTGAGTTGAGCTGAGGGTGGACGGCCGCAAAATGTCAGTGCCATAAAACTTGAAGAAGAGCCGAGGTCGGGGTAGCCGAGGACGCCGAGGATCCGCTGGATACCATTATCCCACTGCCCCGCCCCCTTGCCCCCCCCCCTCCATCTGCGCCGGGCTCTCCCCACTCCCGAACCTGAATTCTTTTACGGCAATTCCAAGTTTTGAGCCTGACCGTTGCTACTTGTACTGTTGTACTTCCTCCTGCCTAAGTCAATCCGTGACAGTTGTCAGTGCTTGTGTGTTAGTGCACGTACAGTATTGGCGGCCCTAAGAAATGTGCAAGACGCCAAATTATTCAAAGTAATCGAGCTTGGAAATTTGGATAATCGATTGACGCTCATAAAAGGTATAAATGCAAGTGTTGATGAATTTAAAATTAGGGAAACTAAAATTAATTGCAAATTAAATTTTTAGGTTTTCAAAATCGGAGAATAGTGTTTTTGCAACTTATTCGGTGTTATTTAACTATAGTTGAATAGTGTTCAACCTGTTCGTGTCATTATCAGAATCGGTTGTAGTTGATATATATATGTATATATATATATATGTTTATGTGTGGGGATATGTTTGGCTTGACATGCGAAAATTTTTGAAAAACTTATACGTTTGCAAACTTTGTTAAGGTCGCTAGTCATTATCACTGGAAATATTATGTTTTTTTTTGGGTGCCGCAAAAATTTTGTGTCGCTAGGACGTGGGGTTAGAGTTCCTTGTCCGGGCGTTGAATAATTTATTCAAGCCCGTCGCTCGGGTTTTGGGTGGATTCTAAAGGAAAAGTAGGTTGCCAGGGACATTTTTGTGTGAATTGATAAATAGACGGAATTAATTAGCAATTTTTCCGAGGCATATATCAAAATTTAAAGTAGAACTAAGAAAGTTTTGGGAAGCGAACTTTTGCAAATTATGGACGAGTACCTCTTAACATCTAAGTAACGATTTTTTTGCAGAATTAAATTGTGAAAAATCTGAAAATTCGCAAATTAAAACGTAAAAAATTTGAATCGAAATCGAAGCTCATTATAAATGTTTCAATGATTTTTTTTCAAACTAACACAATTACCGCTCAAGGCTATCAACAAACAATTATCTCGTCGCAATTTGTAGTTGCGAGGTATTATCTACATTCTTCAAATGCACTTGTCTCTATTTGCTTGAAAGAATATTCCTCAGGTGAACATCCACCTATCACAAAATATATGTTCAATATAACTTCACTTTTTAACCACTCATTGCATTGGCGCTATTGAAAAATTTGGAATTCCCGCCAATTTCCGCCATATTGCAAATTTGTTTTTCTCTCAGTGTGTGGTACCACTAATAGTTCAGTGCGCTAAAGGAAAAGCTATCTTCTGCAAATACACCTTGCACGATTAAATGACTTATCTTATCCCAAGTTACCAGTAGAACAATCTTTTTTTTTCTATATAACCCTTCTTCACTTTATGAAAATCCTTCGAGTCTTCTGCTAGTTGACCATCCTCATGGCATAATTTATTTTTCGTATATGAAAGACTGTATTCTTCCTATTAAGGTTATCCAATAACTCGCCACTTGCTAGAGTAACTATAGTTATGCTTCTGCCAGACTAACTATATATATATATATATATATATATATATATATATATAGTTTATAGCTATATATATATAGTTTATGACTAACTATATATATATATATATAGTGTGTGTGTTTTCCGAAATAGGATCATTGGTACCCTAAAAATAGTTTCCTAATAGCATAGGTGCCATAATAATAATAATTCAACTGTACAATTTTCATGATTTTCAGAAATCGTAAGCATGGCAGGTGACTCTGACTTATGTGGTTTTTTGGACGCTAAACTGCCAGGCGGTCGTTATATGTCGCAGCGTGTGCGTAAGCGTCCATTGGCCCCTTGGAAAGCTTGGCGAAGACACTGGTGCTCCGTTAGAAAATTGGGGCCTGGATTGGGTGTTGAGGTCCACCTGGACCGCGGTCTCTCCAGCGATGGTACCAATGACAGAAATAACTCCATAAAAGTACCATCGGACTCTATAATCTGTCGGACGGAATCGCGCACCAAGCAATTTGCATTTGGCATATTTCCCGCCAAGGAGCGCAAAGCACTGCTCTATCTCTGCGGGACATCGGAGTCCGAGACACAGCGGTGGATGGCCAATCTACGGCAACTGCTCAAGCCCAGACGGCATCGATTTATGGAGGGAACATTTAACATGTCCATGGTGGACAATACTCATTCCAGGGCTGCTGGACTGTCTGGACTTCATGGCGACCTGGTGGCCAGTCGTTCTGGTTAGTATTTCATGGCGAGATTGTGGCTTTAGTTTGGATATCATTGTTCTGATCTTAAAGGTCATGATACAAGGTGCTTCCGGATGGAAAGTAGCCTTGCCACTTGTTAATATCTAACGATGAAATCCCAACGAGGGTTTTAGAAATGACAAATAATAACAATTCTGGAAAATGGCACGGAATAATAAGGTGTCCACGATTCCCCGAAATCATTTCATCAGTTAAAATCGTTAGCTGAAATAAATTTAAGCAGGGCTAAAGAATTTTGTTTGCGTTGGATGTAAATGGGGGATATGAAAAAATGATCGAATCAACAAAAATTAAGTAGAAGTGCTTCGAATTTCTTCCACTGCTAATGATACATTTATGGCGGGACATCATGGCGGCGCACTAATGGAACAGCTGATCTGTGTTTCTGGCGCCGGTAGAATATACACTAATTATGGATGCAAGAAGTGGGTAGAGTTGAGGAATTTTGGAGTAGAGACAGCGATGAGAATTTTCGGTACATTTGATTATCAATTTTAAATGAGGATCAAGTTTGGATGCTATAGTTAATGATGGAACCCATAGGTCAAACTGAGATATATATACTGGTATCACTGTTCAAAAATTAAAAACTTAAAAAATTCCGATTGGAGAATTTGTTGAACTTCAAAAAACTTGCAAACTTGAATATACTTGAACCGAACTTGGAATGGTGACCACCAAGCACTTGATTACTAATCCATAAACTTTGAATCATCCAGGTGTCTTCATCAAGGACGTCCACTCTGGCGACATAATCGAGAATTTCGATTGGAAGGAGATGAGCCAGTTTCACCTGGTGACTGCTGGACGTCCCGAGGACGTCAAGCGCATTTGCGTTATCCACACGACCAAGGAGTTCCGGGGTGGAATTGGTGAGCTCCATGTGTTCTGCATGAACGCCCCCAAATTGCTCCAGGATTTGGTGACCCAGGGAAGGGGGCCAAAGCATAAAACCACAATCAGACCTCTGAGCCTGTCTGAGGGCGACCTGAGATTGTCCATTCACGCAGGGGAGGCATCTCCCACTTTTCCAGTTCTCAAGAGCAAAGTGGCATCGAGTCTCATTAATGCTGGGCTGGGCATGATCATGCCGGCTCGATCTGGCAGTGAAGCCAAACTTCTCCATAAATTGGAGGGGGGCCGAAGGGGGGAGGGAAAATTATCCGGACACATGAGAGCTGTGGATAATGTCTATCAGGTATGACCAATAATCAGAAAATTTCTGTCCATGAACCGAAATTATCAAAACTTTTTGTCAAACCTTTTGATAAAATTCTCAAAATTTTTTGTCAAACCTTTTGATAAAATTCTCAAAACCTTTTGATAAAATAGATGGGCTGTGGGTTTCACCCTCCCCAGTCCAAAATTATAACTTCCCGATGTCTGCGTGTGTGTGTGTACTTTCTTTCCAATCACTCATTTTTCTCACCATAGAGCTCTCTAAATGATTTCAATTGTTTATAACGCTCTAACGCCGAAACGGTTGAAGATACCAAAAAAAGTCAGAGGACACAAAATATGTATTTTTTTACAAGGAACAACATTTATTGGACACATTTTTGCGTATCTATAATATTCCGTGAGATACAGCGTTATGAACAATTGAAATTGTTAATAACGATAGAAACGAGGAGACATATATGGAGCAAAAACTAATGAGCTCTAAGTTACGGCAAGACGCTTCGATTGCGTCATACAGGACCTCGATCGGATAATTTGTCCACGAGAAATCATTCCGGGAAATCTCTGGATACGTACGTACATCGGCACACACAGACACACACACATGCAGACATTTTGTTTTAAATAGTCTAGAAAGGTCAGAGATACCATGAAACGTGGAGATCTGATGGGAAATCCATTTTTCATTTCCGTGCAAAACAATAACTTCCCCTTTCCGGAAGTTAATGAATAATTAACAATATCAATACTAATTAATGATTAAAAAATCTACAATTGAGGAAAATTATCTCTTGTATTATAAGACATTATTTGTTTGTGTCGTATTAGCCCCAGCCAGCAGTGAGTCCCATAAGTGCAAGTCTGGAGGAGCTGGAAGAGCCCTCACCGAGAAGAGTATCAACGATATCGATAGCTTCTGGAATTTACGAAGAAATTTTAGATGATCATCTGGAGTTCCGGAGCATTCGGCTGCATTCAAATCTTTATGAGGATCCGAATGAGATTCTTATAATGTCGAATGGCATGGAGAGACTTCCGCCGCCACTTCCGCCCAGGCAAAGGTGCGGATCTGGATCTACTAGAACGGGAAGTATCAGTGATGATGGACTTGATTCTGAGGGAATGAGGTCGGAAACCCCGACCCCTGAGGAGAGACTTTGTCGCGTTCCTCTGCCGCTGGATAATTCCGATTATGTACCTATGTCACCGAGGGTCAAGGATATTGTTCTCAAATTGAGGGGCGAAAAGGAGAGCGCTCAAGAGGATGTTTACATGGTTATGCGGTAGGGGAGATTGGGGGGAGTTGAGGAGATACTTAGTTACTCCAGTTAATCGAGCGATTAACTGGAGAGAAGTTGAGAGACTCCGTTTTGGAGAACTCTCTAGCCAAGCGCACAATTATTTCAAGTGGACATCGAAGGGAGAACTTAGTTTGAATTTTATAATTTTTGGTGAATTTTTTTTTTTTTTTATGTTTTGAGATTTTTTGGGTTTTTGAACGAATTTTTGGATTTTTCCAGTCTTTGGAATTTCTTAGATTTTTGAATTTTATCAAGTTTAGTTTCCCAAGTTTTGGAGTTGTTGGAATTTTGGAGAAGGTCCAAGATTTTGGAGATTGTCGATGTTTGTGGGAGTTTTGACAAAATATATTTTGACGTTCTTGAAATCTTTGGGAAGTTCGGGATTTTGGAGATTTGAAAATTGTTAAAATCTGAGGAATTTTTGGATATTTTTTTTTGGGAAAATTTTACCCGAGGGAAAACAGTGTTGGGCTTTTCTGATTGGACAATTCGGTTTATGTGCCCAGTGAGGGCCAAGGATATTGCTCTCTGAGTGAGGGGCAAAAAAGAGGGCAGAGAACGTGGTAGTGGGGACTGGGTAAAAGGGGTGGCATTGGGGAGATATTCCTCTAGTTAATTGACTGATTAATTTGAGAGAATTCACAGGTCGAGAGAGTTTTGGGGACTCCATAGCGAACCACACAATTATTGCAAGTTTGATTTCGAACTCGAAAACATACCTTGCCTTTGACAATTTCAAGGCAATTTTCTGAGCTTCCGAAATTTTTGAAAACTCCCAACTTTTTGGAATTTATGAAATCTAGGAAACATTCAGGATTTTTTGATAGTTTGATAGACATTTTTGAAAATTTGTTCAATATTTGTGGAACCACATTTTCAAACTTGAAAATGTTTTTTTTTGGCGAAAAACTTGCGAACTTTGGAGAATTTTCTAAAGTCTTAAATTTTGCAAATTTGGCAATTATTAGAATTCGAAAAGTAACCAATTTTCAAAAATTTCAGAGTGATCAATTTTTTTTGTTTTTCTCATTTTCTAATTTTGAAAAACTTGGAAAATTTGTCAATTTCGAATTCCTCAAAGTTTAAATTCTTTTGATTTTTTATTCCAATTCTTGAAATATTAAAACATAAAACGAACAAACATTTAGCCACTATCCTAAGATTTTGGGTGATATCCATCTAAAAAGAAGAGCACCTAAAAATTGAATTTTAGATAAATGAATTTTAGTCCTGATAAAATGACCATTTTGGCTCTAAGAAAAAATTTCGAAAAATCTATTCTATTAAGAAGTATCTCATAGCCCATAATTTCCTAACGCAAAAGGAAAAAGGATCAATTCACCACTTTACTACCCAAATTATTTCTTCAGTGAAAAAAAAATAATTTTGACTATATATTGAGTACAGTTAAAAATGCTTTTGGAATTTTCAATAATTGTCTCCACACCAACGACTCAAAATATTTGTTCCAGTCGCGCAAGTTTCTAAAAAGTCACTTGAAATTTTAAAACCATTTTTTCTACTCAATAAAAAATAACACTGACATCTTAAAAACATAATTTTTTTTTTTTTTCATATTTTTACTGAAGAAGTGACTTGAAAAATGAGAATAATGATGAAGGCAGTAATGAGCCCAAAAATTCCAAAAATTTACGGATAAATTGAATAAAAAAAAATTTTGATAATGTAAGCATCAAATGTGAAGTCTGAGAGGATGTAACCATTGCTACTTGTAAATATTCATCAATCCATGAACATACCTGATGAACGAGGCGTAACATATTCAAACTACTGTCGAAACAGGTCAATTACCAAAGCGTCCTGGAAGCTCAATTTACCGAAACTTTTTCACATGTCATTTTTTACCGAACCTTTAAAATCCGGATTTTTCATAAAATTAACAAAAATGTCAAACGTTTTTCGAATTAACAAACGTTTGTCATGTAATGGAGTACAAATTTGAGGACTGGGTTTCGGCGATTGTCTATTGGAGACATTACTATAGATACAAACAGCAATCATATCGTAAAGTATTTGAATAATCTGCAGGGAGCAATTTTTCACTCAAATCCAGTAGAAAAATGATAGATCAATTCAGGTATCTTCAATTTTAAATTCAAATCTGCGTTTATCTCCCGAACGAGCGACTCTATCCGAAAATGTTACTGAACATTTTTTGTGGGGAATAACATTATCTACAAAAAAGGTGTCTTGACATTTTTCTCAAAAACTACGCATTGACGAGATATGCAACAAACTATCAATTTTCAATAAAAATTGATCTATCATTTTTTGCCACGCATTTTTCTAAGTTTCGTCTAGTAAAAGATAACAAAATTTGGCGGTCTCACTGCCTTCTGCTTTGTGCCTCGGATCTACATTCCAATGGAAAATGAATGAGAGAAAAAAGTAAAGCAACGAGGGTAATAAATTTATGCGAAAATTGCTTGTTGATAATTTGTAAATTTTGGTTGATATATTAACGAGTTTGCTTGTTGCTGAAGTATGAATGGGAAAACTTTGCTTGGCGTCCATGATTTACTGGTTTCATGCGTGCTAATTAGCTTTATGAGGAAATTCAGAGTGTAATGAGAGGGCCAGGAACTGTAATGAAGTGGTAAAAATTAGGCAAATTCATTGAACTCGAATTTCAATTTTTGTAACTTTTTTTTTTCTAAATTTCTTGGAATTTAGGAGAGGACAGTTTTCCATAGATTTTTCTCCGTCTTTCCTTATTCTATAGATCTTAGCTGAAAGACCAGTTGGGAGCCAGTTATCTTATGCTGTTTTACCACTTCGCTACAGCATTGTAATTATAGTGATTGGTGATCAGTAATCACAATATTTTAATCAATATGATGACCAATGATTATCATTATAATTGGTGGGGAAATTATGGTTTTGATGAACGTTTGTGGTGGATTGCAGTTTTGGAGAAATGACCAAGGCATTGATTGCAAATAGTGCAATATTTAATTGATAAGGTAGCTCAATCATGTTAAACTTGAAATTTGCCAAATATTCAGCCTACAGAATTCAGAGTTTTTAATATTCAAACCAAACAATTTTTTTAAATTGAAAAAAAAAAAAATATTTTGTCTAAGTTTTTCTTTTCTCACAATTTCGTATTTTTTTTCTTGATAATTTTGGACACTTTCAAAATTTTGGTAATTTTCGCTAAATTAAAAAAAAACTGGGATAAATCGAAGAATTCAATTTATCACCAAAAATGTTGACTTGGGCCACCTTAAACTGATGTAATAAAAAATCAAATGTTTAACAAAATGTGGAATTTTTTAAACCACTAATTTGATGCAATTCTTTCTCCATCCGACGATCCTCTACAATTGTTTCATCAACTATGGAATATGAACTCATTTCTGAAATGTGATAGACTCATTACATCGATGTAATTACTTTGAGATCATTGAGAGTAAATTAGGTTCGATGGTTTGCGATGTGTTCAGCCACTTCGCTTTCTATGTAGCACGCTTATCTCTGATTGAGAGAAATCAATATACCTATCATGTTATTCGTTGCTTATTGTAAGAGGAAGAAGTTTAATAAAATTACTGGGATGTATATTATAAAAATGAGAACTATTTTTGATTCCTCAACGACCAGCACCATCATTTTTTTTTTTTTTTTTTTTTTATATAAGAATACGAAAATACATTTTAGGGTCAGTAATGGAGCCAACAATTTTTATGAAGATATAATACTGGCAGATATGGAAATTTTCGTAATATCCTTTTATGGCCATTTGAATTTTCTCTGCTTTCCATCTTTACCAAAAAATTTGATATTAACATGTAGTTTCCTAAATAGCTTTTAAAAAAATAAACAGAGTTTTCAAGACTTGTTGGAAAATCGTTTTGCTAAATATCTTGAAACTCTGAGACGTTAATTCACTATTACTAAGCTAAGTCACGTACAATAATTCTGGTAAATTAACCACCCATGTTCTGAGGATAACGATCCTTCCATTCGAATCGTGGAAGCTATGGGCACAATATTTTTTTCTGTTATTTCGAATTTCTATAAGGCAACAATATTTAATTATACACAAACTTTGAAACTTTTGGAGCATATGGAAACAAATCGAAACGATGACGTCTACAAAAAAATTACTGAGTCAAAAATTAAAAAAAAATGCAATTTCAAAAAATTACCAATTTTGAATATTTCAAAAGCGAAAAAAATTGAAATTCCAAACATTTCAAGGCTTGACAAAAAATCCAAAACTTTCGAAATTGAATTTGAAAAAGATAAAAATTATAGTGATAAACTGAAAAAATTTCAAAAAGAAAATGGTAAGATAAAAAGTAAGAAAAGGAAAACAGAATTTTCCGAGATTTAATAATTTTAACAATTTCCCCAAATTTCTAAGAAATTGAAAAACATCGTGACATCAGAAAGTTAGAAAATGTCAGGAACTTCAAAAAATGTGTCTTATGAATGTTTCAATAACAGTTTTTCTGTTCAAAAACATGGAAATTTTTGTAAGATACTTCCAGGTCTCTCCTGGAAAAAACCAAGTGCTCTCAACCTTCAGCTCTCCCAAAAATCATCAATTTTTCGCGTGTTCCTGAGTGAGTTGCCTAGCCTTCTTCTCGAACAGCTGTTTATTGAGTCGGTACTCATTGGCGATGTCTGCCATCAATGGATCATCAGGATTAGGATTCTCCAGAAGCATCTGTACAGCTACTAGAAGACTCTCCAAGGTAATCGTGGGATTCCACCTGCCCAAAATTCATATGTTAAAGTAGTACAGAGATAATTACTTGTCATATAGCAATAATCCTTCAATTTCCTCCCCATAATTTTTTTTTGTTTCTACAAGTCTGTGATAGATAATTGCAAAAAAAATGATGTGACTATTAAGTTCAAACATCACCCAAAAAAATCTCCAGTATAATTTTTGCAAACTGTCTTGAAAGAAACTTTCTAAGAAAATTTTTGAAAAAAAATTTTTGGGCGGAAGTGACCAAAGGTATTCCGGCAAAAAAATTGACCGCCAAATTTGAAATTGGAAAAACAAAAAATTGAAAGGTGAAGCACACCCGCCAGTTCCACCCTTAGGTGGCACCTTCAGCAGATCCATGCAGATGCGTCCACCTGTGTCGATGTTTGGATGATAAACAGATGTGATGAACTTTAGCTTCGGTGGCTGAAAGGGATAATGATCGTCAACTTCGACCTCGAGCTTGAAGAGACCTCCCTCATAGGGACTACCGCATGGGCCCGTGACAGTAGCAATAAGCATATTCAAACGATCGTCCTTTTGATAGCAAGAAATTCCCTCGGGAGGCTTCGTCATAAGCCTTGTAAGCTCTCGCTTCAGACGTCTCTCAGCCACTTGCATCTGTCGGACAAAATAAAGAAATTAGGAGAAAAAAAATGTGCGATACTACATAGCACGTCATTCTTGGTGATCAATGAAACCCATTTTGAAACTAAGCGTAAAAAACGTATTTTGAAAAAAAGTTAATGGGACGATTTGAAAAATCTAAAAGTGGCGGGAAAATTGTGATTTGAAAAAGCATTTGAAAAAGTATTCGAGAAAATGGAAAATAAAATAAAATCATTTTCAGAGATTTTCGAAAGTTTGTGTTTACATTCAGGATATTAAAAATTTGTTGAATAAACTTATCAAGTGAAGTTCAGAAAATCGGAAATAACTGTGGTGATAAGATAAGAATTCATCGTGTAATACTAAGTTGATGTTAACCCGCCAATTGGACAATTGACAGGACCGGATCGCGCGCCAAAAATATGCAAAACCGACGGCAATGATTTGGGTAATTCGATTTTTCAAGCGCGTAATTAAATGAATAGTTGGTAATTAGTTTAAAACTCACCTTTTTGACTTGTGACATTAACAATTGACTATGTTTTCCGTATTTATTTACAGAGATAGACGGTGGCGCATGACCGTTTGCTGTTTGAAAACAAAGTGTTTGACAGTGAAGGTTAAGGCCATTGCGCATGCGCAAAGCGGTTAATTTGAAAACGCTCCCAAAATTCCTGTCTTCTCTCTCTTGTGCCAATGTAAAAATTGATACACCACCATTCTTACGAAAATCCGTATTATTTTTCTACACTTTCAACTGTTTTGGAGTGAAAACAAATCCATTTTGATCTGAAGCGCTCCCAATTTCCGCTTCCGAAATTTCACGACATAAATTTAAGAAGTATGGAATTGTCTAAAACAAAAAAGAGAACATTCTTTTTGTTTCAAAAAAATTATCGTTTTCCCAGTGAAACACATTTTTAAAATGTTTTATATATTTTTTATGCCTATATGTGACTTTCTGAAAACTTATTGGAGAAGTCTATAACAAATACAGAATATAAATAGAACATTTATTAATAATCAGATGTACATAACCAACTTTAATAGTACTGCATATTATTATCATGATTGCATAGTAGATTCAATTTCTGATTCATCATTTATCAAAATGCAGGGCCAAGCAAATTGTAATTATTCAATAATTTCATGTAATTTATAAGGAACTTATTTAGTTTAATTTGTACTAATCAGCTATGGACGGTTCTGAGGTATCAGCGTCAGTGATAGCGTAAATGCAAACTGGCTCTGTTGAATTTGGCCGTTGCGCGTGAATCATACCGATTTCAATTTTCTTCTCCATACACTCCATCATTTTTTTGGCGATAAATCGGTTCAGCTTGTGAACTTCTGAATTGCTCGCATACTCATCCAGCTGCAAAAATTGAATAATTAATATACAATATTTTTCTTCTTGCTCTTATCGAACTGCAATTTCAATTTTTGTTTTGGTCATTTAGAATCGGCTGAAACCAATTACCTTCATCCACACACATTCAGAGACTTCCCGATCACATTTTTTTATCTCCAGCGTTTCTGGTATCATCCTAGCCACCATATATATATCACTACAGCCAAACGCATAATTGTGCGCGTGTCTGAATCCAATTAATGATTTAAATTTAGCTACTACACCTGTTTCTTCGAGTAATTCTCGTTGGGCGGCGTCGGAAATATTTTCACCTAGAAATTGCAGAATTAACAATTAGCAATGCCAGTGATAAGTCAAAAAAGAATTTAATAATGTTAAAAGTTTTCCTAAGGTACTCAAATTTTTAGAAAATTTGAGCTGTCACACATGCGCGCGCACTTGGAACTTTTTCAAATCATGGTAATAGTTTGACATTTGAATTTCGCGTTTTTTAAATCTTTACGATTTCTCAAATTTTGAAGGCAACTTTTGAATTTCTAGAGAATATCGGATTCAAAATCCCTAACTTGAAGTCTAACCTCTCCCAGTCTCGGTCAAGTTAACCGCGCTTAATCAGGAGTTCAAGTTAAAGTTAGGAGTTGTGATTGGTCAGAGTTAAATTTTCGACCAATCAGAAGCCTTGACGTCAAAACTAAATATGGCGCGCACTAACCGGAAATTGGCGCTAAAGCTGACGTCCGAAGCGCGCCCAAATTTTGGGAAAAGCGCTTCCAATTTGGCAACTTGTAATTACTGTGAAGTTTATCTAAACTTTTCAGTACCTTTACTTATAATTAATAAATTACAACCTCCTTGATGCGTCTAATTAAATTGAAGCTTATTGCGTTTCTAAATAATCCATCACCTGGTTCCACGTAACCTCCCGGCAATTTCCATCGATTGACCGCAAGACTAGTGTGCTTTTCCTTAATCACAAGTACTTCATTCGTTTCCTCATTCACAACAAATGCCCCCACACCTAAATTCGTGTGGGCATACGGTGGAATTGATACGTCGGACGATAGACATCGGTATAACGTAACGTAATTTTCCTTTGCATGGTGGAAGTAGAATCCTTCGTTAATCAAATGTGGTATCCAGGAAGAATCTGAGCGGTCCACTTTGAACCACACCGCTACCTTATTCTCGCTTGTCCATTTGGGTAGAGAAGCTGAAAATACAAAATTGTCAATTTTGATTTTTTTTTCCCATAATTTTTTTAATATTTTTTTTTATTTTGCAATAATTTTTTCTTTTTTAATTTTTTAAATAACTTTTTTTTTAAATCTTTGACACCCAACCTTTAGGATTGTTTAATTCTCATTTGAAATATAAAGTAAAATGTTCTATATACTTAACATAAAAATATGTGAAAATGAAAAGGTTAACACTTTCAAAATATTCTGTTTGCCCGCTCATTCCCTTTCCCGCGCAAATTCAAAAAACCAAATGTTTCAACGCCAGCGACATCTCCGCGATCTTGAGAAGGTCGCATGCGCGCGCACTTGCCATAAACAAAACTTTTTCCCCATTGTGTCCACAGAAATTTGATAAAAACAAACCTCGAAGCTTAGATCCAAACTTCTCAGCGCGACAGGGCTCCTTCCTGGAATCGACATGCACACCAGCATGATGATCTGCCCGCCCCACAAAACACTCTCCGATTTCATCCATGATTTTAAACTCAGTGCCCCTCCCGAAGGTTTTCGTGATACTAAACTGTCTAACGATTACGCGACGAAAAACCGCGGCCATATTCGCCTCGATACATTCACATACACATACAACACATCACATAATCTCGAAACGCAACCACTCCGATGTGCGCAATCAGAGTGCAATCTTCGGATTATTAATTCCCAGACATTCGACATTTTTGTACTGATTAACATTTTTTTTTCAGACCGTGAATGTGCAACGTTCAAGCGCTACACTTCGTCATTCCGCAAACAAATCGATTATCCGATTTTCCTCTCTCTTACACCCATTCGCCTTCGTTGGCGGTATCTTTCGTAGATACTGAGTTGTTAGATTGAGAAAAGTTTGGATACAAAATTTCCCAACGTAGCAAAATCTACGAAGAGCAGACGTAGAGGTTAAGGGAAATTTGGCTTGTCACCAAAGAAATCGATTCAGCGAAAGCAAGTGCCTTCGGCATCGTTGGAATCTCCTCAATGAGTTCTTCATGAAATGGAAAATTAAAATCAACACAACCAACAAAAATATCATCATCTGTTAAAAAAAGAGCAGCATGATCAAGAACTCCCATAGGGAGAGCTGCTTGTACATGAGACTTTGTAAGTCAAATACCTAGCTGTTATTAATAGATTGAACTTTAACAGCCAAATGTAAGAGAATTTTTCGATATTACTGTTGAATGTTAAGGGAGGTTCTGTGCACCCTGCGGGCGCTAACATCAACGGACTACTCCACACGTTGAGTAAACCCTTTGGGGAATATTCGATGACTTGGCAACAAGGCCGAGTATTCAGTCAAAACAAATGGGTATCTCCTCAATGAGTTCTTCATGAAATGGAAAATTAAAATCAACACAACCAACAAAAATCTCATCATCTGTAAAAAAAAGAGCAGCATGATCAAGAACTCCCATAGGGAGAGCTGCTTGCACATGAGACTTTGTAATGAAGTCAAATACCTAGCTGTTATTAATAGATTGAACTTTAACAGCCAAATGTAAGAGAATTTTTCGATATTACTGTTGAACGTTAAGGAAGATTCTGTGCACCCTGCGGGCGCTAACATCAACGGACTACTCCACACGTTGAGTAAACCCTTTGGGGAATATTCGATGACTTGGCAACAAGGCCGAGTATTCAGTCAAAACAAATGGGTAATATGAATCTGGACGTCTACTAAGGACTAAGGATCCGACCAGTTCAATCCGACACTTCAAGTTGCTATATCGACATTATTAAAAGAAACACTATAAAAAAATTTGTGGGAGTGCTTTGCGAAGGTCTGTAAGATTATCTGATTCCTTCCAAGTTCATCTCATTTTTTACTCTATGAAAGATATCAATAGTGATATCAATTCCAGATAGAGGTTTTAAGTCAGCACTAAATGCTACTGATAAGGGAAGACAAGGGATGACAGGTAGGCTGGCTATATAAGAAATCTGAATGCACCTGCTCAATCAATAATTCCTAACGGACCTCCTTGATCGTATTTGATTACCAGAAATGTATCAGCAGTGCGCCTCCGCGGTGTTCTTACTCGCTGCAGTTATCCCAATATTTGCAACATCCAACGAAACCAGTTTCCAGTCGCTGACTCTAAACTCAAGTCATGATCTGATTGCTGGTAGCCGAGTTCCAGGTGATCACATTACGCTGCAGCAGAATATCTACGAGCCATCATCTTTATGGCAAATAACACTTATCCAGAAGACATTTCGCGCAGCACCCGGCGAAAGCATCACTCAGATTGTTGCATCGGATCAAGAGACGGATGGTACGGGTGCCTATGCTGATATTATAAAAGGCGGTTCAGGATGGAACAACGTCACCATGACATTCACCAGCCGGAGGAATCATGCTATTAGTTTTCTCGTTCAAATCTACTCGAAACGCTGAATGTGCAGAGTTATGTGAACATCTAGAGTGTTTTATTCAAACATCAGGGCGCATACGACGGCTTAAGGCTATCGAAATACAATACAATTATCATAATTGTTATAATACCCTCTTCGACAAACATTTTATGGTTAAAGATTTAGATACGAAATGTATTTGGATTGTCACAAATTTTCTTATTCGATGTAAAATAGATATCTAATTGGAACGTCAGGGGTGCCTCACCGACAGCATTCTAGTAAATTGAAAGTGCCAGTGATCCAATAATATCTGCTAGTTTGTGAATATTTTTGAATATGGAAAGTTGTAAGAGAAATGGGAGTCAAAATTGGCCTGTAAAAAGGAATTCATACAATATAATCTATGGTAAATATGTTGCCTTAAACTAGTCGTGTAATTCTCAAGTGGAGAAAATCCGAACTTTTGAACCTCTATATAGGGCAATGAGTATATATGTCTATAGCTGTATGTATATGTACATATACCACTAATCTAATTATAAGCAACATCAACTTGCACAAGTTTCGAGCTCATATAAAAAAAAATGTTATAATACATTTGTTATAAACCGGAAGTGTACTATATTTGTTGATGTGTGTAATATTTTTCATATAATCTTTTGCACACATACATAACTAAATATTTTTGTTCATAACACATTTTGCGCACTACTGTGACATGATAAAATGCGAAATTTTTCTAATACCATACTTGTAATATTGAAGGTTTAATCGCAATAAGGATAAATAGCCGGAAGTACCGTTATCCTTTTAATTTTTTTAACTGTTTGTCTTTTCTTATAGAATTTAACTATAATCCACCAGCATTGTTCAATTGCGAAAAAAATGATGGAAAGTGAAAGTCCGATTACTAGCATATAAATCAGGGGGAAGATTTGATGAAGAACTACCGCTGGATGTGATTCTCTTTCCCATTCCTTTGCCATTGGAAATTTTGTTCGTTCCAGGTATTGCAATACTCCGGAAGATCTAGAGCGAAGTATACTAAAACAAGTTTTTGCAACATTATTGGTGTATTGATCTAGGAAATAGTTGTAGTACTGATCTAAACTTCTAATTAGGGAAAATTTTCTCTTACTAGTAATTCAGAATTTCTCGATATTGGCTGCCTCGTGGGACGATAAATGCCAAGGGTTTACTTGCGTCCATTTCTAAAGAATTCACTTGACATTGTACCGAATGGGATAGCATTTTCCATGCAGTGACATGCACGTACAATACCACTTTTTCATTGCATACCTAGAAAATTTGTTCAATTTTTGGAGTTTGAGAAAATGAAAAATCTAGAATTATCTAAAAAATACCTGCTCAAATGCCTCTCGATTAGTCTTGGGTAGTGCATCTCGAGGCTTCATGAGATTCATCATTTTCTGCATTCTTGTAACACTGGAATTCTATAAACATTTACAAATTATTAGTTAAATTTTATTGCATAAAACTTTACAATACTTATAAGAGATTAGTCGTTTAGAATAAGAAACTTTCGATAAAACTCGTAACAAGGCGATACTGAAGATTTTGACACCGGCAAATTTTTGGGGAGTGGGGGAAGTAGGGGGCTCAACCTAAACGGAACGCTGAACAGTGGCTCGGTCCCGAGCGCTACACTTAGCGGAGAATCGACTGTATTCCTTATATTCATGAAAGTCAATTCGTTAACACAAGCGCCAGCGCGGAGAGGGGAATGCGTCCCCCACTACACGCAACGCTAGCGATTGCACTGGAGGAGTACGGCCGTTGCGCGTCCCATTGGCGCTCCCCTCTGCGGACACGCCTTCACGAGGCGTGGAAGGGGTAGTCTGTAGCTCTCGGTACGGGGAGATCTCAGCCCGCGTATTAAAGAGTGACAAGATGTGCACTGTATTATCCACATAGGGAGACCAATGGTAGTTAAGACCTTGGTACCCTTGATCTCTATTTTATCCAATGATCAAAAACCAGAAAAAATTGGACAATGCGTTATTTTTTCATGCATATCCTACCCTGCAAATATTATAGCTTTCCTTTTTTTCACGAACTATATGTTGATATCCATGAGTGTTTTTTCTTACATACCAAATTGATGATTACCTCAAACATATCGAGATACCCACTATTCTTCACTACTATCAATTTATACGTGCCGTCTTCCAGAAATTCTTTCACATTGGTAAATGGTGCATACACTGATGCGGTGGCTATTGAGCCGAACATTGTTGCAGAATATGCAGTAGCGATTAGAAGTGCCGACAGTAGTAATGTTAACTGTATAATTCTCGAAGGCAATTCCTTGGCGCTCTCTATTCACAAAAATATCGCCTGTAAAATTGATCATTACAAGTTTCATTTTGCACAATTACCTGAGAACCCTTGATTGCAAAAAACACCCCAGGTATTTGAGTATTCATCCAAGAGACGGACAAAGAAGTGTGATTGGTTGTTTGATGTATTTATGGCAGTTGACAAAATTGGAATTGTGATGATGGTAATTACGATACCTATCCACACGTCGATACCAAAGACCTAACGATAAGGAGAGACTGGGTCAAGACAAGGAGTAGCGATGATGTAGTAGCGAAGCGCTAAAACGGCTAAAGTTACTGTCTGACATCATCTTTCTACATTTTTAACTCTCTTCAAATCAGACTATGCTTCTCAGTTGATGTAGGACAATACATCCGATCAATCAATAAAAGTATCAATGCATTTCCGGGTTGAATCAGCTTGGCAATACGAGGTGAATCAAGTCTGCAGCAACTTTGAATTAACTCATTGCTCGGAATGATCCAACCCCATCTGATTGAATTCGGAATGAAGTATAGAGTGAGTTCCCTGGCGGACCGATGGATTGCCATTCGAGCCTCGGTCGATTGTGGAATCGACTTGTGCAGTACAGTCAGACTCCCCTTACAGTCGCTCGGGTTTTGGAACCACGTCCCTTCACTATGCCTTCATTTTCCCTCTATTTTCCTTCCGCTTTCTTTCTCTCCACTTTCTTCTCAGCCCCCGGTTTATCTCGTCATCTCTCTTCCTGCTTTTCCTTGCTTCCTTTTCATGCATCCATCAACTAACTTGCGATTAAGGAGCCCGTTACTTGCACTGTATAATGCAGTATGCTATCAATTGTTACTCACAAAATTCACTGTTTTTGCTATCTTTGTATACTGCGTATAACTTTGACCTTAGTCATTTTCTTTTGTACAACATAATGAACAGTAATAAACATCAATCAATCAGCCAATTCTTTACGGAAAAACAAAAATGCCCACTAGGGTCAGTGTCTTTCCCCTCTTGAGTCCCCATCACTATAGAATTCGAATTCAAATACTTGCATGCCGAGTTCCACTCGGGCAGCGTACGTACCCTATATCAACTGATGCGGGATCCGAAGAGCGATAAAGTGCCACAGTGGCCGCGCTACCACGCTTCCGGTCTCGACCGTGTTCTGTAAGGGAGGTCCGACGAGACCCAGATTTTGGAATGATCGATCCACGATCGACCAAATACCGAGTCAGTTACCGGTTAACTGGACTTAATGTTTTTCACCAAAAAACAAATCAGTCTTTTTTTTTTGGGCAATCGACTTGGTGTTAGGTGGATCGTGAGTTGGTTGAGGGAAAAAATAAGTTCTAGTCGATCGGCAATCGACCCGGTACTTGGTCAATAATGCATCGATTATTCCAAATCAGAATCGCCTTGTACTCGGAAACTAATCAACATGCTGCACAAGATCGATTCTATGATCGATCCGTCCGCCAGGGTTGGTTGAATGTTCGGTTGAGTGTGAGGTGACAATCTCAGTCGGCCGTTCTATCGTTTCGCTACTTCAGTATCTGACTCGACGTTCAACCCTGTAGTAAGCCTCCGATGTCAAATAAGCAGCATCAAATTTTTTGAAGTACAAGCGGTGAGATCCCAACATGATTGACGCTGTAAAGTCAACTGCAGAGCTTCGTTCAGCAGTCATGATGAAGTTGCCTAAACCTATGTCAGTTTCATTTCTATTGACTCTCCCCATGAGACCAGTCCAGCGTGATGCTTTTGAATCCCAAATGCCGTACTCATTTTCCCACTGTTTTGACGATATCGTACAATTCATTGACTGCATCAATTGTTTTAGAGCTTCTTCAAGGAACGTCGTATCCTCTGTGGATTTTCCTAGTGAGTCGTTGCTCTAGAATACCAGAGTGATGATGGGCTTTAAACGTAATTAAGGACACTACCAACTACACCAAAACCCCGACACTGTGTGTGTGTGTGTGTCTGGGGGGGGGGGGGTGAGTGGGTGCGTGGGTGTGTTTGGATGGGTGGGTGTGTTTGAGTGAGTGGGTGGTGGGTGGGTGTGTTTGAGTGGGTGGGTGGTGGGTGGGGGTGTTTGAGTGGGTAGGTGATCGGTGGGTGGTTGTGTTGGAGTAGGTGGGTGGGTGGCTGTGTGTGAGTGGGTGGGTGTGTGTATCCACCCACAGAGAATTTTCCCTTCCAACCCACATGGATACTCATTTACCCTCCTAGTTTCCTACTTGCATTTACCTTCAATATAGTAGCACGCAATTTTTGGCCGGCCAAATAGAGATTACGACCCTTAAAAAATACGTTAGCAAACCAATCAATTCCCCGATGATTATCTGACAATCGACCAACACTCCGTCTCATGACGTAAGTATCGTCATTGGACCACCATTCCTGAATGATCTTTGTATTACAACACGAGATAATAACTCTGGAAGTGAATTTTAGCTTGAGGGGATTCCCCTGAGGATTATTACAAAATTGGCAGACATTTCGATTGGCATCTCTGCTGAATAATATCAGCCAAGTGGCATATCCCATGTCCACATGTTGAGCAAATGATTCAAGGCCTCGGAGATCATCAAAAGAATCAATGAGAATAACACTGAGAGTAGCGCCATTGTCGAAGTGTAGCCTTGATTCGTTTTGGAACTGCTCAGAGTTGATAACAAGTGTCATGATTCCTTGATCCGATAACATTTCGGTTAGTTCACGGCACATTACGAGGTCTTCAAGTGCTGTAATGAAATGGATTTTCAGTTATTTTTTCTAAAGACAACTGGGCAATACAGTGGAACTTCCGTAATGTGTCCACTTCCGGAGTTGTCCTCTTCTCTTTTCCCAGAAAAGTAATTTTATTCGACTATTTAGCGAAGAATTATCGCGTCTCGCCCGACAGGCGCGCTCCGCCACCGTCGGGGAAATGCGCGTCACCGCGGTGGAGGGGGTCTCCGTAAGTGGTCCGCTCGTGGAATTGAGACAGCGCGTAGCGCGACATTCCGAAAGTTCCACTGTAAAGGGCTGGACTTACGTTGCGGATTCTTAATCGACACTATGGTCACACGCTGACTGTCATATTGATCACGCACGTCCTGAATCAGAGGTCCATAGTAATCAACTTGATTCGCGTGAATTGACAGTATAGTAAAAACGAAGGCTGGGGTGAGCAGTACTAATTGCATGGACCATTTCATGACCTCCAATATCGAAAACAAAACTTCTCAATCCTCAATTTGTCGTGTAACTGATTCGGTCTTAGTTCAATTGAGTCTTCATGCAACTGTGGGAACATTGAGCTGTGAGGAACTGTATTTTGCGCATTTGTGTTTAGGTCCTCAGAGAATAGGGTTCCACTGAAGCGGGCGCATTTTAAAAATTACTATATGGCTGATTCCATGGAATTGGCATATCTCTTCTCCACATCTTTGGGTTTGTATACAAACCTATTACTGGCGGATATTACACATTTAGAAGTCTGAAAATGCTCAGTGGTAAATATGTGATGCATTATTGAGAAGTAAAATGTCATCTTGGATTCGTTATTGATCGGGATAGAAAATATTTTTTAATTCCAACAGATCTATACTGTGATAATTTTTGAAGTGTCGATTAGACTGCATCTGTTGGAAATGAATGCACGATTTTATAACTACTGCGGGGGGTGAACGGGTTTGACACTGGACTAGTTCAGGCCAAGACAAGAATCGGATACACTTGGGACTTGGCCTTCCTTGATACTTCAAGTCTTCCCAGTCAGTCTAGATAAGGACATGGAATATCACAATTCCTTCGATTTCATCAATACCCGAGTACGTGGCGCCAATTTATTGATGTGTAAATTCTACCCGCAAACATAATACCAATAACAAACTATGAAAGTGCGAAAAATTCGGAGAAAATAGCTTTCCCCGCAAAACTACCTCAAAATGATCAATAATTATTTTTTCTTGCCGACACAAATATTGTTACTATTTCGCCCATCAATTTCACGTCAATAAAACGACAGTAAAATTGGATGAGTCTTTTGCTGAGTCTAACTGGTTACGCACACGCCTACCTACCCACGCACCTACACCCACCCAACCACCCACCCACCCAATCAACCCACTCACCCACCCACACACCCACCCATCCACCCACCCGTCCAACCAACCCAGCCAACCACCCAACCAAGCCAACCACCCACCCAAGCAATCCACCCACTCACCCACCCAACCAACCCGCCCACCCACCCAACCAACCCACCCAACCAACCCACCCAACCAACCCACCCACCCACCCAACCAACCCACCCACCCACCCAACCAACCCACCCACCCACCCAAGCGATCCACCCACCCACCCACCCACCCAGCCAACCAACCCACCCACCCACCCAACCAACCCACCCATCCACCCGCACATCCAACCAATCCACCCACCCACCCACCCAACCAACCCACCCACCCACCCAACCAACCCACCCACCCACCCATTCAACCCACCCACACTTATATATCTATAGAAATTTGAAACAAATACCTAAAAAAATCATGAAAAATGAAACTTTATTTCATGAAGCATCATCAAATCGTGTCATATCGTAATCCAAAACGCAATCACCCTTGCTCCAATAATCCCTCACATCCTCATAATATTTCTTCCCAGGTTTATGGTCCCATAAAGCCTTGCATAGTCTACAGTAATGCATAGACCGAGTTCCAAAATAGCCATGCTCATTGACCACGCTCCACTCCCTCCTCCAATCGTGATATTTCCGATACTCCCCATCATTCTGATCGAGGAAGCGCAGATAATCGAACAACCTCTTCACCGATCGAAAGTCATCGACATGAATGAAGGAATGGGGTGGCAAAAGTCTCTCGCAATCCTTCCTTGGAGCCCCCATGATAACAGGAACTGCTTCTTTTTCGTAAGCGTTCCAGAATATTTTCTCCGTCAAATATTCCCGGCAGTTGGAGTTCTCGAAAGCTAGATAAAATTTGTAAGCGTTGAGGTGAGGACAGTCGCGGGTGAAGTGCCCTGGACAAGCGGTGGTATTGCCCCCCAAACATCTTCCGAAAAAGTCAATTTTATCGTGGGTAGTCTTGAAGAACTCTGCGAGGACCTCAACGTACTTCCATCGAATGCTTCCACCGCTTCTAGGTCCTGAACAGTTGCTCGCCATTATCGCTGCAAGCTTGGTTTTCCTATGTGCTTCCAGAGAAAAAGTAATTAAAATATAACTGATCTCTCTAACTAGTCTCTCTAACTAGTCTCTCTAACTGATCTCTCTAACTGATTTCTCTAACTGATCTCTCTAACTGATCCCTCTAACTGATTTCTCTAACTGATCTCTCTAACTGATCTCCCTAACTGATCTCTCTAACTGATCTCTCGAACTGATCTCTCGAACTGATCTCTCTAACTGATCTCTCTAACTGATTTCTCTAACTGATCTCTCTAACTGATTTCTCTAACTGATCTCTCTAACTGATCCCTCTAACTTATTTCTCTAACTGATCTCTATAACTGATCCCTATAACTGATCTCTCTAACTAGTCTCTCTAACTGATCTCTAGAACTGATCCCTATAACTGATCTCTCTAACTAGTCTCTCCAACTGATCTCTCCAACCGATCTCTCCGACTGATCTCTCCAACTGATCTCTCTAACTGATCTCTCTAACTGATCTCTCTAACTGATCTCTCTAACTGATCTCTCTAACTGATCTCTCTAACTGATCTCTCTAACTGATCTCTCTAACTGATCTCTCTAACTAGTCTCTCTAACTGATCTCTCTAACTTATTTCTCTAACTGATCTCTCTAACTGATCTCTATAACTTATTTCTCTAACTGATCTCTATAACGCATCCGTGTAACTGATCTCTATAACTTATTTTTCTAACTGATCTCTATACCTCATCTCTCTAACTTATTTCTATCACTCATCTCTATAACTGACCTCTATAACTCATCTATATAACTGACCTCTATAACTAATCTCTATACCTAATCTCTATAACTCATCTCTATACCTCATCTCTATACCTCATCTCTATAACTCATCTCTATAACTCATCTCTATAACTCATCTCTATAAAAGTAAAGATGCATAGACAGAGAGAATAAGGGTACTTGTCAATTTTTTTGTCAAAGTAAAGCTGACCTCATACTCAGAGAGCGCAATACGCACGAGGCGTGGGGTACAATGGGATACTCAACGATCCGTTCTGCACCAATATCCTACTGGACCTAATCGTTATAAGACTCTCTTAACTTTACAAAATTCAATTCATAAGTAATTACTCACACTCACTCATGTTTGCTTTTGCTTCACCCATGCTCGTTCCAGGAAGTCGTGAACCTTTTACTGTGCGACCGTAGGGAACCCAGACATCACTATCAGATCGATAGGTCATGGACCAGTTGAATAATTTTTTGTAGTCTGGGTAAAGGACGGTGTGCATTGGAGATTCGTCAGTTAGGAAGATCCAAATTTGATTGGGATTGCGATTTTCCTTGGACCAGTTGGAAATTTCTACTGCGTCAGATCTTGTCATTCGGTGGAGATGAAATAGCACTGCGTCTGCTTGGTTACTAGCGTTTTCGCTATATGTCAGCGCACATCGATGTTGGGGACAAATTTGCCACGGAGAAGATCTTGAGAAGTTGAAAATGTCGGTTTATTCGTGAAGTCGCCAACTTTTTTATCAGTCCAAAAAGTTGTAACAAATGGAATTTACCTTTTTACTGGGTTATAATGATGAACATGACGATTCTCGAGACTCGCGCCATATTTCCACACCAGAATGAGTTTTTTAGGGAAATCTTGACGATGCGAGATCTCCGCGTTCGCCGTTGAATTCTCCGCCACAATATGCTCCTGAAATACAAGCGGAAATGAGTACAGTAGAGCTCCCTTAATTTTCCGCTTCCTTTATTTTCGCTGTACTCCCCTCACGACTTGTCGCCCCTCAAAAACCTTCTCCCACTCCCCGTACTTTGTCTATCCTTGTTTCGACGTCATGCGCTCCAGACTGCGCAGTGTCTCAATAGTGGGACCGAGCATTCATGAAACATAACCTATTTACTTTTGATACATAGTCCGTTTACTTCTGCTCTTATTTCCCCTTCCGCTCCCGACAACCCCCACCACGCCAACCAACCAGTGGGCAGAGTGGGGGGCTTCCTTAATTTTTTTCTCCACGAAATTGCTTCAAGGTCACCCCCCCGAGCTCGGAAAATAAAGGGAGCTCTACTGTACCTGATGGCGAACGCCCAGAGCCTGCGAAACGTTGGCTTTCAGTGGCCGAGAATAGATGGAATTTATTCTGTTAATAAATTGGAGGAAATTCTACGGAAAGTACAGCTGAAAAAAATTTCTTGTCAAAAAAAAAAATATACTGCGAAAATATTTTGGCGGTCGAAAAGTGAAAAAATCGAAAAATCTAAAAATTAAACACTCACAATATTAAGTTTGTCATCTTCCATAACTTTCCGTAAAAAACGCAGTTTTATCACCACAATCGAGCCCAGAATTAGCAAAAATAATATGCCACAATATTTCTTATCGCGTGTAAACATCTTGAACGAGAAGCGTGAGCTGAGCCAGATGGCGCCACCTGTCAGTTTGATCGATATATCTCCATTGCGCGCTCCACAAAATTCGGGAAATTAATGAAATGCCAGGGAATAATAACAAGAAGACTAATCCTAAAAAATCCCAAGTTATGAGAGAAAAGGAGAAAAAGGAGAGTGTGGCATCGGTGCATGCAGTAACTTCGAATTCGGTGGATATTCTTGGTGATGTTGGGGGAGAGCCCGAGGGGCCAAAGCATCGGATTATAGATGAAGGAGCGGAGGAAGAAAGCTCGGACGACGAGCTGGAATCGGGGAGCGATGATGAGGGCAGGTATTCCCAAAAATACGTAATCAAATTTACTGTGCAAGTAGCATTAGTTCTATTAATTAAGTAGTACAAAACTTTCAAGTTTGCGCTTAAGGATATTCCACCTATATTGGCGAAGATATAAGAGTTGCTTGAAATTTTGACATAATGTTGTTGAAGCGGTAACAGATGCCTGTATGAAATTTGAGATTGATTCACAACACCGTTTTGTAGTTATTAATTATCAAAGTTCTCAATTAACACGGCCTCTTATGGGAAAAATAAAAATTTCTGTAAATGCAGTTCAAAATATAAAAATTTGTTGAAATTTTGAAAATTTACTATTGAAGCAGATATAAAACGATGGTAAAAATTTCATGACGATTGACTAAAATTTTTTTTCATTAATTTGTTTAAACAATATAATATTGATTCGCAAAATCAAATACAATATAATAATTTTCTATGGCTATCACTTCAACTAATTAACGCATTGAAATATTAATTGAAAATTATTGGCGATAAATATAACGAATTATAGAAAGGGTCATAAACTTTTGTTTTGACTGTACGTGTTGAATATCCTTAAAGAAACCATCAATAACTACCCGCCGGAAATAACTAACCTGCTCCGAAAATTTGCTGCAAATAACGGCAACTCGCCGACAATTTCGCGAAACTCATCAAGTTTCACTATATGGATAGAGATGTAATAATGAGTCATTGAATTTAATGTTTCCTCCATGTTTCAATGAGGACAGTTATGTCAAAGAAGATACACCGGAAGTGCCCTCTGAGTTCTGGCATCTGCAGAAGTTGATCAAGTACACGAAGGCGGGAAATCAAACAGCCACGACAGTTGCGCTATGTTTGCTGAAGAATTATGAACTCGACAGTAAGGTAAGATTGAGTAGAATTCCTCAAAGCCTCACAATTATTTTCCCTAGTCTTCGCCCAACATATATACCTAGATTCTTCATAACCATTTTTCACATACCTGCATGGAAAGTTTGCACCTTGCGCCCTCGATGGCTACTTTCTGCGTTGGGCCTGTTTATACTTTCCGCTCATCATTACGAAGCAAGATACAAACTTTTCCGTGCAGATATCTGAAGCGAAAGAAACTATCGATACATATCGAAATTATCGAAAACCGTAAGTGGAATCGCCGCGACACTAGTCCGTGCGGCAAAACTGAATGCGCATGCGCAGCACGCTTTACCGGTCTTGTAGATGAAAAAGATCTTTCTCTGCGCAACGTGAGAGGAACACTGCGACAGTATGATAATAGCGCTTTGAAAGGTACTTGTATCGTTATATACTAATCTTTTAATGATATTTTAATCGACAGCCAATACAGCGAGCAATACGCGAGATGGGTGGCTTGGAAGTTTTCGTCAACTTATTGGAGACGAAAGACGTCAAGTGCCAACTAGGCTCTCTCGCCGTTTTATCCAGAATGGGAAATTGTTTCGATACTCGTCGCTACTTAATTGACCTCGGCATTGTTTCGCCACTGATCGAAATGCTGAAACATCCTGCGAGGGACGTTCGAATTCTCGCTGCAGAGACCATGGCCAGTGTTGCTATGATGCGCAAAGCTCGGAAGCAGATCAGGGTGCGCAATGGTATAGCATTAATTGTAAGTTTTTTTTTAGCATTGCCTATTTTTTTAATTGTTCAGATAAGGAGAATAATTTGTAGTATGGTTCACAGTTGGATGCAATGGACGTCCCCGACAATGTCCTGCGCCGCAGTGCTGATCAGCTCAACGAAAGTGAACGTCAGCATGTTGCTGTTGCTATAGCATGTGCCAAAGTGCTCGATGCTCTCAGCAGCAGTCCCAAAATCAAGGAAGAACTTCGTAAACATGGAGTGGTCTTTTTTATGAGTAGATTTCTACAATCCACGCACATTGAGCTGGTTGTACCGATTTTGGGAGCCGTTCAACAATGTGCCGATCTGGTCTGTAGAATTCTAAACTCATTTTTTGGGTAAAAAATTCTAAACATAAATCTCTGATGAATTTTCTAATTGCATTATCATGCCAATTTTGGAACGTTCCAAAAAATTTTCTGGAGCCTTCCAGAGCGAAATGTGCATAATTATAATTGGGAAATTTCTGACAACACACACGCACACACACAAATATTTCGAGATTTTTTGAGGGCTAATTTCGAGTTAGGGATCACTGTAGTAAGTCCTCAGACTCGTAGAGTCATTCTCGAAAATTGAACATGACATTTTGATTTTTGAATCACCTCAATCTTTTGATAATCTTTTCATTAATCCTCAGAAAGTATTTCGTTTAGCGTTTGAACAAATGGGAATAATATCAGAAATAGTTCGCCACTTGCGAAGTGGTGAGTCGATGGCCAATGGAAAATCCAGTCACGAAGTGCACCCCTCAAAAGTCAATCACGAAAATGGTACAGAAGAGGAGCAGCCACCAGTGGATAAGGCTGTCCTCAAGGCGCAGAAAGATCGTGTTAAATTGGAGGAAAATTGTGCTTTAGCAATTTTCAAATGTGCATCCAACAAATTGACCAGGGACATGGTTCGTCAAGCTGGTGGGCTGGACCCCCTCTGTCGTCTCGTTCAGAGTGAACAGGTTTGTTATCCAAAGTCAGCGATCTAAACTTAAGGATATTCCACCTATATTGGCGAAGATTGGATAAGAATTGCTTGAAATTTTGACATAATGTTTTTGAAGCGGTAACAGATGCCTGTATGAAATTTGAGATTGATTCACAACATCGTTTTGTAGTTATTAATTATCAAAGTTCTCAATTAACACGGCCTCTTATGGGAAAATTAAAATTTCTGTAAAGGCAGTTCAAAATATAAAAATTTGTTGAAATTTTGAAAATTTACTATTGAAGCAGATATAAAACGATGGTAAAAATTTCATGACGATTGACTAAAATTTTTTTTTCATTAATTTGTTTAAACAATATAATATTGATTCGCAAAATCAAATACAATATAATAATTTTCTATGGCTATCACTTCAACTAATTAACGCATTGAAATATTAATTGAAAATTATTGGCGATAAATATAACGAATTATAGAAAGGGTCATAAACTTTTATTTTGACTATACGTGTTGAATATCCTTAAAATTGCTAAATTTTTTCTAACACTTACCCACTTCCGCACCCACTGTTATCACCAGGTGCGCTTGAACAAACGACTACTTGCTGCAGTCACTGGAGCAATCTGGAAGTGTGCAATAAGCTCCGAAAATGTATCCAGATTCAATCAAAATGGATTGGTCGCATCGCTTGTGCCACTGCTTGAAGAGAATGAGGATGAAGAAGTACTGGCGCATGTGGTAGGTGCACTAGCCGAATGTTGCGTTGATCCGGCCAATAGAGCAGTTTTGAGGATCAACAATGGACTTCCTAAAATGGTAAATTTCGAAAAAACTACACTCACACATTCTTTTGAACTTCCCGATCTAGGGAAGTTATTGTAATGACCCCGAAAATGAAAAGTGCCAGATCGATGAAATTTTCACGTTTCTCGACGTTTTGCATCATCCTGAAGTGATTTCAAAAAAGTGTCTGTATGTGTGTTCGTCCGTATGTGGCAAAATTTTTCGTTTGCGTTTTCTCGGAAACGGATCGTGCGATTCGATTAATTTTTTTTAATCGTTGCGTATCCGTGCAACTTAGAGCTGATTAGATTTTGGATCGAATCCATCGAGTAGTTCCCCTCTTTTTGAGAAATTCATGTTGAGCAAAAATCGAAAATAGTGATAATGAACGTTCATTCACACAAAAATGTTGTAATCCAGGTACTCAATGTCACAGTTGAAAGATATAAGCATATTTTATAACTGATTAAATTTTGAGTAAAAGTGGTCCAGTCCTCTATTGCTATTAACAATGTCAATTGTTTATAATGTTCTACTGCATAAACTATTAGAGTTAGCGCAAAATTCATATAAGAAAAGTTGTTTGCCATATAACAATACGTATTTTATGTAGAATACCTTTTTTCGATAATTTGCATAATTAAGGAGGTATAGCAGTCTTCACAATTATGTATGTAATAAGTGAACGAATGGACCCAGCGCTGCCATGGCGGTCCCAATCGAAGCGTTTTCATGCAAAATCGAGCGGATCACTTTTTGGATGGCATTTGTGACGTATATGCAATGTTATTAGCAATTGCAACTGTTTATACTGTTCCACTGGGTAAAATATTAGAGTTTTTGTTTTGCAGCCGCATCCTCATTGGCGTCTCACGCTCACTGAAGTAACACGCACAAATCTCATCCTCATGCTCACCATGCGTCTACTCAAGTAGGCACACATGCACACACACTCAAGGGGCACACACATGCACACACCACTAGTTATTCCTTCTTTTTACAATATTATGTGCTCCAACCAATATATGTAAACGTAAAACTTGAAAAAAAACATCAACTTTTAATTTGAGACTTGACTCCAATTTAACCGGAAGTGGCCTGCGCCATCTTGCATGGGCTGCCGAAAACATCTATAGAGACATTGATGCTGCAACTGTTAACATGACTATATTTCCGAACAATTATTACTGATTAGATTAGACTACTGAGTTGTACCTACGAGCCGCTTCTGGAGAATCTTCCCCTGGTGATAAAGGAGTGCGCCGAGGATGAGCAATGCATGGACGTTATAAACGATCCGTCCCACTCTTTGGATGGAGTACGATTGGTCTGGTCACTTCTGAAACACCCGAGCAATGTGGTTAAACGAAATGCATGTTGGGCTCTTGTGCCCTGCATAAAGCGCGCCAAGGACTCACCGGAAATGGTACGCGCTTTTGTGGGTGGGTTAGAATTGACTGTGACGCTGCTGGAGACCGACGATACTGAAGTACTTGCTGCTGTTTGCGCTGCTATTGCAGAAATTGCTGTGGATCCTGAGAATCTTGGTATTTTGACCGATCATGGGGTGGTTGAAAAACTAGCGAGCCTCGTAAATACGGTAATTGCAAAGTGACTAACCTACCTTTTCCCAGATGTCCGCCATTTTGTTTAATTCCCAGGATATAGGAATATCATGAAATTGTGCAATCGGTAGTTATGATATCCGCAATGGATGTATTTCATCTAGAAACGATGGTTCCATACTTACATAATCGCAGAATAATGAGTTATTAATTGTGAAACAAAGTGCGGATGAAAAAGCGCTAGTGGCGCCACCAGATAGTAGCGCCACTTTTCAAATTTCGCGCCACAATATGGCGAATAATGAACTCACTGATAATCGGAAAATATTTTCCCTTATTTTTTTTGGTATAATTGATGCAGGAAGATGAACACCTGAGGGCGTATCTCACTCTGGCTATTGCATTTTGCTGCGAATGGGGTCGAAATAATTACGAATTTGGACGTTTAAACGCAGTTGCCCCTCTTGTTAATTATGCAAATAGTAAAAATAAGGATGTACTCAAAGGTGTTTGCATTGCTTTCTATCATTTGAGTAAGGAGCCTCTCAATTGTGTTACCATGCACACTTGTGGAGTTATCAAGGTAAGAACTGGATTATAATAGCATACTTTTTTGAAACTTGTATTATATTTTTCAAATATCACTACACAAGATAGATAGATAGATAGATAGATATGACGTTTATTGTTTAGAAAATTAAACAAAAAATATGGTAAAAAAAAATACAAGTAAAAAGAGACAAACATATAGAAGAAAAAAGAGAAAGTAGCTGGTAGTAGCACTTTAAGATGAGTAATGCAGAAAAGTGCAGTATCAAGACGTAGAGATGTAATAGGGAACTTGTCTCAAAGTTATCGTAATCCTATCTCATTATTTTCAAATGAACGATACAAAATTCGTTAATTGGTCAATTGGAAACTGCAAATTTGTTGTTCGTGACGGTAAACGAGTCGCGCTGGCGTCTCTGTGCTTCCTATTGGATGTTTCCGCTCGACTCGAGTTAATGGCGGCGTCTGATTGGCTGTCGCGGGCGGAGGCGCTTCCGTGACGCCAAACGTCTTCTCGGATGGTTGGAAAAACACTCGTTTTGAGTATTTGATAATAAGAAAACCAGAAAAAAATTATTTACGAGTATTTTCGCTCATTGTGAACTTATGTACTTTCGAAATGAAATTTTTTTAAAGATCGACGTTTGGTATTTTATGCGCAAATTGGAGAATTTTGTTGATTCCTAACCAACTCTTTCCAGCATGTCCTGCGGCTTGTCGGCTCTGAGGACCCTGAAGTACAAATAGCAGCGGCCACGACTATCCGGAATATTCGAAAACTTGCCCTCACTTCGGAGAAAATACAATTTGGTGAAATGTACGTTATTTTACAAATCTCCATTCAGGGGAATAATCGGAAGTTACTTATACACATTGCGCGGGAGAACTTGAAATTTCCAATGACGTTTTTGAAAAACGATTTAAAAAAACCTAATCAACTTTTAATAATGAGAATTTTAAACTAAATTGTGCGGCCGTCAGGGTGTTCATTTGAAATTTGAATTTTCCCGTAATCTTCAATAATCCAAAACATGGAAAAGACCGCGATTTTTCAAACATTGATAAAATTGCATAACTTGAGAAAGTCTCACACACGGAAATTGAAATCGAATAGTTCTACATCCGATTACAATTTATTGAATTCCAATTGGGGGTTACATAAAGCGCGCCCATAACCCATCGAATCATTATCATTATTTAAGTAAAAAAATTGGAAACATCCATGTGGTCCACTTTCCGCCCCTTCTTTTTTTAAGAAGCCCAATGTATGATTGTATTAGCAACTTGTTTATAGAATTCGCACTTTTGCAATAACTTCAATTATTCCTCCCCTTTTATACACATAAATATAACTAATTTAACCCAATTTTTGCAGAGACACCCTCGATGACATGGAATATCACACCTGAAAACGAAGAACCACAAAATTGAACGCAGCCTGTAATATAAATTCGCAAAATAAATCACCAGAATCAGAATTACGTCCCATAGAAATGGTTTGCATTCACGGTTAATAACGCTAAATTCGGTCTTCATATTCTGGCGAAAAAACCAATCGCTCGGAAAGATCCTATCTTCATCATCGATATATATACCATACATGAGCTTCAAAAATCACTTGTGAGAAATGCCGAACATTTGGCTCATCCAGATCTCGAAATTTTCTTGTGAGCTGCTGAAAAAGAACGTGCAAAATTTATAATTAATTTGGCATTGTAGGAAATGATAATCTTACCAATAAATTGTTTTTGTTTTCATTTTGCTTTTTGTACTATTATAAAAAACAGAATAGAATATTTTGAGAAGGGAGTTCAAATAAAGATGTAGATGGCGCCACTACGATTTCTGCGCATGCGCACAAGGGCGTAAAATCTAGTAATTAAAAATAGCGTCAAACTGATATCCGAAAGGAGCAACGAAGAGCGAAAAAAATTACTGTTTACGATTATGCCATCATCGACTGGAGTTTGACATTAGTTTTATAGGCGCTTTAAAAAGTTCCCCACATTTTATAAATTCAATTTAAACGTATCCCGTAAGCAGTTGAAGAAAATGAAAGAAATCCACACAACTTCAAAAATTTCAGCAATCGCAAGAGAAACCATCAAATCCGCAAGATGATAAGAAACTGATAACGTTAATAATTGATAAAAGTGCCAGAATGTTGTAAAGAAACCTTCAATAATTCCCACGTGATTGGAAATGTTCGTAAGTTAAAACATGGCGCCCTGCGCATGCGCACTCACTTCCACGAATTTGAAAACACTAAACTTCGGAGTTTGTAACATAACCTTGACCCATCAAAAGCCCAGCGCATCAACGGTTCGTCAGACTTGTCTGCCGGTCTGGTATTTCCCCCTGCGGTTGTCATTATAACTCACATTTATTGCACGTCATCAATCCGTCATTTGGTAAAATAAGGAAAACTTTGAGGAATAATGGCGCGTGTAATGGCGACGAAGGAGGCGGTAGAAAAAGCGTTGAGGGACGAAACCAAGCCCTGGGCCAAATTATTCGCCATGGCAGAGGTCAAAACTGGAGTAGATAGGCTTTACATATTTGTGGGTAAGTGCAATGGCTCAGCAATAACTGCACAATCACGTGGACTGTATGTTCACATCAACGTGGCCTCTCACCTGAGTTCAGTGACATATTTCCTGTTCCAATGCGGGCAAAATTTTCATAAATAGATTTTTGTAGGGCAGGTTGCCGGAAATAAGGCAGCTAGGAAAATTTTGGCAATCTGCCGGAAGCCTCGAATTTCGAAACAACTAACTTCCTCAATTCCAAGAAAATTTTTATGAAATTTCTTGAAAAGTTGAGATCGTAAAAAAGTTTGTCAAGACCCAAAATTTTGCTCACAAAAATCTTCATTATAAAGTCCCTATATGTCTTAAATTTTGGAGTATTACAAAAAAAAAAAATTTTGAAAGTTTTTTGAAAATTGCGCGGGAGGAAATGACAATTTTTTTATGGAAACTTTTTTTTTTAGGGAATGAAGATAAAAAAAAAGTTTCAATGATTTTTAAGAAAAGTTTCTAAAAAAAAAATTTGAAAGTTTTTTTGAAAATTGCGCGGGAGGAAATGACAATATTTTTATGGAAACTTTTTTTTTTAGGGAATGAAGATAAAAAAAGTGTTTCAATGATTTTTAAAAAAAGTTTCTAAAAAAAAATTTGACAGAATTTTCAAAAGTTTGTTGTCAAAAAATGGAAATAATTTCAGTGTTCAAACTAATTTTTCACCCTTTTTTGATACTTAGAGTTTCTGTTTTTTTTTAAGGATCTGTTGTGCTATTGGCGCTCTACCTGGTCGTTGGGCTGGGTCAACAGCTTATCTGCAATATCATAGGCTTCATTTATCCTGCCTACTGCTCAATGAAAGCCCTGGAAACTCGGCAAAAAGAGGACGACACAAAGTGGCTAACCTACTGGGTTGTCTTTGCTGCTTTTACCATTGTGGAGTTCTTCTCGGACTTCATCGTTGGATGGTTCCCGGTTTATTGGCTCTTGAAGGTAATATACTTTAGGTACCACGTGCCAGTTTGACGCTTTGAACCTTGGACCCATTTTTTTTCTCGTTTTTCAAAATTTTGTATTTTTTTTTTTTTTTTACATTTTCCCACGTGTGAAATTTGTAACACTTGCCAAATCGTTAAGACGCCGATTTCTTGTTCACTTTTCAATCCTTGATTTTTTTTTTACAACGCAATTTTTTGTTTTTAATAATTATTATTATTATAACACTTAACAGTTTTGAATTATTGAAAATTATTGAAAATGTGAAAATCTTGCACATTTAAATTTTCCAAGTTTGCTAAAATAATTGTCAATATTTTCGGAATTTCTAAAATTTCTTGAGAATTTTTTGAAATTTTCGAGTAACATCAGTTGATTGATTGTTTATTTTTTTTCAAGACCTTACTTTATCTGTATGCTGCTTTCTTTTTATTTAGTGCGTTTTCTACGTCTGGCTCATGGCCCCAACGGATTACAACGGATCCCTGATGATCTACCATCGTTTCATCAGGCCCAAGTTCATTCAATATCAACCTAAAGTCGACAACATCATGACAAATGCTCGAGATGCCGGTAATTTTTTCCCACACCATATTACTGCTTCATATTGAAATTAGAATTTAAATCCTCTTATTCTATTTCATAATCATTCAAAACAAAATATCCGTCGATGATATACTGTGAAATCTTGAAAATTAATTTGAAAAATTTACAAAATTCCCACTTTTCAAAAATTTCCAATGCACAAAAAAAATCCGAATTTCAAAAATTTTCGAAAGTATTCAAATCAATTTTCAAATTCACAATTTTTTTTTTCCTGAAATTTCCACGAGCCATTTTTTGAACCAAAATCTCTCAAAATTTTATTGGAAATCTCAATAATTTCAATGTTAAGAATACAAAATTTCCAAAAATCTCCAAAACGAATTTCTCAAATTTGACAATTGAACTAACGATTTGTTAATTTTTACAGCAGTCAAGGCTGCCGCTGATGTCCTATCCCACGAGAAGGACCATTAACGCATAATAGGCCCCACAATAAAGTGAATGAGTTGCCATTAACCTACCGCAATTTAACGGGAATTGTGATCTTAAATTTTTGGATGAAACTTTGATCAAGTTCAATTTCGCACAATTAGCCATGTCCATTTTTTCAATATACATTTGTTCAATAAATAATTACAATATTTTTAAAAAAACAAGAGAAAAAAAAAAGTAATGATCAGTTCACGCTGGATTTGAGGGGAGACCCATGGACCAAGAATCGATTAGTCCTAGATCGTGTGTGCCTGCACCTAAGCTCATGATGAGACCGGATAGATCGCCCTGGTGGCCCCGTCCCCTCATTGCATGCACAATTTTTGCTATGCTAAACAATATTGAGGAAAAATGATAAATTTATGATGTTAATTAATGGTTAATAATGTACAATCATTGTGATGTTGAAAAACAAAATGTCCTTACTTTGCCCATTCCTCTTGAAGAGCAATAAATTGTGCTCGTAGTACATTGGTATCAAGTTTTTCATTGTAGATGTATTTGTCAAGTTTGCTAACAAGTGTTGGCAATTTTTGGGGCAATTGGCCAGTCCAGCGGAGAATTGGTGAGTGTGGATGGGTGGCTTTGTGCTCCTCGGGAATTATGTCCAATCTGCATATGTGGGGGGATGGTACTGGCACTGCAACGAGTGTGTCAACACCTGTAAAATTGCAGAAAAGTAGGATTTGAATATTCGTGTAATAAAAAAAAACTAGTGGTCTGCAAATGTGTATGCCCCACTCGGGGCACAAACAAAACTTCCCGATTTGGTTTTTCAGCACAACCTACTAAATTTATTCTTCTCCAATATACTACGGTTAATCGGTGTGACCCCTGTTATTATCATAACGAAATCATGCCTATTTGAGAATTCCAAACTGACTCATTTATGAAGCAGATAATTATGAATACTTGAGTAGACGCATGGTGAGCATGAGGATGAGACTTATGCGTGTTACTCGAGTGAGAGTGAGACGCCAATAAGGATGCGGCTGCAAAACAAAAACTTTAATATTTTACCCAGGGGAACAGTATAAACAATTGCAATTGCTAATAACATTACATATACTGCACAAATGCCATCCAAAATGTGATCCGCTCGATTTTGCATGAAAACGCTTCGATTGGGACCGCCATGACAGCGCTGGGTCCATTCGTTCACTTATTACATACATAATTGTGGAGACTGCTATACCTCCTTAATTATGCAAATTATCGAAAAAAGGCATTCTACATAAAATACGTATTTTTATATGGCAAACAACTTTTCTTATATGAATTTTGCGCTAACTCTAATAGTTTATGCAGTAGAACATTATAAACAATTGGCATTGTTAATAACAATATAAGTACTGGACCACTTTTACTCAAAATTTAATCAGTTATAAAATATGCTTATATCTTTCAACTGTGACATTGAGTACCTGGATTACAACATTTTTGTGTGAATGAACGTTCATTATCACTATTTTCGATTTTTGCTCAACATGAATTGCTCAAAAACAGGGAAACTACTCGATGGATTCGATCAAAAATCTAACCAGCTCTAAGTTACACGGAGACGCAACGATTGAAAGAAAAATTAATCGAATCGCACGATCCGTTTCCGAGAAAACGTAAACGAAAAATTTTGCCACATACGGAGGAACATACACACACACATACAGACACTTCTCTGAAATCACTTCAGGATGATGCAAAACGTCGAGGAACGTGAAAATTTCATCGATCTGGCACTTTTCGTTTTCGGGGTCATTACAATAACTTCCCTAGATCGGGAAGTTAAAAAAAGAAAAATGTGCTGTAGCAAAAGAAATTTGATTGCTACTTTTGGTTAACTAAAAAAATGCTTTAATGGAAAAAATGTCCTGAAGTATTTTACCAAGAAAATTGCACTCATTGATGTCCTTATATTCCTTGACTCCAATCTGAATGCGCCTGCAGGACTTGGGAACCAGAGAGCTCAATGCATAAAGCAGTTCTTGTGCCTCCTTATCAGGCCCTCTCACCACAATTTGTATCCCCGTGAGACAAGCGTACAACAGTTGCTGGAAATGATCCCTCGACATTTGCTGGGAGATCTCGCGGAGTACCGTGGTCACAAATGTACGTTTCGAGATTTCCGAGAACTCGGGATTCTCACTGAAATCCTGGTACCTTATGAGAAATCCGGAGAGCGGACTGTCCAACGTTGCTGAGGACTCCACGAAATGACGAGCCCCTGCACTTAAAATCCATACGAGCCACATGTGAATTCTAGAGCATGGGAAAAAAATCATGAGAAATTTTTTGGAAAAAATTGAGGGAACTTGAAAAATTTTGCATTTTGTAAAATTAAAAAAAAAAGTTTTTCGAAGATTTCACAGATTTAAAGATTTTTCAAAATTTGATAAACTTCATAAAGTGCCAAAAATTTAGACTTTTGGAACTTTCGAACTTTGGAACTTGGAAAAATTTTGAATTTTGAAAAAAATTAGGAATTCAATTTAAAAAAAAAATTAAAAATGCAGTAAATTTGAAAATAATTAATCTTTTGGAAACTCCCGAAGCCCTTATCATTTCATAAATCAATTTTAAAATTTGCCTCAGGCAATGAAAAAGGGGAGACCCAAAGATTAAGAGAGTCGAGAAATTTCGATAATTTCAGCCAACAATATGAAAAATTTATGCAAAATCATTTATTGAACCTTCCCAATGTGAGAATCCGAAAGTATCTCAGCATGAATCCTGTCTCTCCCCATTAATGCTCAAGACCCCAAATATGGGCAAATGTGACATTGATGTTAGATATGATGATCACCTAACAAAAATGTGTTGCTCATCGGTGATTTCTGGGAGGCCTCTGGGCATGCCCCTAGCAGCTTCTCGATTAGCATTGGGTCCCCCATTAGCTGTTGACAACCTCGCCGCCCTTTGGGGATTGGCTTTCTCATCAGCCTTGTACTTCTTCTCCGCAAAATCCTGAAGCTCCTTAATCACTTGGCGCAGATTGTCCACGAAGAATGGCCACATATTCAGCAAAAATTGTTTGTCCTTCATGAAAACTATAAAACTGCAGGATCTTCGTATACCTCTGGCCTGAAAGAAAATGTATCAAGATTTATTCAATTGAGTCTCAATTTTTTTCTCAATATTCTCAATTTTTTTTCTCAATATTCTCAATTTTTTTCTCAACATTCTCAATTTTTTTTCACTTCAGATGATCTTAGAAAATTTGATTTTTTTTTTTGAGGTTCATAAAACCCAGAATTATTTAAAGGAGACCTTTAATTCTCCTTAAATTTTTTCTCTGACTCAATTCAAATCTCAATCAATTTCCAAAAAATTTCGTAATATCTTCTAAAATATTCCCAATATAGAGGTTATCTACCTAATGTAGACAGTTGTTCTGTCCATAAAAATCGTTCTAAAATCTAATGTCAAAAAAATGTCCAAACTTTTCACCTGCGCATCTTTCAGAGTAAAGGCATGGCTGAGCACGTGGCCTCGCACTTCATCCCCAAAATAACAAACTCCATTTTTGCCAAGATGAAGTTCACAGCTCAAACTCCTGAAAATCGACACAAGTAATTAATATCGTACTAATTGACCCCCATTGATCGTGAATTCTCTAAATTGTTTCCTCTTGAGGGAAATTGTTGGGAGATCCAGACAAGTAAGTTGGGAGATCCCCCCCACAATTCTACGAATATCTCAGTACTGATAAGAGTTACAACAAAGTTGATAAGGAACTTTTTGTAGGGTGGGATGAGCTCTACAAAAAAGTTCCCATGAAGTTTTTTTTAATTCCCCCAGGTACCGAGATATTCAAGAAAAACCGAGGCGGGGATTATGCTCGGTACCACCACTTTGTATACCAACTTCCAACAATTCAAAAAAAAAAATTTTAAAACCTGATGCAAGCATGTGCAAGTAGATTAGCAATATCATCAGTAAGTGGTTGCCTAGCGGATACAAATGAAGTTCTGCTCTCATGCTCGTTGCTTAGATATTTGACACTTCCAAGGCTCTCACATCCATCGCACTCGAGTCTCTCCCCGCCAGGCTCACCCAATCTCCGCCTGTCAGCCTCCTGAATAATCTCCCTGGGACCATAAAACTTGAGCTTCTCCTCACTCCCAGTATCCACCTTGTCATAAGTTCTATATGTCTGCGTTGTAAATATCACTCTTGGTCCATGGACCTCGCAGAATGTGCACATCGCAATAACTGCATTCATTTTACCAAATATTTCCCGCGCTTTTTTCTCACTGACATTGTCACATTCACCACAATAATTGGTGAAAATTCAGGGGACTATTTGGGGAAAAAGTTGAACACTTGGTGGACTGAAGGTCATTGTTAACGCTAAAACGAAAGATTTTTCAATTGTTAACATAACCTGTAAATAAAACACTGTACTTTCCCCCACCACTCCACAAGCGAATGACATATACATCAGCGCTTGGGATTTGTTTAATAGTCACGTGGTACGGATGACAGTTGTGGTCATTACGGGGAAATAAGCCAATGACATTTGGTAGATTGAAACTGTTTGGTATTTAAAATCAGCTGTATTTAACAACCGCTTAATGACAAAATTTTTTTGAAGTTTCGAATCATTTTGAAAGAGCGGGAAAATTTCAAATGTCTCCTGGTTTCTGTTGTCATTAACAATTTCAATTGTTTGTAACGCTGTATCTCTCGAAATATTATAGATACGCAAAAATGTGTCGAATAAATGTTGTTCCTTATGAAAAAATACATATTTTGTGTCCTCTGACTTTTTTCGTATCTTTAACTGTTTCGGCGTTAGAGCGTTATAAACAGTTGAAGTCATTTAGAGAGCTCTAGGGTGAGAGAAATCAGAGATTGGAAAGAAAGTACACACGCATGCGCAGACATCCGGAAGTGTGCGGACGCGCAGTTCCTTTTTCCGCCGCACAGACTGGTGGCGCATCGGTTTCGGTCTTACGGTTTTCGATAATTTCGATATCTGTTGATAGCTTCTTTCGTCTCTCCTTTTCACTATAGGAAAAGTATGTTCTGCGGGCTTGGAAATTTAGATAAAAAAGAACTTTTTTTTTGCAGCGTACAAAGATATATTTATATTGAAATAACAACTGGGACAGTTCATTCGACTGTGTCAAATACACAGCCAGAACGAAATTCGTTTTGATATCTTCACATCTTTTGCTGTTTTATAGTAAATATATTGCACTAAGTATGGACTACAGTGATGAATGGCTACGTTTTTTTTTCGTTGAATTGCGAGTCAATCGCAATCAATTCTCTCACATGGTAAATGTTTATTTGTTCAACCATCGAGATTTTTTGCTCGACGCTCTCAAACAGTATAACAACAATCTTAAAAATATTCAGTCTACAAAGATACACTAAAAAACTTTGTTTCTATTTTTTTTTCAGTTTTCTTCTTGCGTTTTTCATAACTGCGCACTTGCGATCCTGGGGACCATGAAGTTTATATATATTGTAACTAACTGGGAACATAACACTTTTAGTCGATGATATTGCGGTAGAGGAGCGGTGAACAGAAAGCAACTTGACAAGTGGCATTTAGAAAAATATTGTAAGATAGTTTTTGCAGTTTATGAAGTTTTACAAAAACAAAAAATCATTTGAACAAGTAATTTTTTAGATTTTTTTTTTTTGTAAAATTTCAACGTTTTTTAAATTAAATTTTCAAAATTTCGGGAATTTCAAAGTGAAAATTACGACTTTTTTAAATTGAAAAAAAAAAAACAAAAAAATGAAATTACAAAAAAGTTAACAAACAACAAATTATAACAACTATAGAAAATTTTCGAAAATTTTAAATGTGCAAAAATGTGAGAAAAAAAAAACCGCAAAACGTCTGCAAAAGCCGAATCCACAATTGTTTCCTCAAATCTCAGATCCCTTCCATATTTTCATTTCTATAATGGCCAACTATACTTAGAATATTTCGGGCGTGAACTCAGAGGCCTAAAAAACACAGTCAATTTAATGTCGGTTTTTTTCAAGATTACAGTAGACTTCCGTTAGTTAAACAGCGTTAGATTGCAAGAGGGGTAGTACCCCCTACTCCTATCACTCCAGGCGGAGAAAATTGAGGGAGGGACCAATTGCATTGCGCGCCGAGTGTTCGTTGCGCGATTCCCTCGCATGGCCCCGCCCCTTTAGCGCATGGAAGGGGCAACCGTTAGCTCACCGCTCGTGGAATGTACACCCCCGAACAGAGCAAACTGTCGGAAGTGCACTGCATTGGATCAATCTGATAGCCACATGAAGAATATCAAGGCTAAAGATATCATTAGCAAATTTTCTACATATTTTACATTTTTCAACCCTCGACTGAGACACTTATAACGCTCTATCTCGAGAGCGGTTAGAGATAGGGGAAAATGTTTCCAACAAAACTTGTTCCGCCCATCGAAATACACATTTTATGTTGTATGACTTTTTACCCCATCTCAACCGGTTCTCTGCTAAAAGCGCTATGAGTAATTTGCGTTTATTTAGTTCGAATGTATTATAATTTTCGTGATAGGTCGTTTAGGAAAAATCGGGAAGTTATTGGTTCGACTCGTCGGGGGCCATAAATGTTTTCCTACGTTTTTTTTTTCAAATCGATTAAATAGCGCTTCAAAAAAAAATTTCGCGCAAGTAATTGCACTTTCAAAATGTCCAAGTTCACGCCCAAAAGACTATAAGCCAACATACCGACTCTCCTCCACTCTCCGAATAATAGTGAACACTTTTCAGTCACATCGTCAACATAACCGATGAAACAGTAACATACATTACTGCTTTACTAACAAATACAGCAACGGATGTAACCTTACAATTATTCAAATATATATATATAAAAAAATCTCTCGTTTGTGCTATCATGCAATTGGAGCACGCATCAATTACGTAATCACTATTTTCATGAATATTCCAGTAAAAAAAAACAAATTGTTCTTTTGGAGATTGAGACTTCGGTGGAAAATTGCAGTAGGACTCTGAATTTCTATGGCTCTCCCTGCTTTTTCCGAATTTCACAGGGACTTTGTGATGTTGTTGAACAACCGCTTGCCCCACCATGACTCGAGGTCGAACGGTTTAAAGTCTGCGCAAAAAAAAAAAGTGGATAAATTATTGGGATTTTATCGAGACCGATAGCTTTCTCTGTGAAATGTTTGGGTAAATTACCTTGTAGAGTACCGTTGGGCTCACCATCGTTATAGTACAGGCTTTGTAGCTCATGTGCATGCTCTGCTATCTCTTTCGTACGGACATCCACTTGACTCCAAGCTGATGAACGATAAATTGTGGATTATGGTAAATGCCAAGTCATTGAAGAATTATTGGATCAATTTTTTTTTCTTTGCCAGGTCAATCGTGCAATCGATAAAAACAATTGTTTTATCGGTTGATAAGCTTATTTTTAGTCAAATAAAAAATATGGCCACCCACCCACCCACCCATCCGCACCCCCCCCCCACCCACCCACCCACCCCCACCCACCCACCCACCCCCACCCACCCACCTACCCCCACCCACTCACCCACCCCCACCCACCCACCCACACCCACCCACACCCATCCACCCACACACACACACACACACACACACACACACCAACATAGCTACGGTAGCATTCTAGTAGTCTCAAAACACCAGTTATGTAGTGAAACTACAATTTTCAAATATGAAGTCGTTCCAATAACTTTGCGAAATCCAGAAGTTACTTATAGGCCATTTGCAACCTACATTAAAACACTATTAATTCAACAGAATATTAACAGAAAATTTAATGAAATAGAATAGCGCAGTTCAATGTGTTAACATGCAATAGAGTCACACGTAGTAAAAATGCAAAACGCATTTACGAGTGTGTTTATGGAGAGCGAGAACTCCATTTCTCTTTAATGGATGATTAAAGTGCAGTTAGAAGGAATATAATCAATCAGTTCAATAGGTGTGATCATAACTCTTAATGAGGATTCAAGGTCAATGATCCACATGAGTGACTGTTTTCTTTCCATCGGGCAAGTCTATTCTGACCTGGCAATTCAATGATGATAAGAAAATAAAAAAAAAAATTTTTAATTAAGAAAATAAAAAATTCAATGATGAGAGTTATTGGAAATGTTGGTGAGAAACTGTAATAGGCACTGGCAGTTTATCGACTGCTAATTTGTTTATATTTCAGAAAACCCCTGTAGCGGATATTGAGAAAATTTCTAACGCACATACAGCACCCATAAAAAAAACTTCAAAAAAGAATATATCTAAAAATGTGTCCATCTAAACATTTCTAAAGTGAATAAACCACCGTTTTTTTTCACCTAAAAACTGATCTTCCTCACACTAGTTCACAAATTGAAATATGAGCCAATGAATGAACTTAACGAGCTTCTAATGCACGTATTTATAACACAAAATGAGTGCCACTGTTTCCCCAAATTTTAATCTCTAAAAGTTTTTCGTAACATCCATCTACTTCGATAATAGAGCGTCTTGCTTTCCACATATTTGTTTTCTAATTTCCCCAAAAATCCCATCCCACGTGGGTGCTGCAAATACACGTGCGGCATAAATCCCAAGTCTCTAAGTCTGAACGTCTGCATATCAAATATGCCCAAACGTCTCTATATCAATATCTACCTAAAACACATCTAAACTCAACAAACAGATTTCCCTCATCCAAAACTTCTGATCTCATGTGAACTAATATCAAAATTGGAACGTATTCAACTCATGAACAACCTTTCAATGAATGACACAAAACGAAGGCACTTTTAGCTCAAAGTCTCACGCTCAAAATTTGTTCAGCAATATCTACTGACCACTATATGAACACTATATATAACATGATAATTTTACACTTCACATTTTAATATTTTCTCATTCATCGAAAAGCCCCATCCCACGTGGTAGTGATTTGTGCCACACGTGCAGCACCCACGAAACCCAAATTGAACCAAAATTCAATGTCCCCAAATGTGCCTATATCTAAAAACATGAAAAATTAATAAACTAAATTTTTTCATCAGCAGGTCCTGGTGTCATTCAGGGCGATGTCAATTTTCAACTTACACTCATAAACGAATTTAATGAGCTCCTCATGCTGAGGTGTAATAACCTCCTGTATCCTATGTTGCCTCGTGGAGCACAATTTCGATCTGCCATTCACATTGAACACTGGTTTCGGTGCTTGTCTAAAATCAAACTCAACAATTACCACTTGTCACCCCCTGCAACCCCTCAACAACCCCCAAAAATCGTTAAAAAAAAAAAACAAAAAATTTTGAGGTTATGATGTCTCAATTTTAAGAAAAAAAAAAAATCCCACCTGGAAATTTCGTCATCATTGAATTCCTCATCAGCTGGATCCGATTTTCTCGTCAAATCCCTCAAAGTCTCTAGCCTCTCCAAATTTTGATTAATTCCTGCAATGATAAATGATAGTGAACAAAATTCTTTTAACAAAATAAAAATCTTATCACTCATCTTTCTCAATGTCCAATTGTCCATAATAATTTACCTCTCCTAGTTTTGGCGACAATTTTACTTGGTCCTTTTGACACTGTATACATTTTATATAAAAACCACCAGATTTAACAAAAAAAAAAAAAGATTGCCCAACGTTGAATAACTGTTTGTACACTGTGTAAAATTTTCAAGTTTTTCTGACGCAAGCGTAAAACACACAATTGATAAGGTTCTAGAATCGTTGGGATCCTATGGGTATCTATCTAATACCTATGTATATGTGTAAATGTGAAGTTTCATTTGGCTCGCATCTCCATTAAGAAAAACCCCGTTGGCTCGCGGTACAAAGTCTAATGAAATGCCCCAGACCTCGAAATTCCTTCTTTTTCTTCTTCTTCCTTTTTTTTTCTCTTCTCTCCTCTCCACCGCTCCTATCCTCTTCGCCTTATGTAACATTTTCCTTTTCGAAATTGTCCGCCCTCGCGCGCTAAATATAGATTCAAAATATTGTGGGGGGGTTGGTTGCGCATATATAGCTAATTCACTGTATAACTATATTGAGCGCAAATGAATGTACACATTTGTTTTGTTGTATTCAATATAATATTGCTTTTATTTTTCTACAATAATTTCCATTACTGTTAATTGGTTTGGTTTTTTTTTTCATTAATTTTGAGATACGAATTATGGTGAAATGCACTCCACGTGTCACAAGGTGTTTAGCGATTGGGTAAAAGGGCGGGAAAAATTCGCGCGCTTTTTGAGGTGTGTAGTTGAACTCAGTTTTGGGAGTAATTTGCTATACAGTGAAATGATGTTCATGTGTATTTTAAAAATTATAGGAACAGACATTTTTTGTAACTTTCGAATTTCGTCAGGTAGTTAGCATTAGAAGCTACTAACTACTGTGCACATAAGAGCAAAGTTGGCTGAGGAGTTTTGGCGAAAAATGTTTTTAGTGAGTATTGCGATAGAACGGGATAATCTATATAGTGAATATTTGAGTCAATTAAATAGAGCAATTACTCACACACTCTCAGTTTTCACGAATATAGCAGAACGTAGAAAATTCAGATGATCTTTTTTACGTCTGACTATTTTCGGTGAATAGCGAGGAAATATTTGACGTTTATTTCCAGTTACCCTTTTAGAACTTCAGAGTTGAAGCGAATTGAATTATATAAAAAGTAGTTCTGTGGACACTTTATATATAATTAATCAATTAGGAATTAGAATTAGAAACAATCATCCATTTTGCGATACATCTATAGTCACTAGTTTTCCCCGTTTCAAATTCATTTTTTTAAGGGGAGGCTATACCTGAACAAAATTTTTTTTTTATAAAAAAAATTGTACAAAGGTCTATGATTTGTTCTCAGGACTCAAAATTCTTCGATCAAATTTTTTTTTGGAATCTCCAAAAATTGACAGATCAATCTATTGAAGATTTCCAGCATCTGAATTTTTCAAATATATTTTTTCATTTATGATCACAAAATTTTGCATTTGCGATGCTCAAAAAATAGAAATTGAATGAAAAATCTGATTCCTGATAAAACACCATGGAACATACTTTTTTTAATCTTTATTTTTATTCAGAAATTTAAAAGTTTTTTTTCTAGGTGTAACCACTCATGGAGCGGCAACGACCCAGTTCGCGTACGATTAGGAGCAGTTTTCGGACGTGAAAATAATTTAGCATAGTTTAAGATTAATCCGTAATAAAATTTTGCAAGTTCCATTCACTAGCGCTAAATCAATTTGAACAATTGCACATTCAATAAAAATCAATAGAATTCCATTATTTCACGTAAAATTAGAGACGTTCGGCAAGTGGTACATGTTCAGTAACTGGGTTATGGCTTGTGACCAATGATGGGAAAAATTTCAACATATTCTCTTCAAGATAATTATATTTTAAAACCTCAGTTCCACTATGAGTTCGGTATTTTGCTCACACAAAAGTAAATTCTGGAGAAATTATCAATTTTACAAAATTGAAATCGAAATTGTGGCTTTAAGGGCTCGTTACACAATTACGGAAAGATATAACTGAAATTTTTCAATTGTGGCAAGTTGAAAAAAAAATGCGGAACACCCTGAATTCAGATTATTCTCAATGCAAGAGGTTGACGTCCATAGTACAGTGGTAAAAGCTAGCTAGAGATATCTTAGCTCTAGGCTTGGTTGCCGAATATCTCGGAAATGAGAAGAGATAGAGAAAAATCCATAAGGAACTTTTTGTAGAGACAATTAAATCGCACAAAAAAGTTCCCATGAACATCATCTCAATTCCCCTAGGTTCTGAGATATTCACCAAAAACTGCGACTACCGCTAAATGCACTTTTCCAGTTTTAGAACTTCACTGCAAATTTTTTGGAAAGTTCGAATGTTCATAATTTATAATGAAGAAAAAAATTACTAAAAGTTGTACTACTTTATATAGATACATATAGATTTTTTTCTCAATTCTCACGATTTTATAAATATTATATTAAAAAGTAATTCAGTATGTTATATCTTGCGTCTATAAAAAATGATAAAAGGAAATTCAAATGCATCGATAAGAAACCAGTCTACAAACGTGACTAATAATAATCTGAATTCATTTTATTCTCTTTTTTCTTTTGCATTATTTTCAGTGGTACTTCTGCAGACGCAAAGAGATTAGCAGGCTGTGACGTAACAGCTAACTCAGTGACTCATCAGAAAAATGTGTAAAGTGTGAAAGTATAAAATTGAAACAAAATTTGACAATACGAATTTTTCCAGTCATAAAACAAAATTTTGAACTATAAAAAAAGTAATTCAATTCAATTTTAAAAAATTTCAAATATTTAAAAACTAAAAACTAAAAACATTTAAAAACTTCAAAAATTTCGAAAATTTTCATAATTTCAAAAATATGAAAAATCTAAAAAAGACATTATCAAAAATTTTTAACATTTCAAAATTATCAAACATTTTGATTTTTTTTATTTAAAAAAAAAATTCCAAAATTTAACAAACTCGTGAAAAATATCCAAAAAATTTGAGAAAATTTCCAACTCTTTACTTTTTTAAAAATCTCAAAAAATGAGGAATTCAAACCCATTGACAAATTTAACAAATGTCAACTAAATGGTAGCTTATATTACTCAGTGCTCTGCGCTCTAATTTTCTGTGATAACTGCTTACGGCAATTTCAAAATTTTCCGTACAATCTCCCCTCAATGTATGACGTTCCCATTGCCTTTGATTATGCACAGTACCGACATTACAGAGAATTATTAACCACTGATTCATTAATGAATTATTCTAATGAATTTGTCCTTTACAATTGTTTCGCATCATTTAATTTGGTTTTGTTCATACTGCGCATGACAATACAATTGATAAGTACATTAAAGCAGAAAGCAATGATTTTTATCTCACTCTCATTCTCTCTATCTCTCTGTCTCTCTCTCTCTCAAAATATATAAATAATATTTTGTTTAAAAAACTTGTAACAATAGGTCATAGACGGGTAAACAAAGTTACGGAATTTACAGGGCAAATAGCGATTTGTCCTGATCCTTATTAATTTGCCGTGGAATATTTGTCGTTCCAGTTGTAGTTGTACTTGGGGCTGTTGTTACTGTTGGTAAATTTGGCAGTGCATCAGCAGCTGCTGCGCGCTCCGCTAAAAATCTCTCGAATTCTGATGATGTCAAAGATTCTTGATCCCCAGTGGTCTCTTTCACTGTCTGTGAATGCAAATAAAAATCAGTGATTTTTTTTTTCTTTGTTTTTTTTTTGCGATATAGGAAATGTATTTTGGCTCGACAGAATACCGAGTACATTTTCAAAATTCATTAAGTCAAAAATAGATTTTTATAAGTGCAAACTATTCTGGTATTTAAATGGTACCTTCATAATTGTTTTACCAAAATTTTTTTAACAAATTTTTTCAACAATTTTTTCATCATTTTTTTTAAACAATTTTTTAAACAACTTTTTTAACAATTTTTTTAATAATTTTTTTTAACAAATTTTTTTACCAATTTTTTTCACAAATTTTTTCAGCAATAATTTTTTTTAAATAATCCAGATTTTACATTTTTGGAATTCTAAAAAAATAGAAACAAAAAAATATTCCAATTTTAAAAATTTTCGAAAATTCCGAGAAAAATCGAGTAACATCGAAAAAAATTGTCTTAAAAAATTTTCGTCAATCTGCATTTGTATTCTGGACTTTACTCCATTTTATTGTTAAACCACTCTATTACAGGAGTGGTCAGCAATAACCGAGAATGACTTGCGTGATTTCGCCTCAAAGATAATCAAATAATTTCGTGGTGGCAGAGCGAAATGGGAGCGAACAAATAATGAATAATAATGTGAAACAAACAAAGTCTGATAAAGAAATTATAATTCACGATACTCACTGTATTATCGAGCCACGCTGCCATTTCCGTGAACTCTGACTCTCGATTTGGCTATATACACATTTTTTGTTTTCGTTCGTTGTGAAATTAAAAAAAAAACATCAACAAATAATGAATAAGTAAACAAAACAGGAAAGCGGATATAATAAATCAGAGTTGAGATGACAAAAGAACATTGAGTTGAGTCGGTTTTCGCGTTACAAATCAGCAAATATCTCAAAATGGAAGCGACATAGCGATATTTTTATGTAAACCTTTTTTGTAGAGCAGGATGAGACCTACAATTTTGTGTTGATGGAAATTTCTATAGCTCTCTTAGTTTTCGAGATATTTAGCAGAAGCTGGGCTTAGACTAGAACTGACTTGACTCAATTGACTTAGCTACCGACTGCCTCTCAACTTTTAGGGAAGAGTTCAAAGATATTGTTTGTGCAAAATTTTGTTCTTACAAACAATTGTTTTTGATCTCTCGCCTCAAAATCATTATTTTTTTTAGGGATTAATGCGGAATTGTGAGTGAAAATAATTGACTTGTGTCAAGATACAGGTGCCGAGTGGTGCAAAATAAAATGCAGCTTTACCCAAGGAACTGCAAGAACTCGATTGGAGACTTTTACAAATACATTTTTGAATTCTTAGACAGTGAACAATTTATTCAGAGTTGCAATTATTTTGAAATTTGAAATTGCGATGGCAATTGTGAATTTTGTTTTATAAAAATTCAATTGGAATATTTTTGAATTTTTGAGAAGCTTGAAATTTTTGAGGATTCTAATTTCTGAAATTTTTGGGATTTTGGAGATTCTAAAAAAATTACGAACCTTCATTTTTTCCCCTACATTTATTCTTCTTTCAATTTTAAAATTTTTATTTTCTTTTTTGCAGATTTTTTAATTATGCATTTTTTCGCAATTTCAAAATCTCATTCAATTTGCAAAATTTTGGAAGACGCCAAAAAATTTATACTCAACTCTGTTCATCATTAGACAAGAGAAATATTAAAGGAAAAACTTGAGCATCTGTTACACTATGAAATGTCCCAATTTTCAGAGAAAGCACAATAATCTTCCCCAAAATAATTATCAATTTTCCAAATTTTAAATCTAGCTCCATTTCATTTTTTTACCACATTCACCCCATCCTGACTTTGCAACAAATTCGTAGAACAGAATAATACATCTCATCTCCAGGCTGAATTATTAATGAATATAATAAATTCCAAGAGAGTTGGAAATTGGATTGATTTCCATTTCCTGTGGTTCATTTGTAGGACTGCATACGCCCCCCCCCCCCAAATGTGGTCACCGAAATTTCTCTATTTAATCTAAATTGCGTGACATCACTGACAAAAAAACTTCAGCCCAGAGACAAGGAAAGGATGTAACAAAAATGTTGAAAATCCAATTTTGCAATATTTCATAAATAAAAAAAAATTTCCATTTTTTTGTGCCAACATTTTTTTTGTAATTTCCGTGTAAGAAGGTTGATTACTCTTTGGTGTTCCAACAGATTATCCATTACATCCTTAAGCCAATTTTTTGTTTTACCAATTCGTTGAAGTTTCGATGCAAAATCATGAGAATCATAGAAAATTTATAACAAGTGAAAGCAACAACGATATCACAGTGAAAATGATTATGAAAGTATGGATGGGGTAGGAATATTCAGCAAGTCACGTACCATGACTGTTCTTGCTCCACTGGCAGCAGCAACATCAGAATCGACAGAGTTCGAAGCACCAGATGCTCCAAGACTTAAATTACGGTTTTTCAGAGCTGTACTTATACTACTGTCCAATTCCTCCATGTTGTCTTCGTACCTGCTTCCACTGGAATATGTGAAATTAATTCAATTAGTATATTCACTTTCCAATTGGCAAATATCAAAAAAATATTTTTTCTGTATTTTTATCGAAACTAAAAAATTTGAAAAAATTCCGTGATTTTGACACCGCAAAAATAATGAGAGCAATGAGATATGAAAAAAAAGTAAAATTTGGGGGAAGTTCAAGAATTAAAAAAAAAAAAAAATAAGAAGAAAAATTCTGGCCTTTCTAAAAATTACGAAATAAAAATGAAAATTGGTGAAATTTGAAAATTGGATAAGAATTGAGGAGTAAAAAATTCGAAAGAGAAAAAGCTCAAAATCCAAATGAAAAAAAAATACTCTTGCAATCTTGTGCATGGAAGCTCTTTTTTTTAAGAATACCAAAAGCTCAATCATGATGTTAATTAAATGAAAAATGATCGCTACAATACTCGGAAGAAACATGTGTTCTAGCAGAGCATCCTATCAAAATAGTTTACCTATTCTTCGTCGTTTCGTACGTTGCATTTCGGGACTGTGCAAACATATCAAACTCATCATTATCAGGCTGAGCCTTATCCTTGGTTTTGTTTCTGGAGCTATCGCCCTTGATACCTGTTCGAAAATATTAGTAAATTTCACTTTTACAGAAAACCAACTTTGTGAGTTTGCTCAATTAAGAAAAAAAAATCCCAATTTTTTTTTTTCACCAAAAAATAAAAAAATGGGTTGTCATTAGAACTTCCGGTTTCAAGATACTCGAACCCTTTTTCAAACATAATTACCAAAATTTCTATGTGTGCGTGTGTGTAGACAAAGTTTCTCTCCATCAATTTCTCGCAAACAAATTATGCAGATTATGCCCAGTGTAATCAGTTCATCTTCACATAACTCAGATCTGATGAAATTTTAGTTTAAATCAGTCGAATCGCTTCTTAGTTACCTTCTACTTTTTTTTACAATTTTTTTAAACTTACACACAAAATCCTAAAAATGAATTCCTAGTTGTTTGTAACAGACATGACACTCTCTCCACAAAACGTCTTATTTTCTCAAAACCACTCAGGGGCTACTTGAATTTTTCGAGAAAATCTTGAACGAAAATGTTCCCAAAGGGTCACAACCCACCAACATTGTTTTTTCCTACTTCCAATTTTCTGCTTTCCTCTTATAAATAAATAATGAGATCTACAGATGAATTCGTCATATGATTTCACATTCGAATTAGACCGTTTCCCATTACTAGATGCACGAAGCAGAAATACCCATTCAACAATCTATATAACAGATAATGGAAGAAAAGTGCTGAAGGCAATATTAAATAGTTGCACAGAGAACGAAAAAATGAAAATACCAACTCATATTTTTATCAATCAAAAAATTTAAAAAATGTTCATCTAAATTCACCAAGTATCATCCTTTATCAAAGATATATTTAGCAATTTCTTTCATTTTGCAGAAAAATCTGGCAAGAACACTATTTTTTTTTTTCCTCAAAAACTGACACAAAACTAAAGAACACTTTTGTGAAATCAATTGAAGAAATCGTTGGAGAAAGTACCACACCCACACACACACACATTGAACAGAAAATGTACAAAAAATATCTTACAGACGTTCGAACGAAAAGACCTAATGACTCCCCAATTTCCCAAAGGTAAAACAAACTTTCTCTGATTGAGAAGAAAAAAAATGTCGAGCTTTCACTTGGCAAAATTTTTGAGGATTAGCTCATACATAGTGTCTCACCCAATTCCGCCATTTGCTTATCAACCCCTGCAGCTACTTCACCATCGCCAAGATCAATGAGCGAAGGTTCAGAGCGTTTTGTTGGAATTTCCGTTGGTGGATGTCCAATTGCCTGAGCTAAAATTGCACTAGCTGGCGGTATAGCTTTGTTTTTCGTAAAGCGAGAGTATCTCAGGAATAAATTGTTCAGCTCGTCATTGATGCGCAACAATTCCGCGGTCATTTCATCGTCTACAAGTTTTCCAACGAGCTCCACAACTCGCTCCTGCATGGCTCGACATGTGGAGTAGAGTTGGTGAAGTAAATCTAGGTCTGCTTGCTCTGGCTGCTGATTATTCTGACATTGCTCGGTCAAGTGTTGGAGCATCTCAGCTAGAACTCGCATGTTACCTTGGACCACTTCGAGCTCACTTCGCAGCTTCACGATGTGCTGATCTTGGAGACGAATTGGGGAGGACAGTTGAGGCGGCTGTTGCTGGACTGGTGGAAGGGGAACTGAGGTGGGGTCTGAGGCACTTGCAGGACGCTCCTGCGGCAGTTGAGCTGATGAGGCTACCTCGGGAACGCTCTGGGGTTCCAATGGAAAATCGTGAATTAGTTGTTCAATGCTCTGGATTTTTATATATTATTGGTTCTTGGAATTTTTTAAAAAGTTTTTCAACATTTGAGATTTTTGGGATTTTTGAGATTTTTGAAATTTTTGAAATTTTCGAGATTTTTTAACATTTTGAAACATTTTGAAAATTTGCTAAAAAAATCTTTTTTTCTCTATTTTTGAAATTTACAAAGCGTTTGAAATGACAAATTTCCGAAATTCATCCAAATATAAAAAACTGTACTCTGTTTGTTTTTTCACACAAAATGGGGAATGAAATGATTGAAATTGAAAGGTCGTCTCGATTGGTTTCCACTTTCTCAAAAAAGAATGAGAAAAATTGTAAAGGGATGCTTACCCTCTCAGGCGTAAGAATGGGTGCCATAGCATCCAAATCAGTCATAGGAAATTGAATTCCTTTAGCCTTAAGCTCCTGATAGACTTGCACCACCCCCAGCGTATGGGGCTGATGGCGAAAAGCATCGGCCCATGTCTGAATCAAACTCAGTACTTTCTCCTGCACTGCAGTCGGCGGCTCATTTTTCGGTCCAATGAGCTTCACCAAATCCCCAACAAATTCCCTCGAACATGCCAAAGTGTGAAAACGCTTTCCACAATTTTTCACACAAGTCTCCAGTACCTGAAAATAATCATTGCAATTAAAATGTGTCATAGTCAATCGCATTTTTTAAAAAATTCAGCCTCAAATTTTTTTCATATACATTACATATAATTTTCCCATTAATTCCACCAAGTATCGATTCCAAAATACATATAAAAAAATCTATACAAAATTGAAAAAAAAACTATAACACAATTTGTGGAAAAATTTACAGTTTTTCAAAAAAAATTTTATGTAAAATTTTTCAACAAAATTGCTTAAACAAAAATTTGAGCATTTTGAGTTTTGCAAAAAAACGTCTCTTATCTCAGATACAAGAGAATGGATTTTTCGTGTCAGAGATTTTTTCTATCAGTTCCATCTATTAAAGAATGGATTGACATTCCTAATCAATAGCCCAGAAAAGTGACCGGAAGGAATACCCACTGTAAGTGTATACATGACGATAGTATAGTTCTTCCCAGCTGCTTGACTCAGCCGCCGTTTTATGGCTTTCATTGCATCCCTGGGTCCATCCTCAGTTTCATTGATGATGTCACATATTTCCATATTAAGCGCCCAGTTTTCACTCGGTAAGCTCCCATCGGTTGCTTGTTCTTGAAAAGAAGAAAACAAATATTACAAAAAAACAAAATATTCAAAGGTCGACTAAGCTCCCTTAAGAAAATCATTATCTCCTTAACAAGTACCTCAACAGAAAAATGGTCCAAATATTTCTTGTAGGGAATTCCATTTCCAACAAAAAATCTTTTACCTCATTTTCCTCTAAAACCACTTGCTCACGAGATATGTTGGATTTTCGAAAAATCAACGTTTTTCACGAATTCGCAATTTAAAAAGATATGAAAAAATGTCATAAAATGGACAAAATTAAATACCGGACCCTCTATACCAAAAACTTTCCCCACGAAGAGTTATCAACCCAAAAAAATTAACGTGTGTCTACACACAATGCCAAAAAAATCGAAATGAGCTAAAAAAAAAATATATACAAAACGCGCGAAAATTTGAATCGCTCCTAATTCGGCTAATAAAAAACTCCGACTTCCGGTTCCGACCTTCCTAATTGGCTCTCCCCCACTTTTCCAATATTTACTGCTGTCATTATTAAATTTATACGAACAATTATATCTTTTACAATTTCGACAACTGTAACTCGACTGCAGTAAACAAGATATAAGCTATATGTTCTCCCGTTAGCATATGCAGCGGCTGATCTCCGCGCAATTTCAATAAAGAGAAGAAAAAAAAAAAGTGCGGCACATACATGTGCACACAAGTAAAACATAACTCACAATATATCTATATATCTATATATCTACATATCTACATATCTATATGTCTATATATCTATATGCCTAAATGTCTATATATACAAAATAGCTCAAGTGCGTGTCCACTGGTTCCACTGAGCGCGCTCAAAAATTGACAGCTCAATCGTGAAACTAAATAATAATAATAATAATAATAATAATAATAATAATAATAATAATAATAATAATAATAATAATAATAATAATAATAATAATAATAACAATAACAATAACAATAATAATAATAATAATAATAATAATAATAATAATAATAATAATAATAATAATAATAATAATAACACTCGAAAAAAAAAAAAAAAATTACGAAACAACATTTGAAATGGCCAATCAGCATGTGCGCGCAAAAGAATGTAAACGACCGCTAATCACCTAAAACTCCTAATCACCCTAACATTTAATTACTATAGCACTTGGATTGGAATTTTGATGCGGCACCACTTACCAATTCTCTGGCCCACGGGCGACGAGAATGGATTGACATTAACTCCAAAGAACGACATAACTCCGCCAAGATTGTTCAAAAATTTGCTTAGCTCAGCAATATTCCTAGACCGCCAGCGTTATATCTGTGAACAAGCATAATGGTGTTAGTGGAGGAAAAAAGGAGAGAAAAAAAAAATGAAGCACCTTATACACCGGATCACATGACTGCCCTACACACGCATAGAAGTGTACACACCTGTCCAATAATATCCGTGATATAGTTAAACGTCAAACGTACCCATGTAGTATGCGCTCGGTTTTTCCAGCAATATTTTTTATCCGTGTGGGCTGTCAGTGTGTTTTTACGCAGTTATAGGAAATCGAGATTTTTGAAGCAAGGGCGTGACGAATGAGTCACGATTGTAATGGGTACTAGGAATGGGGAAAAAATGCGCACTTTGACAGGTTCTAATCAAATGAGTATAAGGTTGTGATGATAATACCGTCGGCTCAATCTAATAACTTGGAGTAGGTGGGTATTGTTGTACATTGCGCCGATGGGATTGGTCGGGTGGTGGACTTTACGGTGATTGGGATTGGTCGATTTTTGGGGACGCCTACCGGCGAAAGAGCACTGTCGGAAATGGCCGGAAGCGCTCGCGATAGCGAGGGTACGCTGTGCGCGTATAGTGGAGGTGGTGACAGAGGGCTCGGGTCGGCAGATTATGTCAAACTGGCGCCACAGAACTGGATTTTGATTTTTAATTTTTGTAATTAAATTTGAGTTTGATTCTGATTTCCTAAAATTGACTTTAAAGCATAAACATCGAGTTTTGCATTGGAATTTGCATTTGAATTTGAAAAATATTTTCAACTTGAAATTGAATTTTAGAATTGGAAAAATGAAATTGTAAATTTTTTGAATTTGAAATATGCCGGCGCGAAGAGGAACATGGCGGCGCACATTTCAGAGCCAATCAGACTGAGACATGAGCGAAAACAATATGGTGGCCCACGTGACAGCCAATGAAAATTGAAAATAGTGTAATGGCCGCCATTACATGGTTGGTCATTTTTAGGAAGGATCCACACATTTGGGATGCACATATTCCCGCGATTGCTGATAAATAAACAATTAATGACTATAGTCAATTGAAATTGATAGTTTTCAACTCTAGAAGAGCATTATTTCCGATTTTTATCAGGCGAGTCCGGTGGCGCGTGCTGCGCATGCGCATTTCCTTTCTCCGCCGTGCTGACAGATGTCGCGTCCGTTTCGGTCTTACGCTTTTCGATATACACGATGGTTCCTTTCGTCTCTCCTTTTTACTACACAGAAAAAAGCACTGCGTTCCTCAGTTTAAACTGTCTAGCTGCTGTGCAATTTGGAAACAACCCGGTTTCCGGTAGCTCCGCCACCAGGGGATATGCTATAGGTATCATCGGGGTGGACTTGGAACAGTTAACTAGGTTTCATTCATCGAGACATAACACATGAAACCAAAATCCTGTATGGATTCCTACACTCAACTAATTTTCTATAGCACTTCCGGAACAGCGTACAGCTCAACCGCCAAGTGGAACATGCAAGGTTTTTGTTTTCGAATGGGAACCCTTACATCCGTTTTGTGACCCATTCTTCTCCTTTTTCCATGTCTGTAAACCATGGAGAATGGTCTGAAATGGGCGACTACGAAATCTGGGTGTGGTGTCCGTTAGTGGCGGTCACTTTTTCCGACTCCACTAATGAAAGAGCGACGAAATTGTGCGCTACTTTTGGTAATCACCTCGAAAATGAAATGTGTCAGATTCATGAAATTTTCACTTTTCTCGACAGTACATGACCTTACATTTTTTTAGGCAACATGTCTGTACGTATGTGCAATTCTTTCAGCAATGGTCGCTCCAGAAGGTTTGGAAGCTCACAACAAAATAATAATAATGATTTGTTTATTTAATTTTGCATCAAGGTAAATACAAAAAAAAATCCACGAAAATTTAGAGTTGAAGAAATGTGATCCACACTGCCATGGTACAGGAAAGCTTCAGTCTGAAATTAAAAAAAATAATTGTTGACAGATTTTGGGAGGAGACCTAAGGGCTTCTTATCAGTAATTGTGTGTATCAGTTAGAGCTAATAATAGAATAATCATGATAGATTCAGATTGATGTTTCATCATTTAATATCGTTACTTCAATTTTACAATTCATACATAATAGTTTTAAAAAATTACCTGCACTTATTTTCCTTATGCAATGATACCAAAGTCAGCCATCAATCTCTGAAATAGAATCACAGTAAATTAGTTTCGTAGAAATAGAAAGAAAAATTTCGATTTTCGTGATTGAACTTTTACTCAGTGGTAGTGACGAAACATATAATTTTACACATATTGATTCAATACTAATGAATGCATCATTGTGGGACCTTTAAAGACGTTGAACTTCCTCAAAAGTTTATGAATAAAAATCGAGCTGGACAAATAATTATTAATAAGAGTTATTGAGTTGTAAATGTGTGAGAAATCATGAACGAAAAATTCAAACAGAAAAATTGTTTTCTTTGCAGTAAATTTTATATTTAAAAGAGGAATTTTTGGGTCGTTTCATTTTGCGCTCATTCATTTTTTTACACACCAGTTCAATACAAGAAATATCCAATGAAGGAAAACATACCTTTCGTGCAACATCGTTTCACCCTGGAATTTTTCTGCAGCAATTTCTGAATTTAGAAACCCAGTTCTGAAAAGAATAATAAATTAAACATTTGTTTGGGGGGTCAAATGAGTTAGATGTACAATTTTGAAATCATCAGATAGGAGCGAAAGACATTGCTACTTGTGTACATCAATGTTCGTCAGTTGAACTATGAAATCATCATTGGAGGTAATGTAATAAAATAATTGTGAACGAAAATTTATGGGTTGCGTTAACTATACGACTATGTCGTATGTATAAATTGATCCAGTTTTTATTCATTCACTTTCGTTGAAAACTACAATAACTTAAAATTTTTGATTTTTTTTTTTCGAATTTAATTGGGTAAAAGAATATTAAGGAAATGTATACATAATTTTGGTATACTAAAAATGATTAATTTTTTAGAATTTTTATGATGTGCCTATTACAGTTACTGTTATAAAAAATTGAAAAAAAAAACAGGAGAAACGAAAAAAAAACAAATAAAAAAAGAAAGCAATATTACCTTCAATATGTTACAAACTCAGCTTGAGGATCTCATGTCTGCAAGATTGAAGATTTCATCTTTTCTGAAACCAAAAATCACTTCATGAGATATCTGATTGACGTTTAGATAGACACTAATAAACATATTGAAACATTTTCAGATAGGAGCGAAAGACATTGCTACGTGTGTACATCAATGTTCGTCAGTTGAACTATGAAATCATCACAAGAAATTTTTTTTTTTACAGAAAGTATAAAATTTGGAACATTTGGAACGTACCTGATTCAACTTCTCCAGCCTGCTTGACAGTTCTTCGATTCTTCGACCAAATCACTCTGCAAATGAAATGAAAAATGAATGTTTACTTGTGTTGTTAGTAGGTATTCACTTGAATTTTTTTACTACTTTTGAATCAGATAGGAGCGAAAGACATTGCTACGTGTATACATCAACGTTTCTCAGTTGAACTATGAAATCATCACATTATTTGAATAACGACATAATTGACAGAATATGTTGCATTATATTTCTGCCCTTAAAAAAATAAATAAAAAATAAATAAATAATGTTTTTTTTTTTAAACAACCCAACAAACAAACAAAAATCTACGGCAAAGTGGTAAAATGAGATAAATATTTTTGAGTCCAGAGAAATTTTCTTGGAAACTTTTTTGTAGAACTTTATTGCATCTCTCAATTTTTTTAGGCTCCCCTTCTTCCTGACATATTTGTAAAAAAAATGAGCCTGGAGGTGAATTTGGCTCAATCTACCACTTGCCTAGATTTCTCTTGACATTTAATCAAAATGGAATATAATACAACGAAATACGTACTCATGATCAAAGCTTCCAATTTTTCACGTAGAGCCCTGACGATCAATCATCAATGTTTCGAACTGAATCAATCTGTAAAATAAAGCATAAAATAAAAATCTGTGCATATGGACATTTAAAACTAATCGAGACTTTAATCATTTTTTATATATCAGATAGGAGCGAAAGACATTGCTATAGTATAACATCAAAGTTTCTCAGCTGAACTATGAAATCATCACTTAATTTGGGAAAACATATTTTGGGAAAATTATGCGTGAAAAAAATATTTAAAAAAATATTTTCATTAGAATTTTCTTTCAACTGACAAAACCAATACGTACTAATATCAATTTTCAGGGCTTCCTGAATTTAGCTTGAACGAAAATCCTGGGCACATCTATTTTCTCCTTGAGGTTTATGGTTCGCCTGTGGACGTATGTGCAAGTCACAACTTCAAACCCACATGTCTTGAAGATCTCCTCGACTTCTGACGTCGAAAAATAGTAACTTCTGGAAAGGATAATGATACATCAATATGAGTTTAAAATCAATCGGAGTGTATATCAATTTTCGAAAAAATTGTGCAATTTTTTTTGTTAATTTTGGAAATTTTCCATACTTAATTTTCCCCTGTGTTAGAATTCCCAACTTTTTGTATCTTCCCAAGAAGATAAAACCTTTTGTAAATTTTAGTAAGTTCTCGGAATTGCAATTTTTTAAAAAAATTTAAATAAAAGTTTTCGATTGGTTTTGGAATTGTCAAAATTTTAGATTGCAGACACTTTTTGAAACTCGATATTTTTGAGATTATTGAATAATTGGAAACTCGTATTTGCTGTTAATAAATGCTGTAACTCCAAAAGAAAGCATGGACAGAAATTTTTCTTAATGAATACTGAATGAAGAAAAAATGCTATGTACAAAAGCATACTTAAAAAAAAAATTTTGAAAAGGTAAATATAATCTTTCAGGACAAACAAGAATTGAAACTGATTCTTCAATTTACCTAGTTCCATCCTGCCTCATATAGAAGTTCTCCGCAATTTTGTGACCTGGCTTGAACCTCAGTTGAGCCATATCGTAAAGTCCATAATCACGGAAAAGAACAGTTCCTCCACGTTTCAAAATTCCAAACAGATTTTTGGCAACGCTGGAAAAAAATCAATAATGAGGGATGCGAAATAAAATTTGTTGAACCCTAAATTGAAAAAATGATCTTACATTCAGAAACCCAATTCTCAGAAAATTCTGAATGTCTACTCTTACATTGGAACAATTTCAGTTTCACATTAGTCGAACAGTTTTCAAATTAAAATAGTTAAATTTTATAAGATAAAAAAAATAGCTAAAGTTTAGACTTTTACCAGTGAAATTTTTGAGGATGAATTGCGGACAAGACGAACACTAGAGTGGCCACATCAACATTATCAATCACTTCAGAAAAACACTTGTCGACAGTAACATCTGCCTGAAAAGCTGTTATTCTCTCCGGATCGAACAGTTTGTGTGCCTGAAAAATTGAAATAAAAAAACTGATAACACACTAAACTCAATTAACATTTCCAAAAAGCAATCAGCATTTTTTCGTAAGAAAATCATTTATAGAAAACTTTTATAACATTTGATAGTTTCACCAATTTTTTTCGTCTTTGCCATTTTCCTTATATGATTTTTCTTTGCTTTATCATTCACCATAATTTCGATTTGTCAATATATATATATATCACTGAAGTAGTGAACCTGTTAAAAAAAAAAAAAAAAAAAAAAAAAAAAAAAAAAAAAAAAAAAAAAAAAAAAAAAAAAAAAAGTTGACCTTGACAAGTCAGCAGTGAAATGCTCCACTCAATTTTATGACATAAATTTGGGAAATATTCAACAGATGTTGACTTCAAAACTTATTCTGATATCCAAAAGAAATACCTTGACAAAATCAACAGCTCTAGGCGCCAAGTCACAGGCAAAAATTCGTCTCCATTTTGCCCCATCCTCAATCAACGGATAGATTAAATTTCCAACGCCACATCCAACCTCGATAAGACTCCCATCGGAATTTTCATCGCCTAAAAGCTCCTCAAATTCTCGAGTCGTCCAATGTCGATCTTTGAAGAAACACGTGGTATTTCGCTTGTAAAATAAATCCCAGTATTTTTTTGCGTCTTTCTCGAGCAAATTCGCACGTTGTTCGGGAACTAATCGAGAATCTTGAGACTTCATTTTTTCGAGCTCCTCAGCGGAAAGACGCTTGACCACGTGGTCGCTCTCTGTTGGCTCCATTTTTTCATTCTGAAAATCAGAATTCTTTGGTTATTTCTTATTCCTATTTATGAAGTAAATGTAACTCTAAGTGTAATTGAATTATCATTTGAAAATATGTATATTGAAATTTATGGAATTATTTTTATTTTTGGAATTGAAGGATTTTTGCACGTGCACTCACCTCGAAGCTCAGAAGAGAAATGGCCGATCGGTCGGCGCAAACGGAAGTCGGAAGCGCTTAGAATTCCCCCTCCATTTTAAAATGTCGGTAATAGAACAAAGTATCTGCCGGTAATGGTGTACATTAAAGGCGGCTCGCTGTAAGGTTGAGGGGGGGGGGGGGGGGGGGGGGGGGAATTTCAAGTGAAGTTAAAAAAACAAATGTTTTTTTTTTAAATTAAAACTTTTGATTTTTCTGTTAGAAATTTCAAAGACGAGATTGTTGAAAAAAAAAATTCCGAAAATTCAAAAAAAAAAAAGTAAAAGGGAAAATGAAAGTTTGAATTTCCCGGGAAATTTAGATTAGGATCTCATGTACATTTTGAACCATATATATTTTTATTGTTATGTGGAAGGGTTAAAGAAATTCAATGAAATGAGCCTGTTCGAATTTTCAATTGATTTTCATAAGATTTTATAAAACTTTTTCCTACCTATAGATTTGAGAAACACAATTGTTCAACGACGGAATTTTGGGATCGTTCCCATAACATTTTTAAGCAATGGAATTATAAGATAGACATGATATATATATATATATAATTTAATGACAATATTGAGCGTAATTATTTTCTAGGTTCCCCTTATGATCGTATGAGCTTCTTTCGTTTTCTAAAAACGAAGTCATTTACAAAATTTATATTTAGAAATTAGAAAAATTCTGGTAAAACAAAATTGTCTGATCAACGAAGAAAAAGCATTATAGAAGAAGACGAGGTGTGATCTTCCCACACAATTAATTTTAATTCTAATTAATCTTCTACTATATCTTATATCATCTCTTTTGTATCCAGATCTGACAATATTCCTCAACTAAACAAGTAAATAACAATAATTTATTTAACAAAAACGATGTATGTAACTAACGAAACGTGTAACAAGAATGAGATAAAAATAGGATTTGATTATTTCACATCAGGATGAGGCTACTTCATTATAATCAATAAAAGCAATTCGCTCTTTTCCTAAATTAATTTCCCCCAAAGTTATTGCCTCAAAGAATTTATTAAAATTTCTTGTCCGAATAAAATGTTTTTCTCTTAATCTTCATTAAAAAATTCTGATTCTCCCCAAAATTTTTTTTCGAATTTTACGAGATAATTGTAGATAGTAGTAAAAATTTATTGTTAAATGATAAAATGTGAAACGTCTGAGGTTTACTGACTCAACTTGATGGCTCGAATATTCAGACAAATTGCATTAAAAAATTGGTCCTTCGATGAAAATAAAACCTCTCTCAACATAATTGGCATTGGTGCTGGAGAACATTAAATAACAATGATAAATTTCCAGAAGAAAAATGTAAAAAGACCTGACCCACTTCTACTCTCAAAAGTTTCTTCACCAAAAATAATTTGCTCTTCCGGAAGTAACACCAGAATATTCAGAAAGTTAAGAACAGATAACAGGATCTCCTCAAAGGAAATAGAGAAGATTCTGAAGATGTGGATTGTTTGGGGTAGCATGTATGGATTGTGACACAAGGAATGAAAGTTTATGAGCAAACTGTACTGGTGCTGGTACCCTCATGGTTGTGCTACAATTGAAGTAAATATGTGTCATCTTGTAAGTAAGTAATTGCACCCTGTCAGGATTGAGGGACAGAGTATCATAGATAACACTGTACGAGGTTGGTGCTACAGTGCCCTGCTTGACACCCTGTGACACAAGGAAAAAGTCATACTTCATGGGATTGGTAACAACATCATCGACCACTGTGCCTGGCAGAGGATTCCTACCTCTCTGGAAGAATCTGGTATTGATCTTCTTGGTTACTAGAATGTACCCCAATTTCACTGGTTGAACGTTGTTGTAGAATTTCGTGATTGCTGCTTTAACGTTCATCACCTCGTGATCCACGACGAATGGAATTTGACCCTCACCAACACCATCTCTGTACACCAGTATATGAGAGGGAAGAGCACCATCATTGACCTCCTGATACCTGCGCAATGCTTTTACCATATTCGTTGCCAGGTGACTGGAGAGCTCTTCCCCAGATGTGTGAGCTGAGACTGCTGAGAAGTAACGAGTCAGCCTTTTGTCCAACGATGCCACCATCGCACCTGAAAAAGCGAAAACAGCTGTTTTAAACTCTCTGCTGTGGAAGCTGAATAAGGACAGGGCTTCTATGTTTAAACTAAAAATTAGTAAATTGACCAATTGGAGGAAAAAATATGAGGGGAAAAATTGTTGATTTTAAATTGCTGAATGACTTACCAAACTCTGTCCCTCGCTTATTTGTATCATGAGTTACATCAAAACCAACGACCATAAGTTCACTGAGTGGTATATGCACAGTCCAGGGGATTCCCCCAATTTTGCAATTCATCTGAATGGCAACTTTTGTTGCAATTGACATAACTCCCTTGGGATTGAAACAACGAGCTGTGACAACCTGACTTGGCACTGGGCGATCAATGCAGAGCTTCTTCTTAATTGCAGAATACGTGTCTGCACGATTTTTCAGCAAAATGCATAGAACAATTTGAGGATTGACTTTGCACAGGATTTTCTCGAGGGCATCTGTGTAGGATTCAGATCGATCGTTACGAATCTCTACATATTGGGGCTGATTGATTGTAAAGTTTGTGGTAGACTTAATCAGCGTTGTCACGAATGTCTGAAAAACGAAATGTTAAGTTAGTTGCATTTTTGGAAAGTTTTTTTAGGGAATTAATTTTCAGTTTTTTGTAATTTTGAAGAGCTCATGTTTAACCTTGGTATCTGGAACAATTTTCTCGGGTGCGACTACGATCCACTGGGTCAGATTAGTCGTCATGTAGAGATGACTGTTACGAATGGCTTTGGTCCAATCGCCATCTATTCCAGCATCAATGAGCTTGTTATTATCGAAATGTATTTTTTCCTGAGGCAGCAATCGACCGTTGACTTTCACCAACTCAGTGGCAAGCTTTAAGTTCCAGTTTGTGAATTCTTCCTGAATGGTTGGCTCTTCATTCAGACGACGATTGAATGCGAGCAACTTCTGGATCCGTTTCTCTGGAGAAACTCTTGTGTGCTCGGCCAGTGCCGACATTAATCGGAAATCATTGCGCATTGCATCAGTCAGACCTGAATGAAGGAAGCCTCACGATTAATGATGGTAAAAAACTAATGTGCGTCAATTATTCTTTTTTAGGTACGAATACTCGGACCTTTGTATTTGGGCCTCCCCATAAGATTGGAATGTTCACTTGCCTTGGATCGAAAAATTATTTTATGAATGGGAATAGGATATCGGGGAGTCAACTGAAAAGTATCCATCAACTTGGCACCAAAGGACAAGGTTTATAAAATTCAAGTTTGCCTCCCATAAGACCCCAATGTTAAATTTAGCCAAAACCGAAAAAAATTAATTTCACTTTTTCGACCCAAAATCGACGGAAATATCTTCCAGGGGTTCCTATTGGATAGTATCAACGCACACGGGGCCAAAAATTCAATTTTGAAAAATTTAAGTTTGCCTCCCCGTAAGACCCCAATGTTAAATTTAGCCAAAACCGAAAAAAATTAATTTCACTTTTTCGACCCAAAATCGATGGAAATATCTTCCAGGGGTTCCTATGGAATAGTATCAACGCACACGGGGCCAAAAATTCAATTTTAAAAAATTTAAGTTTGCCTCCCCATAAGACCCCAATGTTAGATTTGGCCAAAACCGAAAAAAATTAATTTCAATTTTTCGACCCAAAATCGACGGACATATCTTCCAGGGGTTCCTATTGGATAGTATCAACGCACACGGGGCCAAAAATTCAATTTTGAAAAATTTAAGTTTGCCTCCCCATAAGACCCCAATGTTAAATTTGGCGAAAATCGAAAAAAATTAATTTCACTTTTTCGACCCAAAATCGACGGAAATATCTTCCAGGGGTTCCTATTGGATAGTATCAACGCACACGGGGCCAACAATTCAATTTTGAAAAATTTAAGTTTGCCTCCCCATAAGATCCCAATGTTAGATTTGGCCAAAACCGAAAAAAATTAATTTCAATTTTTCGACCCAAAATCGACGGAGATATCTTGCAGGGCTTCCTATTGGATAGTATCAACGTACACGGGGCCAAAAATTCAATTTTAAAAAAATTAAGTTTGCCTCCCCGTAAGACCCCAATGTTAAATTTAGCCAAAACCGAAAAAAATTAATTTCACTTTTTCGACCCAAAATCGACGGAAATATCTTCCAGGGCTTCCTATTGGATAGTATCAACGCACACGGGGCCAACAATTCAATTTTGAAAAATTTAAGTTTGCCTCCCCATAAGATCCCAATGTTAGATTTGGCCAAAACCGAAAAAAATTAATTTCAATTTTTCGACCCAAAATCGACGGAGATATCTTCCAGGGCTTCCTATTGGATAGTATCAACGTACACGGGGCCAACAATTCAATTTTGAAAAATTTAAGTTTGCCTCCCCATAAGATCCCAATGTTAGATTTGGCCAAAACCGAAAAAAATTAATTTCAATTTTTCGACCCAAAATCGGGGGAGATATCTTCCAGGGGTTCCTATTGGATAGTATCAACGTACACGGGGCCAAAAATTCAATTTTAAAAAAATTAAGTTTGCCTCCCCGTAAGACCCCAATGTTAAATTTAGCCAAAACCGAAAAAAATTAATTTCACTTTTTCGACCCAAAATCGACGGAAATATCTTCCAGGGCTTCCTATTGGATAGTATCAACGCACACGGGGCCAACAATTCAATTTTGAAAAATTTAAGTTTGCCTCCCCATAAGATCCCAATGTTAGATTTGGCCAAAACCGAAAAAAATTAATTTCAATTTTTCGACCCAAAATCGACGGAGATATCTTGCAGGGCTTCCTATTGGATAGTATCAACGTACACGGGGCCAAAAATTCAATTTTAAAAAAATTAAGTTTGCCTCCCCGTAAGACCCCAATGTTAAATTTAGCCAAAACCGAAAAAAATTAATTTCACTTTTTCGACCCAAAATCGACGGAAATATCTTCCAGGGCTTCCTATTGGATAGTATCAACGCACACGGGGCCAACAATTCAATTTTGAAAAATTTAAGTTTGCCTCCCCATAAGATCCCAATGTTAGATTTGGCCAAAACCGAAAAAAATTAATTTCAATTTTTCGACCCAAAATCGACGGAGATATCTTCCAGGGCTTCCTATTGGATAGTATCAACGTACACGGGGCCAACAATTCAATTTTGAAAAATTTAAGTTTGCCTCCCCATAAGATCCCAATGTTAGATTTGGCCAAAACCGAAAAAAATTAATTTCAATTTTTCGACCCAAAATCGGGGGAGATATCTTCCAGGGGTTCCTATTGGATAGTATCAACGTACACGGGGCCAAAAATTCAATTTTAAAAAAATTAAGTTTGCCTCCCCGTAAGACCCCAATGTTAAATTTAGCCAAAACCGAAAAAAATTAATTTCACTTTTTCGACCCAAAATCGACGGAAATATCTTCCAGGGCTTCCTATTGGATAGTATCAACGCACACGGGGCCAACAATTCAATTTTGAAAAATTTAAGTTTGCCTCCCCATAAGATCCCAATGTTAGATTTGGCCAAAACCGAAAAAAATTAATTTCAATTTTTCGACCCAAAATCGACGGAGATATCTTCCAGGGCTTCCTATTGGATAGTATCAACGTACACGGGGCCAACAATTCAATTTTGAAAAATTTAAGTTTGCCTCCCCATAAGATCCCAATGTTAGATTTGGCCAAAACCGAAAAAAATTAATTTCAATTTTTCGACCCAAAATCGGGGGAGATATCTTCCAGGGGTTCCTATTGGATAGTATCAACGTACACGGGGCCAAAAATTCAATTTTAAAAAAATTAAGTTTGCCTCCCCGTAAGACCCCAATGTTAAATTTAGCCAAAACCGAAAAAAATTAATTTCACTTTTTCGACCCAAAATCGACGGAAATATCTTCCAGGGCTTCCTATTGGATAGTATCAACGCACACGGGGCCAACAATTCAATTTTGAAAAATTTAAGTTTGCCTCCCCATAAGATCCCAATGTTAGATTTGGCCAAAACCGAAAAAAATTAATTTCAATTTTTCGACCCAAAATCGACGGAGATATCTTCCAGGGCTTCCTATTGGATAGTATCAACGTACACGGGGCCAACAATTCAATTTTGAAAAATTTAAGTTTGCCTCCCCATAAGATCCCAATGTTAGATTTGGCCAAAACCGAAAAAAATTAATTTCAATTTTTCGACCCAAAATCGGGGGAGATATCTTCCAGGGGTTCCTATTGGATAGTATCAACGTACACGGGGCCAAAAATTCAATTTTAAAAAAATTAAGTTTGCCTCCCCGTAAGACCCCAATGTTAAATTTAGCCAAAACCGAAAAAAATTAATTTCACTTTTTCGACCCAAAATCGACGGAAATATCTTCCAGGGCTTCCTATTGGATAGTATCAACGCACACGGGGCCAACAATTCAATTTTGAAAAATTTAAGTTTGCCTCCCCATAAGATCCCAATGTTAGATTTGGCCAAAACCGAAAAAAATTAATTTCAATTTTTCGACCCAAAATCGACGGAGATATCTTGCAGGGCTTCCTATTGGATAGTATCAACGTACACGGGGCCAAAAATTCAATTTTAAAAAAATTAAGTTTGCCTCCCCGTAAGACCCCAATGTTAAATTTAGCCAAAACCGAAAAAAATTAATTTCACTTTTTCGACCCAAAATCGACGGAAATATCTTCCAGGGCTTCCTATTGGATAGTATCAACGCACACGGGGCCAACAATTCAATTTTGAAAAATTTAAGTTTGCCTCCCCATAAGATCCCAATGTTAGATTTGGCCAAAACCGAAAAAAATTAATTTCAATTTTTCGACCCAAAATCGACGGAGATATCTTCCAGGGCTTCCTATTGGATAGTATCAACGTACACGGGGCCAACAATTCAATTTTGAAAAATTTAAGTTTGCCTCCCCATAAGATCCCAATGTTAGATTTGGCCAAAACCGAAAAAAATTAATTTCAATTTTTCGACCCAAAATCGGGGGAGATATCTTCCAGGGGTTCCTATTGGATAGTATCAACGTACACGGGGCCAAAAATTCAATTTTAAAAAAATTAAGTTTGCCTCCCCGTAAGACCCCAATGTTAAATTTAGCCAAAACCGAAAAAAATTAATTTCACTTTTTCGACCCAAAATCGACGGAAATATCTTCCAGGGCTTCCTATTGGATAGTATCAACGCACACGGGGCCAACAATTCAATTTTGAAAAATTTAAGTTTGCCTCCCCATAAGATCCCAATGTTAGATTTGGCCAAAACCGAAAAAAATTAATTTCAATTTTTCGACCCAAAATCGACGGAGATATCTTCCAGGGCTTCCTATTGGATAGTATCAACGTACACGGGGCCAACAATTCAATTTTGAAAAATTTAAGTTTGCCTCCCCATAAGATCCCAATGTTAGATTTGGCCAAAACCGAAAAAAATTAATTTCAATTTTTCGACCCAAAATCGGGGGAGATATCTTCCAGGGGTTCCTATTGGATAGTATCAACGTACACGGGGCCAAAAATTCAATTTTAAAAAAATTAAGTTTGCCTCCCCGTAAGACCCCAATGTTAAATTTAGCCAAAACCGAAAAAAATTAATTTCACTTTTTCGACCCAAAATCGACGGAAATATCTTCCAGGGCTTCCTATTGGATAGTATCAACGCACACGGGGCCAACAATTCAATTTTGAAAAATTTAAGTTTGCCTCCCCATAAGATCCCAATGTTAGATTTGGCCAAAACCGAAAAAAATTAATTTCAATTTTTCGACCCAAAATCGACGGAGATATCTTGCAGGGCTTCCTATTGGATAGTATCAACGTACACGGGGCCAAAAATTCAATTTTAAAAAAATTAAGTTTGCCTCCCCGTAAGACCCCAATGTTAAATTTAGCCAAAACCGAAAAAAATTAATTTCACTTTTTCGACCCAAAATCGACGGAAATATCTTCCAGGGCTTCCTATTGGATAGTATCAACGCACACGGGGCCAACAATTCAATTTTGAAAAATTTAAGTTTGCCTCCCCATAAGATCCCAATGTTAGATTTGGCCAAAACCGAAAAAAATTAATTTCAATTTTTCGACCCAAAATCGACGGAGATATCTTCCAGGGCTTCCTATTGGATAGTATCAACGTACACGGGGCCAACAATTCAATTTTGAAAAATTTAAGTTTGCCTCCCCATAAGATCCCAATGTTAGATTTGGCCAAAACCGAAAAAAATTAATTTCAATTTTTCGACCCAAAATCGGGGGAGATATCTTCCAGGGGTTCCTATTGGATAGTATCAACGTACACGGGGCCAAAAATTCAATTTTAAAAAAATTAAGTTTGCCTCCCCGTAAGACCCCAATGTTAAATTTAGCCAAAACCGAAAAAAATTAATTTCACTTTTTCGACCCAAAATCGACGGAAATATCTTCCAGGGCTTCCTATTGGATAGTATCAACGCACACGGGGCCAACAATTCAATTTTGAAAAATTTAAGTTTGCCTCCCCATAAGATCCCAATGTTAGATTTGGCCAAAACCGAAAAAAATTAATTTCAATTTTTCGACCCAAAATCGACGGAGATATCTTCCAGGGCTTCCTATTGGATAGTATCAACGTACACGGGGCCAACAATTCAATTTTGAAAAATTTAAGTTTGCCTCCCCATAAGATCCCAATGTTAGATTTGGCCAAAACCGAAAAAAATTAATTTCAATTTTTCGACCCAAAATCGGGGGAGATATCTTCCAGGGGTTCCTATTGGATAGTATCAACGTACACGGGGCCAAAAATTCAATTTTAAAAAAATTAAGTTTGCCTCCCCGTAAGACCCCAATGTTAAATTTAGCCAAAACCGAAAAAAATTAATTTCACTTTTTCGACCCAAAATCGACGGAAATATCTTCCAGGGCTTCCTATTGGATAGTATCAACGCACACGGGGCCAACAATTCAATTTTGAAAAATTTAAGTTTGCCTCCCCATAAGATCCCAATGTTAGATTTGGCCAAAACCGAAAAAAATTAATTTCAATTTTTCGACCCAAAATCGACGGAGATATCTTCCAGGGCTTCCTATTGGATAGTATCAACGTACACGGGGCCAACAATTCAATTTTGAAAAATTTAAGTTTGCCTCCCCATAAGATCCCAATGTTAGATTTGGCCAAAACCGAAAAAAATTAATTTCAATTTTTCGACCCAAAATCGGGGGAGATATCTTCCAGGGGTTCCTATTGGATAGTATCAACGTACACGGGGCCAAAAATTCAATTTTAAAAAAATTAAGTTTGCCTCCCCGTAAGACCCCAATGTTAAATTTAGCCAAAACCGAAAAAAATTAATTTCACTTTTTCGACCCAAAATCGACGGAAATATCTTCCAGGGCTTCCTATTGGATAGTATCAACGCACACGGGGCCAACAATTCAATTTTGAAAAATTTAAGTTTGCCTCCCCATAAGATCCCAATGTTAGATTTGGCCAAAACCGAAAAAAATTAATTTCAATTTTTCGACCCAAAATCGACGGAGATATCTTCCAGGGCTTCCTATTGGATAGTATCAACGTACACGGGGCCAACAATTCAATTTTGAAAAATTTAAGTTTGCCTCCCCATAAGATCCCAATGTTAGATTTGGCCAAAACCGAAAAAAATTAATTTCAATTTTTCGACCCAAAATCGGGGGAGATATCTTCCAGGGGTTCCTATTGGATAGTATCAACGTACACGGGGCCAAAAATTCAATTTTAAAAAAATTAAGTTTGCCTCCCCGTAAGACCCCAATGTTAAATTTAGCCAAAACCGAAAAAAATTAATTTCACTTTTTCGACCCAAAATCGACGGAAATATCTTCCAGGGCTTCCTATTGGATAGTATCAACGCACACGGGGCCAACAATTCAATTTTGAAAAATTTAAGTTTGCCTCCCCATAAGATCCCAATGTTAGATTTGGCCAAAACCGAAAAAAATTAATTTCAATTTTTCGACCCAAAATCGACGGAGATATCTTCCAGGGCTTCCTATTGGATAGTATCAACGTACACGGGGCCAAAAATTCAATTTTAAAAAAATTAAGTTTGCCTCCCCGTAAGACCCCAATGTTAAATTTAGCCAAAACCGAAAAAAATTAATTTCACTTTTTCGACCCAAAATCGACGGAAATATCTTCCAGGGCTTCCTATTGGATAGTATCAACGCACACGGGGCCAACAATTCAATTTTGAAAAATTTAAGTTTGCCTCCCCATAAGATCCCAATGTTAGATTTGGCCAAAACCGAAAAAAATTAATTTCAATTTTTCGACCCAAAATCGACGGAGATATCTTCCAGGGCTTCCTATTGGATAGTATCAACGTACACGGGGCCAAAAATTCAATTTTAAAAAAATTAAGTTTGCCTCCCCGTAAGACCCCAATGTTAAATTTAGCCAAAACCGAAAAAAATTAATTTCACTTTTTCGACCCAAAATCGACGGAAATATCTTCCAGGGCTTCCTATTGGATAGTATCAACGCACACGGGGCCAACAATTCAATTTTGAAAAATTTAAGTTTGCCTCCCCATAAGATCCCAATGTTAGATTTGGCCAAAACCGAAAAAAATTAATTTCAATTTTTCGACCCAAAATCGGGGGAGATATCTTCCAGGGGTTCCTATTGGATAGTATCAACGTACACGGGGCCAAAAATTCAATTTTAAAAAAATTAAGTTTGCCTCCCCGTAAGACCCCAATGTTAAATTTAGCCAAAACCGAAAAAAATTAATTTCACTTTTTCGACCCAAAATCGACGGAAATATCTTCCAGGGCTTCCTATTGGATAGTATCAACGCACACGGGGCCAACAATTCAATTTTGAAAAATTTAAGTTTGCCTCCCCATAAGATCCCAATGTTAGATTTGGCCAAAACCGAAAAAAATTAATTTCAATTTTTCGACCCAAAATCGACGGAGATATCTTCCAGGGCTTCCTATTGGATAGTATCAACGTACACGGGGCCAAAAATTCAATTTTAAAAAAATTAAGTTTGCCTCCCCGTAAGACCCCAATGTTAAATTTAGCCAAAACCGAAAAAAATTAATTTCACTTTTTCGACCCAAAATCGACGGAAATATCTTCCAGGGGTTCCTATTGGATAGTATCAACGCACACGGGGCCAACAATTCAATTTTGAAAAATTTAAGTTTGCCTCCCCATAAGATCCCAATGTTAGATTTGGCCAAAACCGAAAAAAATTAATTTCAATTTTTCGACCCAAAATCGACGGAGATATCTTCCAGGGCTTCCTATTGGATAGTATCAACGTACACGGGGCCAACAATTCAATTTTGAAAAATTTAAGTTTGCCTCCCCATAAGATCCCAATGTTAGATTTGGCCAAAACCGAAAAAAATTAATTTCAATTTTTCGACCCAAAATCGACGGAGATATCTTCCAGGGCTTCCTATTGGATAGTATCAACGTACACGGGGCCAAAAATTCAATTTTAAAAAAATTAAGTTTGCCTCCCCGTAAGACCCCAATGTTAAATTTAGCCAAAACCGAAAAAAATTAATTTCACTTTTTCGACCCAAAATCGACGGAAATATCTTCCAGGGCTTCCTATTGGATAGTATCAACGCACACGGGGCCAACAATTCAATTTTGAAAAATTTAAGTTTGCCTCCCCATAAGATCCCAATGTTAGATTTGGCCAAAACCGAAAAAAATTAATTTCAATTTTTCGACCCAAAATCGACGGAGATATCTTCCAGGGCTTCCTATTGGATAGTATCAACGTACACGGGGCCAAAAATTCAATTTTAAAAAAATTAAGTTTGCCTCCCCGTAAGACCCCAATGTTAAATTTAGCCAAAACCGAAAAAAATTAATTTCACTTTTTCGACCCAAAATCGACGGAAATATCTTCCAGGGGTTCCTATTGGATAGTATCAACGCACACGGGGCCAACAATTCAATTTTGAAAAATTTAAGTTTGCCTCCCCATAAGATCCCAATGTTAGATTTGGCCAAAACCGAAAAAAATTAATTTCAATTTTTCGACCCAAAATCGACGGAGATATCTTCCAGGGCTTCCTATTGGATAGTATCAACGTACACGGGGCCAACAATTCAATTTTGAAAAATTTAAGTTTGCCTCCCCATAAGATCCCAATGTTAGATTTGGCCAAAACCGAAAAAAATTAATTTCAATTTTTCGACCCAAAATCGGCGAAGATATCTTCCAGGGGTTCCTATTGGATAGTATCAACGCACACGGGGCCAAAAATTCAATTTTAAAAAATTTAAGTTTGCCTCCCCATAAGACCCCAATGTTAGATTCGGCCAAAACCGAAAAAAATTAATTTCAATTTTTCGACCCAAAATCGACGGAGATATCTTCCAGGGGTTCCTATTGGATAGTATCAACGTACACGGGGCCAAAAATTCAATTTTAAAAAAATTAAGTTTGCCTCCCCGTAAGACCCCAATGTTAAATTTAGCCAAAACCGAAAAAAATTAATTTCACTTTTTCGACCCAAAATCGACGGAAATATCTTCCAGGGGTTCCTATTGGATAGTATCAACGCACACGGGGCCAACAATTCAATTTTGAAAAATTTAAGTTTGCCTCCCCATAAGATCCCAATGTTAGATTTGGCCAAAACCGAAAAAAATTAATTTCAATTTTTCGACCCAAAATCGACGGAGATATCTTCCAGGGCTTCCTATTGGATAGTATCAACGTACACAGGGCCAACAATTCAATTTTGAAAAATTTAAGTTTGCCTCCCCATAAGATCCCAATGTTAGATTTGGCCAAAACCGAAAAAAATTAATTTCACTTTTTCGACCCAAAATCGATGGAAATATCTTCCAGGGGTTCCTATTGAATAGTATCAACGCACACGGGGCCAAAAATTCAATTTTAAAAAATTTAAGTTTGCCTCCCCATAAGACCCCAATGTTAAATTTAGCCAAAAGCGAAAAAAAATTAATTTCAATTTTTCGACCTAAAATCAACGGAAATATCTTCCAGGGGTCCCTATTGGATAGTATCAACGCATACTGGACCAAAATTGCACTTTTAAAAAATTAAGTTTGTCTCCCCATAAGGTGTCAATATTAACTTTGGCCAAAATCGCAAAAAGCGCTTTTCCTTTTCTCGTTCCGGAATCACTCATTCGAAATTAAGACAGTTCACCCCCTTCGGTGCTTAGAAACTCATTCAATTGGGAAACAAAGCTTTACCAGTAGCTCTGCACAATTCTGGAATTAGGTAAATGATTTCATCTTTGCCAGCCCGTCGATCGCGAGCAGATGATCTGGTAACAAGAAGTGGTTGGGTAGGATGCCGGATTGTAATGCCATATTTCGTCCTGTAGTAATCCATATACCGAACAATTCGATCGTCTCTTCTCGAGTGGAAGGTACCCTCTGGACTTTGATTAAAATCCACATCATCAATCCGATATGTGTTATTATTATAGCTAGTGAGGACCGTAAGTCCAATTACTTCAGCCTTGAAAGCATTTTGATAATCGCTGCCAGGTCTCCTTCTAACTTTCTCCAAAATGTGAAGAAGAGTCTCTTGCCTCATAATCTTATGATTAATTTCTGCACACATGAGAATTGACGTTTCATGTTGACGAATTGATGTGATATAGCCAGGCCACAGTTCGAACTGGTACTCCCTAATTTCCACCTGTTAAAAAGTTTTTTCTTTAATCCATCGCAGAAATTCGGGTTTTTCGATTATATTATAAATTGTGCAAATTGATCATAATATATTAAATAAAGCGCAGATGAAATGTCAGGATCAAATTTTAAAATTCAATAAAACTGTCGTTCAATAAAATTGAAAAAAAAATGCCAATCTCTTCTTTCATATGCAAAATGAGCCCCTGACACTTCACAGCATCAAGTAATTAAAAGAGGACCACATTTTCGGATTCAAACTTTTCTTAATAATGTTAACTGTTATGGTAACATACCTTAGCATTGGGATCGAAGTAATTACGCCCAACCAACTGGAGTTGCAAGAACTCCAAACATTTTCTTGTCAAGATGTTATAGAACTGAAGATAATGGGGATCCCCGTGGACCATCTCACCTACTAGCTTTATGGTAAGACGAATTTCCTGATCGTCTGTTTCTCGTGTCGCATATAATTCCAAATTCTATGGCAAATAATTGAGACACTTTTTACTATATTTTACTCTATGAATAATATATTATAAAATATATATATATATATTAAAAATAATAATAAGGGGATCGATTATGAGTGTGCAAATTCAGTTTGGCAAATCCATAAAAATTGGAAAATAAATTCTATTGTTGTAATTGAGTTAAATTGTATAGAACTATGCTCTATTTAATTTTAATTTAGAAGTATCGAAAGTATGTGATATTGCATGGATCAGTTAATATTGCATATACAGTTAACATAATCGTGGAATTTAAATAACAGATAGGTTATACAATTGAATGATTGAAATATAATTTTTATAATAATTGTTAAACGTATATTGAAAATTCAATAATTTAAATTTTTTGATGATCGAAAAAATTTCAACCAATGTCTTGAATAAATAGATAAACCAACATAATCATTCTCACCTGTCCCACAGAAGCCAGTACAGTAGTAGTGTACAAAACAGTGCCATCGAAAATGTACGAGCCCAGCTTTTCTCTATGCTGGCGAACTAAGCCCTTCTTGGTGCTCGTGTGGTCCTCCTCAGGAAAAAAATCCACCCTGTACTGAAATAGGCACCATTCAGGTTTAGTCAAAATTTTGAAGTAGTTCGATTGTAGCTCCACCTTTGTTCCAGATGAACCCTTCTTGGAGTTGGCGTGTTCTGGACGAGTTTTTAGTACTTCCGAGCTGATGATCCTTCGACCTCTCATGGCACCTCTTCCCAAGGTCGAGCTGCCATCATTTCCAAGAGTTTGAGGTGGTAAGTCAATTTCTTGCCTTGACGATTCTGGAGACACTGCTGGATCTTCCTGAGGAACTGGGTCTGTCGATTCCCTTTCGGGACGTTGCATCGCCTCTCGAATCTTTGAAAATTTGGAAAATTTTTAAAAATTTCCTTTTTTTGTAATCAACATCGTTTTTAAAAAACTCAAATTTTTTTCTAATTGCCTCCACTATTTAAAATTGCCTATTAAAAATTTTAATAAAAAATAAAAAAAATAAATAAATAAGAAAAAATATTATTAAAACCACTTTTAAAAACATTTTTAAAAATCACGTGTTTCAGTGATTTTGAATTTCGAAATTGTCGAAAAAAAGTTGCGATGTCTTTCCTAATTTTTGAGATATTGAGAAAGAAGTGATGTGCGACTAAACTCTATTGACTATTACACTAAAGTGTTTTCTAATTGCCAGAAGACAGATATAGGTGTAAGCCTCCATGACATTTTTTTATTTACTACAATCATTGTCTGGAGTTGTTTATTTCCGTTGGTAATTTATCAATGTTACCGATAGAAGTCTCAATTGGCTCGTCAGTGCTACTTGCGATGCTGAGGACACGGTTTGAGGTTGGTGAACAACTCCACGCCTGCCGAGTAGACGTTGTGCAGCTTCCGATGGCTTCTCAGCGCTTCTCACTCCACGCGCTCTTCCCCTGCACCATCCTACTGGCTTTCCCTCCATGGATGCTGTCCCTACGTGTTAGTAAACACAACAAAAATCAGATGTAACTATATATATATATATATATATCTATCAAAAAATTCTCTCTTCTTTCGCTGTTTATTTTTTACGGGTAGAGCTCGCGCATGTAAAATCTATAAAAATTGATGTTCTTGTTACCAAACATATATGTATATATGAAATCTGCCTCACGATTTTTTGGATCCATAATTTTTTTTGGGCATTTTTTTTTTCTATAGTTTCACTTCATTTTTTTTTATGACAATTGACAAGCAACAAGTATTGACAATTCACTATACAATGTTTTGACAATTATTGTTTAAATATGGATAATATAATATGTTAATTAATTCACCTATATAGATGATGAGGAGTTAAGTCAGTTCAGCCGACACTGTCCACCTTTTGCTGGCTGCTGCGCCCTTTGTTCTGAGAAATGAAGGACATTCTTAAGTTTTGTTTTACCCACCCCTGGCTTTGTTTACATTTTCGGCAAGTTCCGTTTTGGCGACACGTGATGGGTCGGGAGGGGGGGGGGGGGGGGGTGACCTTCTAACAAAGGAAGAATCAAAGTTGACGCGATACATCACCCGCGCATCTATTCGAGAGCGACACTTCATTTTTTGTGAGGAAAAAGTGAGAAAATTTTTTTTTTTTTTTTTTTAATTGCTGCGTATGTATGATCAATTCAGGACGTGGAAAAGCCTGGAATATAAGAATAATGCAAAGAAAATGGTGAAATGTTTTGGAAATATTTTGAAATAAGGCAATTTTTACACCTTTTACATTTCATTTTTAAGTTAACATGAATTTCAAAAAAAGGAATAAATTGACAGGCAAAACAAAAAATGGCGGGACTTTTGAAACGCGCGGTAAGTTTGAAATCGGAACGAAAAGCGCGGGAATCTTTAGTTATTTCATTTACTCATAACTTTGATCTGCAATTTCGAAAGATTTCAAAACGAAACGTAAAAGAACAGGCGCGAATTTTTCTTTCAATTTACTCACAATTTTCAGTGACAATTTCATCAGTTAACAGTATCATTAATTAATTAATCATTCATAATAAATTATACTAATATAATGCACGAAAATCCGAGAAAAAAAAAACATCGAATGAAACAGCTGTTCATTGGACCAGAAAGACGCGCGCGAAATTGTTACCCAATCACTTACAACATTCGAAATTCAAAACTGTATTGATTTTCTATGAACACTTACGGAAAAATTTGAAAACTCTGATGAGTTTTGAGCAATATGTACGTCTTCCCGGCTTTATAATTGTTCAGAGGAATCACTGACATGTGCTGCAGTCCAAGTTCTAGATCGTTATAATTTTTTTCTTCGATGCTACAATAGCGCCGAAATTTCAATACTCCATCGAGCTTCGTGATTGGCCGAGAATGAAGCGCGCCCCCACCACTCCAGGTTTAAACTGTAATTTGTTCCACCCCTGCTTGTTGGATTCCCGGAAACCAGGGGTGTGTAAATCAACAAAAACTCATAAAAAAAAATAATAATAATGAAGTCCTGTCACATTTGGAAGAAGGCCGATTGAATTGCCGTCAATTAATTGACATTTTCTTTAAAATGATGAATTACAAAATCACGAAATTAATATTGAATTGCAATTTTTTTTCGGCAAGGGGGGGGGGGAGCGGGAGAAAACCGGAAACTAAAAAATCCGCAAATTCCCCAGAACACATCTTAAATATTTATTGGGCCCGAAGTGTCCACATAAACGCAAGATTGCGTTTGGCCAATCGTTAATGTATACACTTAGCTCAGAATTCAAGCGGCCCATTCGATTGAATGAAATTCCCCCTCCAAAACTCAAAGCGTAGTTACAAATTGCCAGTAGCAATCACGAGCGCAACAGTGAAACACGGAACTGCCGGAAATGCATCTCCACGCTTTGATAATCGTGTTTTGTTTACTCATTGTCAGTGATTTTGTTTGTACAATAAAAATAACCGGAAAGAATGATAGTGGAGAGAGTACACTGGAGAAATTGGTGAAATTATTTGCGCGACCTGGTGCTTTTAAAAGAGTTGATGAAATATTGGGGGATAATTCAATTGATGAGGAGATAACTACTGCGTGTCCCAAAGGCGAGGAGGGACTTGATTGTCGAAGAGCTGAAGCTAGAAGATCCGTTGATTGTCCCAGTGGTAATGATGGAGACATGAGAATGTTTCATAAAATTGCCGCCTTTTTTTTAAATTTAAATAACGTAGTGAGTTAACGGTGAAAATATAACGTTATCCCAATTTATCATCCAATGTGTACTGTCAATGTCCCAGTCACCGCACGGGTCCCAAATCGCGGACATTTTTTAACCGCTGAAATGCAATTACAGCGTTGAATATTCACTTGCAGTTTGTTCATATCACGGGAGACACCCAAGAAAACGCACTAAAACAGATTTGGTTTGAATCAATAAGAAGTTAGGATCGTTCAAATGTTCATCCACGGACTAGGCGTAAGGTGTGCAGTAAGTGGGACTTTGACGGTAGTTGAGTGCTGAAGCGAGTCAAGCTCACCTCCGCGCACGTTTTTTGACGGGTATCTCGGAAGTGAGGAGAGATGGAGGAAAATCGATATGGAACTTTTTGTAGACACAACTAAGTTCTACAAGAAAGTTCTCATGGAGATTATCACACCTTTCGTAAGTTCCGAGATATTCATTGGAAGACCGGGTTTGCGGACGGATCCCAGTTCTACGGTTTGGCGAGAAACTTGTTAAGGTTCAGTAGTTTGTACCGATTTGTGTGATTTTTCTGAACTGTTCAGGGGCTGAGTTGAGTCATGTAGATATTGGGATGAGTCAAGTAGATCGACTTGCGTCAAGTGAAAATCGACTTGAATCAACTTGAGTCAAGTGAAGATCGGCTTGAGTCAAGTGAAGATCTACTTGAATCGAGTGAAGATCAACTTGAGTCATGTGGATATCGACTTGAGCCAAGTGAAGATCGGCTTGAGTCAAGTGAAGATCTACTTGAATCGAGTGAAGATCAACTTGAGTCATGTGGATATCGACTTGAGCCAGGTGAAGATCGGCTTGAGTCAAGTGAAGATCTACTTGAATCGAGTGAAGATCAACTTGAGTCATGTGGAGATCGACTTGAGTCAAGCGAAGATCGACTTGAGTCATGTGAATATATACTTGAATCGAGTGAAGATCGACTTGAGGCATGTGAAGATCGACTTGAGTCATGTGAAGATCGACTTGAGTCATGTGAAGATCGACTTGAATCGAGTGAAGATCGATTCGAGTCAAGTGAAGATCTACTTGACTCGAGTGAAGATCAACTTGAGTCATGTGAAGATCGACTTGAGTCGTGTGAAGGTCGACTTGAATCGAGTGAAGATCAACTTGAGTCATGTGGAGATCGACTTGAGTCAAGTGAAGCTCAACTTGAGTCACGCGAAGATCGACGTGAGTCAAGTGAAGATCAATTTGAGTCCCGCGAAGATCGATTCTGGTCAAGTCACCCACTCATACCTAACCCAAGTCATTGAAATCTCCTTGAAATAAGTGAAAACTTGAAATAACTCAGTTCGAGTGCGATGAAATAGGATGAAATGAGGACCCACATCTAAAACTGAAAGTTCCCTGAGCGTATCTCAACTCTGTTGGACCAAAGGAGATCTATGAAAAAATCATTAGCAATTTTCAGAGAAATAAATGACAATTTAATTAACGTCTCATAATAATTTTGGTTGCTCACGCATACACTCCTTAACAATCAAAGCAGTTTTTGCAATCTAACTGTTTCTAAAATTGGAAACTAGCGTTAACGAAAATGGATTTTTCTAATGAATATTTTTGATTTTTTTTTTTTTTTTTTTTTTTTTTTTTTTTTTTTTTTTTGAGAACAAAATATAGTAATGAAAATACATTCGTATTTTCGACAAATGCGTATAAGCAAATATAAAATATGAAATTGCACTTATTACGTGTGAACTCAGTCAGTTGGAAAATGGTGGAAAAAAGGGGGGGGGGGGAAATGGTTCTGCTTGGGATGAAAGTAGAAAACGAAATAATCGCATTTTTTTCATTATAAGTTTCTTAATGTTTGCACACTAAATTACAACGACGTACGATCTCGACTAGGTACTTCCGGTAATTATGAAAACTCGTGGATTTTCCGCATACAGACAATGTGCCGTCCTTGACAATTGAGCCACTCCCATGATAACTATTTAGTGTGACCATAAAGCCATAGAATTTAAAAATAATTGCAAATAAAAGTATGTTGGCGGGGGGGAGAGAATTTTGCGTGATACTGTTGGAATTCAACCGCGATTACGAAATTTTTTTTCACACTCCATTTTCCGGTTATTCAATCAGTTCAGTTATTCAATCTGCTCCTGTAATGGGTAACGTAATCGAATTAATTAGCCTTTCCATGAATTTCAGTGAATTCAAATGACTTTAATTCTACGTTGAAAGTTCGGGGAATCGTCGAATTAAATTGCGTTAGACTGTGCTGTTTGAGGAGCCCATTTTGCCCCATAGCAAAAAAAAAAATGCAATATGGAATATTAAAAGTATATTCAAATTTTTCCCGCGCCGGAATTTTCGGCAGGGGACAAGGCGCGTCAAACTCAAAACATTCCCGCCAAAATGATCCATGATCGATAGATCCTGATCAATCAGATTCTGGGTTTGCAAATTGAGCAGGAAAAAAGTGCGACTGATGCGGAGGACCTTTTAGTCATTGGTAACGGTATTAATACGGCCGCACTGAAAATACCACTGTGCGCGAAGGGTTCTGCGCATGCGCAAACCCACTTTTCTGCCTCCTGCATTGCAAAAGTCGTTTGCGTCTCGTTTCCCAAACGCAAATTCGTCAGAAAAGGATCTTCTAAATAGATGAACTATTTTTTGGGTTAAATTTTTGGGCTCCAACTAATTAACGCATTGAAATATTAATTGAAAATTGTTGGCGATAAATATAACGAATTATAGAAAGGGTCATAAACTTTTGTTTTGACTGTACGTGTTGAGTATCCTTAAGAAGTCGGGCAGTGCAATCGAAATAGAAAAAAGCCGTTTAGGCATGTATTGAAATTGTTCCAGATTCCTAAAAAGTCTGTTTTCCATTTTCAGGTGACTGCTATTGCTATAGTTGTGCAGTGGCGGGTCCAGAGATGTGGGCGTCCTGTTGCCGAGAAAGCTCCAAGTGTTGCTCGCACCTAGCAGCAGCGTGTCGCAACTGCGATCATCCCACGTTGGTACCATTCTGCGCTAAACATTTTAAAAAATGCATCGACAATCCCATCGACGCGACGACCACCTCAACAACACTAGAACGCCCCACTGTCGTCTGAAACTTGAAGACCACGTTTAAGAAACATTGTTGGGAAGATTGCGAATTCCGGAGTTTCACGTGGCAATTCTGTCCCAAGCACAGATTGCACGTTTTTTTTTTTATCCATTATGTAATGGGAATTTCCGTATAAGATTGACGATCCTGCTCGACTGGTTGACAATCTGGAAATTTCACTCGGTCATAACGCCATCGACGAGCGATATTTGAGCATTTTAAGTCGAAGGGGTCAATGATTATTTTGTTTTATAGCGAGATCATGAGAATCGAGAAGTTTTAAAAATTTGAGGAAATATAAGGTACAGAACATACTGGACCAGTGTGTTATATATATATATATATTGTGAAAATCTTTTTTTTTTCAAGATGTACTAACAAAATTATGGTCAAAAAATCTGTTACAAAATTAAAAAAAAAAAGATTTTCGGAAAATTAGTTGGTAGATAACTATAAACATTTTGGTTCTTGCGATGACATTTCTTTTTGAAATTTCAAAAAGATCATAAAAAAATTTCAAAATGTTGGGCCACGTGAAAATAAAAAAAACATAATAGAGATAATAATTAAGAACACTCAACTTGAGTGGCGCAAATTTTGCGAATGAATTTTCTCTTTTTTCAGTAATTAAAAAAATTAATTTATACATTTTTAAATATTAGTAAAACAATGGAAAATATTTTTCCCTGTAATATCGCCTGAAAATAAATTTTACGCTCTCTGCTATTAGGTACTCTGTACGTAAAGTTGAAGTTTTTCTTCTAGGAGGGATCGGGTGAGATATTCCAGAAATAGTGGATATATTTTTACAATAGGCAACATTCAATTTTTTACTTTTCCACTTGCTCAATTGAATTGAAAATTGGAAATCGATGATCGACGCAAAAAAACAATTTTTTTTGAATGTATCAGGTTTCTGCCTCATAAGCAAGAATTTTTTTAACGCCTTTGCGCGGTAGCGTTAACAGCTGGGTGTTCGTGGCCCGCATCTGGTCCACGTGGTCCCAGGCTCGAAACCTCGTGCGCGCACTCTTCTGTCGCGCTTAAGTCTTCTTCAGCAAATCCCCTCATCAACAGATTATGTCAAGAACTACTTTACATATAATTCACGTCAATTCTTCCTCAACAATTTCTGAAAGATTGGAGAGCGACAGCTGCTGATATTTCCTATCAAGAGTCCGGTGGCGCGGGCTGCGCACGCGCAGTTCCTTTTTCCGCCGCGCTGGTGTCGCGTCGGTTTCAGTCTCACGGTTTTCGATAATTTCTGTATATATCGATAGTTTCTTTCGTGTCTCGTTTTTACTATAGAAATCAAGGACTACTTTACATATAATTTACGTCAATTCTTCCTCAATATTTTTAAATCAATAATTTCTGAAAGATTGGAGAGCGACAGCTCCTGATATTTTATATCACGAGTCGGGTGGCGCGTGCTGCGCACGCGCAGTTCCTTATTCCGCCGCGCTGGTGTCGCGTCGGTTTCGGTCTTACGGTTTTCGATAATTTCGATATATATCGATAGTTTCTTTCGTGTCTCGTTTTTACTATTCTTCCTCAATATTTCTAAATCAATAATTTCTGAAAGATTGGAGAGCGACAGCTCCTGATATTTCCCATCAAGAGTCCGGTGGCGCGTGCTGCGCACGCGCAGTTCCTATTTCCGCCGCGTTGGTGTCGCGTCGGTTTCGGTCTTACGGTTTTCGATAATTTCGATATATATCGATAGTTTCTCTCGTTTCTCCTTTTTAGTATAGGATTCTGGTACCTTAGATATCTATACGTGGTCTATTGGGTGACATTGCGCATGCGCGCGCCTTTCCTCGGCTTCTGCCGGTGTGTTTCCGACTCGTCCAGATGAGAACTTGCGTTCCATATTTACTACAACCTTGTTCCTACATTTAAACAATCTGCGATTTTATTGTCCCCGTCCTGCCCCATCCATCAATTTCAATATGTTATTTCATTGGCTCCTGCGGTCACTGGGTTATATAGATATATGTATCTTGTGAAGAGTATATCTATATAATCAATAGTGAATATTTCAAATTTCGCTAAAAAAAAAATTGTTGAAAATTTGAACGCCACCTGACGCGATTTGCAAACGAGTTGTTAAAAAAAAAAACAAGCAACGTGGCGAAGGAATAAATCAACAGTAATCGAGTACAATCATTGACAAGCTTTATTTTTTTTTACCTTTGTTTTTTTTTTAACTTTAATTTTTTTTTCTTGTTTTGTAACATTCAGTTATTATCTGCTAAATCCTAGCGATTCGAAAATTTATGGGGTGGCATTCATGGGGCGGGGGGGTGAGCAAAGGGTAATTCATAAATTTTTATCATTCAATCAGTGACGGTGTTAAAAATTCCAAGAATGAATTTCGGAGCAATGAATTTTCATTCATTTCTTTTCATTTTTTTTAAGTCTCTTTCTCTCTCTGTCTCACTCTCTCTCTCTCTCCCTAGTTATGATTGTTCTCTTTTTTTTTAAGCCGAAACAAATGTCAATTTTGAGTCACTCCTGAACACGTGGGGGAGATTCGAAATTTGAAAATTCGCGGGATTGTGTCTGTCACGTGATTAACTGTCTCAGTGTTAGAATGTAAAAAAGGGTTCAACGCTTCTGCCGAAACTACTCAGTGAATTAAATTAATTTTTTTTTTACTAAAAATTGTGACTTTTTAGTCACGAAATTTTTTTCCATTTTTTTTTACAAAATTTCGAATTTGAAATCTCAAATTTTTTGAATATTCTCACAACAGAGAAAAAAATTGAAGACTCGAATTTCGGAATACCCAAAATTTTCTAATTTCAGATTTTGAAGCTTGAATTCAAAATTTTGAAAAAAAAAAAATTTACAAAAAGTTCTCAAAAAAAAAAATTTTCCAACCCAAATTTTCACAATCCTCAACTTCCCCAAAGTATTTATTATAAACTTGTCATCACTACGACAGACACACCTGCCACATCATTGAAAATTTAATTCTCCCCTCAAAACACTTTCTCCCAGGTCTTGTGATCCCCCTAGGAAACGTCTAAATATTCCTTTACGATTGATTGGATTATAAATTATTCAGTTCGAGATTCCTCGTCTCAATGTTCATTGTTCCTTAATGTTTCTACGTCCCTTAGCACCAATGCAGATCCAGAGGACAAGATCAAAAAAATATATTTCATTTGATTAACAAATTCGCTATCGAAAGCGAATTCGGATTACAACTTGAAATTGCGTCGAACTCAGGATCTGCCAAAAGTTTTTTCATCCAAAAGTTTTTGGCAAAAAAAAAATCATCAAAATATGAATATTTTGCTCATTTGAATTTTGCCGCCATTCATGATTTTGTGATTAAGTTTGTGACTGGAAAAAAAAAATAACAAAAAAACATTTTCTGCCGTGCAATTTACTCTTCTTTTTTTCTCTTTCTATTCTACAATTAAGATTGTTTTTTTTTTCATTGATTTTTCATCGTTATTATGCAATTGCAGAAGAGTTAAAATGACGTTAGTTATGTTGACAACTTTCAGTTCGTTCGAGCTCAATTTACCTATTGCCACGTACAAAGAGAGATTGATATTATGCCTATGTTTTTAGTTTATTTAATTGTAATTCTATACGAATTTTTATCGAGATTATAGGTCTATTACAGTTATTTTTTTAAAGTGAAGTAGGACGATTGCTTCTAGATTTTTTTTCTCACATTTTGAGTTTGCCAACGATCGAGTTTGTTGATCCATTCATAATTTTTTTAAGTTTTTTTTTTGTTTTTTTTTTGCAAAGATCCATATTTGTGGTAGTAACAAACAGATTTATTCTCCCTTGAGAACACTGATATAAATTATACAAATTAATTGGAATTAGTGGTAAATTTGAAAGAAAAGGGGATGTAATCAACGAAACATATTGATTAATTTTTTTTTTTTTTTTTTACAATTCGAGAGAATCTCGGCCTAGCAATATTTTGGAGCCAAGTGGTAAATTGTGTACGAGGATTTTTGGGAAGTTAGAAACTGTAAATTGACGTAAAAATGAAAAGTTTAATTGAGTATTTTTTGAGGGGCAATTATTTTTATGAACATAATTTTTTATAATTTAATTAATAGTTTTACAAGAGGTCTAAGAGTTTTTCTGGGAATTTTTTTGACGTAAAAAATTGGTGGAAGGAGAACTTCGATATTTCGAAATCTATGGGAGATATGGAAATCTTTGTAAGAACTTTTTTGTAGAGAATTGAATTTCCTGTAAAAACTGTCTCTTAAGTTTTTTTCATAGACCTGATAGTTTAGGAGATATTTACGAAATACTAGAGAGTTTTGATGAATCACGATGGATCGAAAATGGATTTTCGAAAAATTTCGAAAAAATTAAAAAAAAAATGTTTTCGATATTTTTATCATTTTCAAAATTTCAAAAAATTGAGTTGACTCTCAAGACGGGGAAGAAAATACTGAAAAGCAGTTGAAGATTTTTTTCTCAACTCTACAGATTTGATTTTTGCTATTTCCTTTTTTTCAAATTTCCATTTCTCAATGTCCAACAACTTAAAAGTTTTCGTGTCATTTCACGATAAGATAAGGGAGATATCGAAATGTGCCATAATGCAAAGTTGTAGGTCCCATCTCGCTCTACAAAAAAGGTGTCTATAAAAATTTCGCTATCTCGTTCCAATTTCGAGATATCAGCTGAAAAGTGACTTGAGACAAGAACCGACCCAAACCCACCACTTTCCTACTGTCTTGTTCAATGTTGCTGGCAAAATTTCGTACACCAAATACACTCAGCTCCTCACAAAAAAAAAAAAAAAAAATGCCACACGAGATCGGCAAAAAAATTAATTCCCATCCAAAAAAACAGAAAGTAGAAATTGTTAAAGAAAATGAAAGAAACAAATGACTTGGCCTTATCACTCTTCCATTCTCGCTCCGGAACCCATTCACTCGACACACCGTCCACACACTCGTCATTTTGGGCTGGTTGGGGGGTGGGGGGGGGGGTAAGGGGGCCTGCGCAAAAATTTACGCAAAAAAGAATGTCTCACCTCAGTCCAACGACTTCGGCACAACCTCACTAAATACTCACAGTTCAAAAAGGGGCGGGAAAAAACTTAAAGAGATATACACAGAATACAGGTACTGCGGCCAGACAAAAAAAAAAAGAAAAAAAAAAAACCTGGCCGCAAGATTCGCAAAGTGCCTTAAAAAACGAATATCATTGTCACCTCACACACCTCAAAAATTCATCATTTTCACTCGTCTTCCCCCTGAAAAACACCTCCAATAATCAATTGATGCAACAGTCAAATCTCTGTCGATAACACCTCACTCAAAAAGTTCAACCTCCAAAATCACGTTTCACAATTTTTGCCTTTTTTGGCAAAAAAAAAAGAATAAAAAAAAACAAGCGCCATTCACCAATCACATTGTTGCGCTCGACGGAAATCTTTGGTGTTTCCATTAATCAACTCTGTCCATTAAATTTCCGTTTCCGCTTTTTGAAATTTGTAGAAAAAAATTTGGGAAACATTCGACGAAAAAAAATGAAGAACAATGATTTTCTTCTACTGAGATTATCCCTCACATTTTTTCCATTCGGCAAAAGTTCTTTCAGTGGCTTTTCCAAAAAAAGTCTTATGCACTCGGTTACGTTTTCCAATTGTGGGGATGTGCTCTTGGTGGTGCTTGGCTTGTTTGTCCTTGTGAAGCTTGTGATGGTATCATATCTAGTAGATACTGTCTTTGTAGATCAGCAGCTTGTCTTTGTAATTCTACAAGTCCTTTGCCACCAGCTGCTTGTGCCATTGCTATTTGATAGGGATAGAGAAGGGGATTGAAGGGGGGCATCATGTGGGCTGGTAGGGGCTGATGTGGGGGTAATCCTGGAACTGGATTTTTTGCTAATTCTCGAAGTAATTGTTGTTGTAGTGCTGCTGCTGCTGCTGCATGATGGGGTGAAAATTTGCCACCCTCGGCGAGCTTTACGAGAGGGTGCTCCTGCATTTTTTGCGATGGAGGTGTGGGAGCTGGGGGTGGTGCTTGTTGGACTGTTGGTGGTGGGGCTGGGGGTGTTGCTACTCTTCGCGTTGGTGTGACGGATTTTGGAACTGGCTTCGGTGGTGGATCTGGGCTTGGACTCGCTGCTTGCGCCAACTTCTGCTCCATCTCGTGCTCCTGCTGCAGGGCCTTTACAAATGCCGTTTTTAACCTGGAGATGGAAATATTAGGATTTTTTTAATACTGTGAGGGTTTGAGAGAAAAATTGAAATCGATATGGGATTAGGATTTTTATCACAAGGTATCGGGTAGTGAATGCTAGTACTCATGAGCTCTTGTTTGGATGGACAAGGGGTGTGTGTGTGTGTGTGCGGGTGGGTGGGTGTGGGTAGGTGGGTGGGTGGGTGGGTGTGGGTGGGTGGGTGGGTGGGTGTGGGTGGGTGTGGGTGTAGGTGGGTGTAGGTGGGTGGATGGGTGCGGGTAGGTGAGTGGGTGGGTGTGGGTAGGTGGGGGGGGGGTGTGGGTAGGTGAGGGGGTGGGTGTGGGTGGGTGGGTGTAGGTGGGTGGGTGGATGTGGGTAGGTGAGTGGGTGGGTGGGTGTAGGTGAGTGGGTGGGTGTGGGTAGGTGGGGGGGGGAGGTGAGTGGGTGGATGTGGGTGGGTGTGTGTGTGTAGGTGGGTGCGTATGGGTGGTAATTTTTTTAGTATTGTTTTTACAAAAAAAAAAAATTTTAACAACCACAATTTGAGTCAAAGTGAGAAGTGCAAAAATCAAAAAGTCAAAGTGAAATATTCGCTTTTCTCAATGAAAATGAAAATGAAAATGAAAATCCAAATTTGTCCCCAATGATCCGAAACAAATAATACACGCTGGTGACACTCATTTTATGAAAATTAATCGTAAAGTTTTGGTCACAATAAATACTAAAAGTTGATTTAGAAATCTCGGAATAACCCAAAATATTCGGATTATAATTTGGAACCAGTTGGAGAGCATGAATATAACCGAAAGTTTTGACAACTTCTCCATGGCTGGCAAGTCGCGAGTCCGCCGAATAATTCAGGCTAAACTTCCAAACTTTGCTTGAAAATTCCCAAAACTTTCGTCGAATTAATAAAACATAGGTAAAATAGAGGATGATAAGTCCTGCACTGATTACAAATTGTTTTATAAATATCTAAGCAAGGTTTGCCCATTATTTAGACACGAACGTTGAAAATTATTTGTCCATAACTTTTTCTTGCTCTCTTTTCTATTGTCAAAAATGACGGAAAGAAAACTTTGAAAATTTTGGATAATTTTTCCAAATCTTGTTCACAAATTTGCCATTTTTTCTTAATTCCTAGTGGCGGGAAAATTCAAATACTTGAGAAGTGAAAACTGTCGAATGAATAATTACCGATTTGTGTGTTCGGCTTTTAGTGCTTTTTTCACGTTAGTTGTGACACAATGTTCACAGATAACACGTGGATCTCTTCCAGCTGGTGGTCGCAAAAATGTCGCATGCTGTCCACGTGGTCCCTCTTTTTTCCCACTTGTCGCTGGTTTTTCCCACTTCCAAACAGGTGTAAAATCAGTCTTGCACTGGGTGCACTCAAATGGCTCGGGTGGAGGTGGTATCGCTGGCTCTTTAGTTATAAAATCGACAACGTGCTCAAGACCAACCAAATAAATGAACTCTGTATTTGAGGGATTTGGTACAAAGTGCATTTCTGGGGGCGGTGGCTTTGGTGGTGGTATCTGAAGAAGTGTTTTTTCTAACTGCTTTCTCAGAGCCAATTTTGCTGCTGCTTGTCGCTGCGCTGGTGACTGACTATCCTCCCTCGGTCTCTCCTAAGTTTGAAAAAAAAAATATTCGTTATTCATTGGTGGATAAATGGCAATTTACCTTAATCTTGGTAATGTGAAAATCGTGTGAAATGTTTGAGTGATTGAATTGAAAATAGATGGAGTGAATTAGTAAGCTCATGTGTCAGTTTCATACATGACTTAGTAAAAAATCTCTGACGCGACGACTTCAACTTAAAAATTTAGCGATTTTTTTTTTTCCTTTTTCGTGATTGAAATATTGGCTTTGGCACTTTTAGAGATTGAGGGGGAGTGAACTTTCGAGGAAAAAGCGGCGGATTGTCACCTCAGGGGTACATGTGAACAATTTTTTCAGGTTTTAATGACGAAAATTATGGAAAAAAAATTGTGTGGTTCTAAATCTGGATTTTGAAAAATTGAAAAATTTATTTGTTGAAGATTTGAAAATTTGTAATTTTTGTAAAATTTGAAAATTCTACTTTTTCAAAAAAAATTGTAATTCTGTACCAAATTGGTAAAAACAAAAATTGAAAAAAATTGAGAGAGCTCTGAGGGCGTGGGGACCACCTGGAATTTTTTCAGAATTTTTAAATAGAATTTGGGATAGTTAATTCAAAATTTGGTTGTTGGTTTTTATCATCTAAAAATAAAAAAAATTGAAAAAACTGAGAAGTGTTAGTCCATAATGTGATCCTCTTTTTCCTTGTGCTCTATCGAAATATTGATCTGGTTGCCAATTAAAAACGACACATTGGAGCATGAATTTTTCAACACGCTTTCTGACTGGAGGAATAAATTTGCTGATAGATTGAGAAAACGGTGAGCCACATAATCCAATTATCATTTGGAAAATTGAACATATGCTCTTATGAACAAATGTGATTTTACTATATGAGATGAAAGGTTAAATTATTGCAATTACATCATGCAATTATAGTTTTTATAAACAAAATTAGGGCACTTTTGAGTATCACAATAAAGATAAATTATTTTTCTATTGATTCTCAAGATTTTGTCGAAGAATTTGGAAAAAAAATCTGAAATGCATTTTTTCTATTCATTCACAAGATGATTGTAGAATATTTATAAAAAAAAAAAAAAAAAAAAAAAAAGAGATCTATTTTTTAAATCATTGAAATCATCGATTCTTCAATTCAACCACAAACCCCGACTACGTACTTTGAGTGAAGTGATAAACCATAACAATTCTATTCTGATGGTTGACCATTCGGAAAGTATCTCTGAATTCAAGAGATAGCGCTATTTCCGTGGAATCTATGAGTGATTGTGAGCCCTGATCTTTGATAATAGTTTGTATGAGGTATTCCATGCCACATCAACAGGGAATTAACCCTTGCCCCCTTCAACGAATTCTTCATTCAACTTCGGCAAAATTTTGTCAGACGAATCAAACATGACATATTGATTTTTTACGCGATATCTTTACACGAAGAGTGGCTCCAACAAAAACTGGAATAGATTTTCTTATGGCAGATCAACTTAAAAAACATCGTTTTTCATTTATTAAATTCGGTTCAATACGATTAAAAAAATTTTACAAAATCATATCTGAACAAATTAATAAAAAAAAAAAAAAAAAAAAAATCGGTAAAAGCGATTTTCATTCACAAATTTGACTTGACATGTCTTATATTGTAAAGGGTGGGTACAGAAAGTAAAAACGGAGGTCAAAACTGAGAATTAAATTGATAATATAAAAAAAGGAGAACAAGAAAAAAAAATGTGTGTGTATGTGTGTGTGTGTAAAAATTTACATAATCATTTCCAAATTGCAAATGATAAAAAAATAAAATACAAGTTATACAAAATACTCAATTTACTACGATTTCCCACTTCACTAATAAAGTACTTTAAAGATACATCAATTTTTGAAAAACAATTATTGTACCTGTTCCGGTATGACAGGGGTGTTTATTGACGCAGTTACTTTTGGCTCTGGTGGTCCAACAAGCTGCTTTCCAATTACACAACAAAAATTGATTGAACAAGGTGCAAAAATTACATAATTTAGAGGAGGAACGAGCTTTTCGTTTTCGATATATCTAGGGTATCTCGGTCATTTAGTTGAGTGCACAATTGTGTAAGATAACTACTTGAAATAATTATTATTTTGCATTTGCAATTATTTATATACAATTTGCCAAAATTTGGACTCGTTTTGTTCGATTTTTCCTTATTTTAACTGCCAAAATTTTGAGCTCATTGAGTATCCAAAGGTTCGTCATCAATTTTTTTAATTTTTTAAAATTTGTTTTTTTTTTTTGAAAATTTTTTTGTAAATTTCTGAAATTTTTTGAAGAATTTCAATTTCCTTGAATGATTTTTTTTTTTTTTTTTTTTAATTCAACTAGTTATCTTGCCAATTGCGATTTGTAATTTTTTGGTCCATCGAGACTACCCACCTGATGTGCTGGAACGGGTGTGGGATCCTTGGTGGTGCGTTCTGTTCTATCCGCTGGTGCATGATAAGTCGGTACATTAGTCTGACTTGGTGGTCTAGTACGTGGATGTGGTGGCTGTGGTATCACCATGTTGGGTGGCATTCCTGTACTCGATGTTGGACTTCTGCCGACATTGGGTGGAAGCAGCATACCCGGTGGTGGCGCATGAAGGCTACTGCTTCTGCTCGGCGCTGGCTGGCCTCGCAATAAGGGAGGTGGAGCTTTTGCGGTTCTGTGACTGGGAAACGGAAGTATGCATTAGAAAGATCATTTTTAAGTATAAGATCGAAATTATCGAAAACAGTAAGACTGGAACCGACGCGCCACCAGTGGGTACGGCGGAAAGAGGAAGTGCGCATGCGCAGCACGCGCGGCCGGACGCGTACTAAAAAAGTCGCAGTGCCGATAAATTTTTTTTTGGGGTGGTACCCTAGTTCCTTATATATAATTGAGAGCTTCGACCAGGGAAATACATCGATTATCGAATTCGAAAAGTCGAAAGTCGAAGAAAAATCTCGATTATCGATGACATAATCGAAATCGAACTTCAAAACAGACAAGGAACGGGCAAGCCACTAGTCATCATGTCTATCTATATAAATAATTGAGAGCTTCGACCAGGAAAATAAATCGATTATCGAATTCGAAAACTCGAAAGTCGAAAAAAAATCTCGATTATCGATGACCCAATCGAAATCGAACGAGAATACAGACAAGTGAAGGCATGTGGCCGCATAGCGCCCACCGGCAAAGAACTAGCCTATAGTCAAAAGGAGAGACCAAAGCAAATATCGACATATATCGGAATTATCGAAACCCGTAAGATTGGAACCGACGCGCCATCAGCCGGCGTGGCGGGAAAAGGAGATGCGCATGCGCAGCATCTTCTATGTCTTTTAAGGGGTTTTAGGCTCGGACAAAAAAGCAACAAAACCAAAAATGCTAAATAGCAAAAGATTTCGTTTAACATAAAAAAAGAATTTTCATTTCAGCAAAAATGGTCAATTTGTTGGAGCAGTGGATCCTGAAGATACCCATCACATCCTCAATGTGTCTATCTCTAGAACACTTTTCCAATATTCAAAAGGTGAATCGCATCTTAATCATTAATAAGACATTCTCCGTTGCAATGTCATCCGCGATATTTCACTGAATAATTCACCTCAGATTTGTCGAATAAAATTGATACCACCGAGTCACACTTTTTGACGGGTCTACGTGAGGAATTAAATTGAATTATACCAATATACACTGAAAAATGTACAAATTACAAATTGTGAGATGGACTTCTGCTAATAATATAGAATAATTAATTTAACAATGACAAGTCGCGTATAAATTAATAATCGTCATTAATAATTCAACATCAGTCTTGTATAAACGAGATCAATAAGCTATTGAAATAGAATACATTGAAATCAAATTCAATCTCCATGTCAGCTAAATTTGAGGAAATTGTAAAAATGATTTTTGTAATGGAAACTCTTCAGACAATTGCGATAACAATTTTATGACAAATTTATAGGTCTCATTGGGCTCTCCAAAAAATATTGCATTTAAAGATATTTGCGAAAACAAACTTTAACCCATTTGACCGCTTAGCTTCTGAATGTTCAAGCCATCAGCTTTGCTGATAATAAAAGAGAAATGAAAATGAAAAGTACCTGTGCGGCACTGGTTGTACTGTAACAGGCGGTGGTAATTTATTAGCCGGCTTCGGTACAGCAGCAATATTTTCTTTGAGCTGTTGTGATTGCCTGAGCTTCTTCAACAAAACTAATTTCATCTCCTCTGATCTGAGCTCCTCCCTGAGCTTCCTCAAAGTTCTCTCCCTCTCCGCCAATTCGTCCGTGGACAACTCCTTGATCGGCAATAGTGGTGGCATTTCACCTTCATCACTGTCCGATGTATTACCGTTGACATAGCCATTGAGTCGGGGCTCATCAGGACTCTCCGCATAACTTCTTTCCGTTCTTGGCCGGAGATTTCTTCTTGGTCTTCTATCATCACCCGATGATTTATTAGGCGCTAAAATACCGCGCGATGAATTTTGAATATTTCGCGCATCTGGAATATTATTTTCAGCTGTCGTGGATTGGTAATGAACGCCCAAATCCAGGGGAACACCACCGTCGTCCGGTGCATTCAATGGAACTGATGGGGACTCTCTTCTTACACTGTTGGAACAGAAAAAATGAGCTTTAAGGATATTCAACACGTACAGACAAAACAAATGTTTATGACCCTTTCTATAATTCGTTATATTTATCCCCAATAATTTTCAATTAATATTTCAATGCGTTAATTAGTTGAAGTGATAGCCATAGAAAATTATTATATTGCATTTGATTTTGCGAATCAATATTATATTGTTTAAACAAATTAATGAAAAAAAATTTTAGTCAATCGTCATGAAATTTTTACCATCGTTTTATATCTGCTTCAATAGTAAATTTTCAAAATTTCAACAAATTTTTATATTTTTAACTGTATTTACAGAAATTTTTATTTTTCCCATAAGAGGCCGTGTTAATTGAGAACTTTGATAATTAATAACTACAAAACGGTGTTGTTAATCAATCTCAAATTTCATACAGGCATCTGTTACCGCTTCAAAAGCATTATGCCAAAATTTCAAGCAATTCTTATATCTTCGCCAATATAGGTGGAATATCCTTAATATGGTCTTAGATTTGTCGTTATATCTCACATTATGGATTTTTCTCCTTCATTCAATTAATATTTCGCCAATGAGTTATATACAATTTATTTATTCGCTTAAGTCGTTATAGATCGCCGCGCGCGGCAGTGCAACGCCGTTCGTACATCTATATATACAACAGCGTTGCCAATTTCTGTCTACGGCGCCCGAGCGCGTTAGGCGGTGTTCGGCAACAGTGCCGCGCGACTTGATTGCATTTCGCGGTGAGAGAAGGTTTTCAGCTGCCGGGAGAGTAGTACAGTTCCGGTGTAGGCGCGAAAAATTGGGCACGTTGTGCCACGTGATAGGTTGCCATCCGCAGCTAAGCCGCGGATGGCAACCGCGTGGCGGAGGTTCAACTGACAGTCGGATTTTTCCAATTAATTTTGATTAATCAGCATTGCCCGTCAAAACGTCGGAAAAAATGTTAAGTTTGTAAGGTCAGGCTGAATGACGTGATTTAACGATGAAAATCAGGAAAGAATTTGTTGTAGGATTTTTTTTAGAGCTTCATGAGCGAGAATTTGTGTTATCAATAGTTCTAACATTCTCTTGGGCGCTAAGATATTCATCGAAAAATCATTCCAGCGATAAGCTGACTTATCTCATCTTGTCGCTCGAAAAATAGTATTGGCGTTTCTTTAAACGTTTCTTTACAAGTATATTATGGAATATCGGAATGATTTGCATTGTTTTTTCATTCCCATTTTTGGGAGAAAATATGTATTTTCTCTTACTAAACAAATTATTTAAAAAACTAGCCGGCGAAATGAAAAAAAAACAGTAACTCCTAGTTTGCGAAATTGTGCAATGCCCCTAAAAATATATCAAAATATTTACCCAAATTCCTAAAAAAAAATGCCAATTATTTGCAACAAGTGTCTCTAAAGAATCCTAACATAATTTACTCCACGTAATCACTCGTACGGCGTAATTTGGTGTTCTCACGTAATCCGAGATAACAACTGAATAATTTGACTTTCTAAAAAATGCGAGAATTCCAATTTGTATAAAATGCGTTCGTGCCAACAAAGTTGCAGAAAGAAAAAACTTGTGATGAGACAATTTATAGTTCAAGAACTTTCACACTACTCAATTTCCCAAGTTGACATTAAACACGTGACAAAAAACAAAACTATGTCACGTGGTACAAGTGGAACCTGTTACACTTAAACACCTGTTTAGCGATAAGTGTTACTCTGTAATTATCAACATTTTTTTTCAAATTTTTCCCGCCACTCGAATTGCGATGATTACAAAAAGAACAAAAATAACAACAACAACAACAACAATATCTCACCTAACACTGAGATCAACGACGGCGTCTCCGTCCAAATCCATGGCTTCCATTCTACGTGTCTCCTGCGAAACAATTGTAAAGAAAAAGAAATATTAGTCATCTATAATTTCTTATCACCCACCCAACTCACCCCCCCCCCCCCCATTAATGACTACAAACTTAATGAGCCCGTCGTGCCATCCCAAAAGCCTCTGAAGCGCAACAACCAAGGCAAATTAAACAATACCTTGCGCTTGAGCTGAAGAAAAAAAATAATATATCGAACGCTTCATTCTCGAAATAGCCTAATGATCACCCACGCGCCTATCTCTCTCTCTCTCTCACTCGAAAAAAAAAAGTAGCGGTAAGATCACACTACAAACACTCTAACCTCCCACAACAATTCACACTTTCAACCGCATAAATCGATGACTAAATAACAATGTATTGTGAGTGCCAAGAATGTCACATTACGATTTTTTTTTTGTTTTTCATGTTATTATTATTATTATCATTATTATTTTTTAATTAAAAAAAAAATTTGTAATTTTTTTTTAATTTTTTTAATTTTCTTTTTTTTTAATATTACTATATTTTGTTTTTTTTTTAATTTTTTTATTTCGTTTTTTTTGTTTTTTTTTTAATTTTGTTTTTTTTTTATTTTTGTTTTTTGTTTTGTTTTTTGTTTTGTTTTTTGTTTTGTTTTTTGTTTTGTTTTTTTTTATTTTTGTTTTTTGTTTTGTTTTTTTTTATTTTTGTTTTTTGTTTTGTTTTTTGTTTTGTTTTGTTTTTTATTTTTGTTTTTTGTTTTGTTTTTTTTTTTTAAAGTTGATAAGGTTGTTTTGGCGACTTTGGACAGAGATGGATTAGTTTTTAGATAATTAAATTGGTTTTAGCGTTTTCGATTTTTTAGGTGATGTGTGTGGGATTTTTTTGTTTTTTTTTTGGATAACATTAATATTCTTAAGTTTTAAGTAATAACCGAAAAAGGCGGCAAAATTCAAAACAACAAATTCGAACGCAAAAGCGCTCAAAAAATCCGAAATTTCTTGAATATACCTCCACTCAAAACCTAGAGCGCTCTAACCCACAATTTCCCACTTCCACCATAAATCATCAGTCACATTACAAACTAACATAACCAAAGTATCCTAACTACCAAAAACTATTGCCATCCAATAATTACGAAATTCTTGGAAATATGTTTCAACATTATCTCATGATCTCTCATTTCCACCTAAAATCCTCATACTGTTATCCTTAATGACCCCTCAAAATCACTTTGCTCTTTTAAAATTCAAAAAGCCCGCCCCTTCCGAGAGCCGTAAAATTGAAAAATGGCGGCAACGAAAATTGCGCTCATCTCCATTGGCCTCTAATGCCCAAAATGAAGAACTTTGAAACATCAAGAGAAAGAAAACTAAACAAAAAAAATCCCTCCAACATCTTCTGATTGTCATGTTGGGGTACTTCCTTCAGCGCTGCATCCATGAAGAAATGTGCGCAAGTATAGAAAAACTTAGCAATGACTTTGTCACGAAATTTTCGGTATGTTCTTGGGCAAGACTGGAAACAGTTTCAAAAATCTCCGAGTGCTTCATGCTTTTCCATGCTGCCCATTCAGATGGACTACATCGGCTACATCCCGGATTGTTGATAGGTGATGGAACGAGTTGACCTTGGAATTTCCAAGAAGGTAGACTGTCTCCGAAATTTTAGTGAATCGTTTTCCAACCTGTCCAAGAACATGTGATCCAATTTTGATGGCCTAAATTTTTTTTTGTTTTAATTTTTTTGTTTTTGTTTCCGTTTTTTGTTTTTGTTTCTGTTTTTTTTGTTTTTGTTTCTGTTTTTTTTGTTTTTTGTTTTTGTTTCTGTTTTTTTTGTTTTTGTTTCTGTTTTTTGTTTTTTGTTTTTGGTTTTTTGTTTTTGTTTTTTTGTTTTTGTTTCTGTTTTTTTGTTTTTGGTTTTTTGTTTTTGTTTATGTTTTTTGTTTATGTTTTTTGTTTATGTTTTTTTTTTTTGTTTTTTGTTTTTGTTTTTTTTTTGTTGTTTTTGTTTTTTTTTCTAATTAACCCTCGAATGTCGAGCACATTGAGGGTCTTCCTCAGCGCGATCTTCACATAGGAATTTGGGACTTTCGCAATGACCTAGCCACGACATACTGACCATATGTTTTTAGACCTCACTAAACATCATTCCAACAAAATCCAAGCCACCCTTCCCCTCCCACTTCTCACCTCTATACAAACAAACACAATCAACAAGTTATCAAACAATTTTTTTCTTCTTCTGCATTTCCAAAATCAACCTCCAAAATTTGCAAATAGTTTCAAAGCATCCCCAAGCCCACAAAGTTCAAATTTGGTGATTTAAAAACCTTGCAAAACTTCCCCAAATCATTCTCTCCTGAAGCCAATGCAGACAAAGTCATTCTCAATTTCGCGGGAAAAATGAATACAAAACGATATATCGCAGAAATTACATTTGATGCTTCGGAAGTGGCGTCTCCGCACAATGGCAGCTAAGCGTAGAGAGCGGGACTGTGTAAAAGGAGAGAGAGAGAGAGCGAGTCAAGGGGGGCTAGACGGGGGGGGGGGCACCGAACTGAGAGAAAGAACGTGCCCATGAAGGATGAGTCGAGGACTGAGAGAGATAGATAGAATTGAAGAGAAACCAGAAGGGGACACTGTCGCACATTAATTACTTCTCCCCTCGCACCCCCCCCCCCTCCCCGCGTCCCTCCCACCGCCCCCCTTATTCGAGAATCCTTGTCCTAGCGGCCCTCCCCCTTTCCACCCACCGCTAACGAAACGGCCATGCGTGAGGGGTCCAACTTCCCTCTCCATCCTCCAAAAGTAATACAAATTCTGGTACCTCACTCACTCCCTCCCACACTCCCACTCTATTTTCCGAGGGTTCCTTCAATTTCCAAACCACCCCCAACCATCCCGGGGATATAAACCACCCACCCTTTTAACCCATTGGGGAGACAGTAGGGGGGTGGGGGGAAAGTGGGTGGTGGGTGGGGGTGGGGGAAGGTGGGTGGTGGGTGGGGGTGGGGGGAAAGTGGGTGGTGGGTGGGGGTGGGGGAAGGTGGGTGGGGTGGGGGGAAAGCGGGTGGTGGGTGGGGTGGGGGGAAAGTGGGTGGCGGGGGGGGGGGGGGGTTAGTACATACGTGGACTATATCGGAAAATCGATTTTTCCGGAGACCGTTTTTGGTGTTTTGTTTTTTGCGAGATTAAAATGAAAAAGTATTGGGAGGGGGAGGGGGCGGGGGAGGGGGGGGGCGTCATACACGTAATTACTGGCGTTTCAGGCCGACAACCGTACACGACCTCGTCTCTTCCTTTTTCACGCGCTTTTTTTTCCCTTCCTGTTTTTATTTGCATTCGTACTTCGGGAATTCTTTTACATGGGGGAAGGGCGGGAGGGGGGGGGGGAGGTACATTTTGTATTCGTGGAATTAAATTTTTTTTTTTTTTGCAATTGCTAGAGGAAATTTTGCGGAAAATGGAAAAGACGTGCGCAATTTTTTTTTTAGGCCGTTTTTAAAAATCTTAATTGGTTTCTCAGTGACGTGAAATCGTAACAATTTGGGAGAGTGCCAAGGCCGTCCTTTTCTCACGGCGGATAAATGAATCTTATAATGTATTGCGGACAGCGAGATGATAATGGAATGAAACTTTTGATTTGTGAATTATATTGATGACATTGAAAATTTGTGATATTTAGGTGAATAGCGGATGAGGTCAATGACCAATGTGGAAAAATGTTTGTGCAAAGAAATTTGGCATGCAAATTGTTTTTAATGAATGAAACAGAAAAAAACTTAGGAGTATGAAATTGATAACAGGTAATTTACCTCGGCTTCTCCAACTGGTAATCCAACTTCCGAGATTAATCAAGATTGAGCCGGTTGGCTTCATGTAACCCGCTCAGTGTCTCATCCCAACCTCCCACCACAAACACTAAATCCCTTTTACAAACCTCTCACTATATATCCAACTGTTGAAAAAAAAGCAAAGTTGTAACTAAATTGTTTCAAATCAATTCACAAATCTTTATGAAATTTTTCGCAGCGCTCGCACTATTAAATTACCCAACAAAATACATCATTGGTAGTTGGATAAATTTGCGCGCCAATTGATCATTTGAATAATTTGAAATAGTTATTTACACAGATTATCGCACGCTTTCATTCCGATACTTCCCGGCATTTTATTCAATGTTGTCCACAATGTTGGAATTGCACTGGTTGTAATTGTGTGGGGAGCGTCGGGTAGGGTTAGGAATGGAAATGATGGATTGAAAATTGTGGGAGGGATGTTGAATTTAAGTTTTGCTGGTTTGGAATTTTTATAGATTTTTCTTCTTTTTTTTTTTTAGCACTTGGGGGTTTGTCGGGGGGGGGTTGCTACGAAATAACACGCGCCACCTCCGCGAAAAAATTAACCAGACTGATTCAACATGGCCGACACACTCGGTCAAACTTATTCTGTCTCACTCGCGCACTTCCCCCTCCCCTCCAGCCCCCCGAAGATGATGCCGGCGGCCAATCATCCGGAGTTGATCCGATTGTTAACGTCTAATTTGTTTATGTTTTTTTTTTCGCCCAGTCGACAGGTTGTCCAGATAATATTGCCACTGGTAATTGCACAATTGTTAGTACACTGTGCAACTTTATCCGATTTTAAAAAAATGTTTTGTTAGTGTTTAGCGGGGGCTTCGGGACACGCGCGTGGTGAGCACTAGTTTGCGCCCCTCCAAAAACGAACCCCTCGCCGATGGCCAAACGAAACGAGTGTGGAAGGTGGAGGGCTGATTCCATGCCAGAGCAATCTAGCGGGGACTACCTGGTGGGAGCAATTTGCCGACTGGGGTAAGCACGTGACTGAGAATCGGTAAATTTGAATTGTGATGTATATCGGTAAATTTGAATTGCCCGCGAAAATGCACAATTTCTTCAATGGCCGTTTCTCGGTCAATTTAAACGCGGTTAATTCGGAGTTAAAGTTAGGGCCAGTTTTTGATTAGTGAGCGCAATATTCAATTTTGACATTAAGGCTTCTGATTGGTCATTTAATTCCGGCCAATCACAGCGGTCAATTTCAATTTCGATAGAGAATTTTGAATTTGGGGTTGGGAAACTATGTTCCTATTTCATATCTATAGATCATTTCTGTATTTCTAATGGGCGGTAGTTCTAGAAATTGAAAGCTTGTTTAAAATACATTTTGCCCGAAAGGATACGCAAATCTCTCTGCATATCCTTCGGAAAGACTCTGCAACGCGGAAAAGTACTAATAAACCATTTTTTGTTTTTCTTTTTGGTACCGAATATTCAAAATGACTGTTTCTAACCACGTGAGGAGAGCTGTGCTGTCATGGAGTGGGTCCGCCCGCGACAGCCAATCAGAGGCCGACTTCAACACGGCTCGAGTGGACTCATCCAATAGGAAAGGTGGAAGCGCAGGCGTGACACACTTGTGGCACGACGACAAATTTGCAATTTGAAATTGATGAATTTTCTGTTATTGATTAAACACAATGAGGAATTATTGTCCTTATTGGAATTATTGGAATTGAATTGTTGGAATTGAATTATTGGAATTGAATTGTTGGAATTGAATTGTTGGAATTGAATTGTTGGAATTGAGTTGTTGGAATTGAATTATTGGAATTGAATTATTGGAATTGAATTATTGGAATTGAATTGTTGGAATTGAATTATTGGAATTGAATTGTTGGAATTGAATTGTTGGAATTGAATTATTGGAATTGAATTGTTGGAATTGAATTGTTGGAATTGAATTGTTGGAATTGAATTGTTGGAATTGAATTATTGGAATTGAATTGTTGGAATTGAATTATTGGAATTGAATTGTTGGAATTGAATTGTTGGAATTGAATTATTGGAATTGAATTATTGGAATTGAATTATTGGAATTGAATTGTTGGAATTGAATTATTGGAATTGAATTGTTGGAATTGAATTGTTGGAATTGAATTGTTGGAATTGAATTGTTGTAATTGACTTATTGGAATTGAATTGTTGGAATTGAATTGTTGGGATTGAATTATTGGAATTGAATTGTTGGAATTGAATTGTTGGAATTGAATTATTGGAATTGAATTGTTGGAATTGAATTGTTGGAATTGACTTGTTGGAATTGAATTGTTGGAATTGAATTGTTGGAATTGAATTATTGGAATTGAATTATTGGAATTGAATTATTGGAATTGAATTGTTGGAATTGAATTATTGGAATTGAATTGTTGGAATTGAATTGTTGGAATTGAATTGTTGGAATTGAATTGTTGGAATTGAATTGTTGGAATTGAATTGTTGTAATTGACTTATTGGAATTGAATTGTTGGAATTGAATTGTTGGGATTGAATTATTGGAATTGAATTGTTGGAATTGAATTGTTGGAATTGAATTATTGGAATTGAATTGTTGGAATTGAATTGTTGGAATTGACTTGTTGGAATTGAATTGTTGGAATTGAATTGTTGGAATTGAATCGTTGGGATTATTGATAGGTTGTAATGAATCTGCGAATAAGGTTGCTTCGCAAATCTGAGCGGCAAACTCCAAACCTCCCCGTTGTCCAAAATTGTCACATAGTTAAGACTATGCATAGGAATCCTGCGTTTTTGGAGAAGTTGAATGAGGGAAAAATAGAATTTTTCTTTGAAAAGACTAAAGTTATTCAAAGAATTTTGCATAGAATAAAAGTTTTACGAAGATCTTGTCGGCTCCGATGGTGTCCCCGGCCGGAAGAAATGCAGGATGAAAATTTGGACCCGCCCACACGGACGTAAAATTTTCTCCGTTAGGCTAACAATTCTCTTCCAATTCCGTCTACCTTTACTGGGTAGGAAGGCATGGGCCAGTGCTTTTCCTGGTGTTTGGACATTATTGTTGTTATTATCGAGATAACAGAAGAATTACTGATATGCCAGCGGAAGCAAAATATTCAACAAACATTCAATACTTATGAAGTCTTATTGCTTATATATATATATATAAGCAATAAGGCCAAAGTTTATACAGAATACGATGAATTCGTTGAGATTATAGGGGAGAATAAAAGTGTCACACTATGGGAAATCACAATTTAGGAAATCAGAACAAAATTTGAAAAGTTGAATTTCGTTTCTTTAATTCCTGGAATTTTTTAAATGAAATTTCAATTGACTTCTTCACCCGTTAGCACTCGCGCCACTCCACGGAACGTCTTTAGTCGCCTGATTCGATAATCTCTCACACTTGTTTTTGGAAAAATATCGCGAAAACTAGGGGAGATAGGAAAATTTTTTTTTGCCTTTTCTGTAGAGCGAAATAAAAGCTACAAAAAATGTTCATATAAAAATTCTGTAATTTTCATAGTTTTGGATACATTCACGAAAAATGCAATGGTCAATGTAGCCGACATCTTCCGCCGGCGGCGGTGTTGCGGACCCAGCGGCCCCGTAGTACGTGAAAATTCTGTCGGAGTTGGCAAAAACATTTTTTTCACTACTCAACATAGTAATATATATGACTTTGATCTCCACTGAAATTAACTAGAAGAGTTGCTTGTGGCTTACAAAAAGTTTTATTGATGTGTCGTGATTTTGAGGGCTGTTTTTCATAACGTGAAAATTTGTCTGAGAGAAAGTCTCATAACGCGAGTGCTGACGGGTTAAGTCAATTATTTCAATTTTTTTGAAAAAGTCACGTCTGTGACACTTGAATTTTCTGGAATTATTAACTTCCCAATTTCGAACTTATGTAATGTTTTTTAATTGACCATTGGTTTTAATTTCAATCTATTATTATTCAATTTGCAAATACCGCGTTCTAAGGTATTTATGGATTATCTTGTGAAGAGTATATCTATATATATGAGGATTTGAGAGTGAACTACTTGTCCGCAATTTCTTCCCAATTTCGGCAAATCCGATAGGTCCCACTGACTTCGTTCGCTGGATTCTCTTCTCAGTAATTAGCTTTTTAATCCTAAAACTTTTATCTACGAACAGCGTGTCTTTGCTCCCGCGCGTTCTACTATAGTGACCCAAGCTCATTTCGGTGCACGTGTGCCGGACGCCTGTACGCGCATTCCTTCCACTTCACGTGGATTTAAAAAAAAATTGCCTTTCATTTAGGAAGAGATTTCAAAAATAAGCTGGATTAAATACATCGTCAAGAAATGGAGTAACATTGCACATTTGGAATGAAATGTTTGTAATTTCTGTGCAAAGGCACCTCAAATGATCGTAACAAAAGATTCAGCAATTCCGAATCATTACAATAACTTTTCGCAACCAAAAACTTGAAAAATCAGTGAGCTCATCTAAAAAAAAAAAATACTAACGAGTATTTTTTCTCAGAATGTAATGATTCATGAATACATTACCAATAAAGAGATAATATCAGGGCCTAGGACTAATAAAGAATGTGAACTGCCCAAGGCACCCTTAAATCTCTAAACTACGTCAATGAAATACCGTAAGTATGCGCATGCGTCAATAGAGAAAATTCATAAAAGTACATTCATAGGAACGAAATTATCAGTGTTTACGTCACCATAAAATTTCCCATTGTTCGTATACCTGGTTTGGGTTTAGAAATGATGTCCGAGGTTTCTTGGAAACTGAGGTTCGCACGTTAAAGGAAAATTTGGGATTGGGAAAGTGGGGGACTTGGCAGCAAATGGCAATTAGACAAATTGGGGGGTAATTCGAAGAGTACATACTGAAGAACCGACGTTATCACGGTACCTGGATATTTAAACGACCTCGAGGAATTGAAATTAGTTGTCCTCAGTGTGAGCCAAGGCACTTCAAGTATAAGAGGTGAAGCGGCCGCCTAATCAACCATCAGTTGCGCTCTTGGGCGCCAATAATATCTTCCTGTGAGATAAACTAAAATCACAAAAGTTAATTCACATAATTGGAGAAATGGCGTCGCATTATTTTATCGCTGCATTTGCACTTTTGGTTTTTGGTGAGTTTCAATAATTGTTATCTAAAACTATTTTTATTGATTAAGGTTTGGTCGCCGGATTTTGCGGTCCCCGCTCCAATAAATTCTATACTTCAATAGCAATTCTATATATATATATATATATATAATATATAGTATATATATATATATATATATATATATATATATAGTGTTCGTACAACCTCGTGTTCTCGCTGTTAACGGACCTGACGAAAAAACAGGATTTTCATTTTACAGTGAACCCTCGTTAGTTGCAACACGTTTACGAAAGTAGGTAAAGTGAAACTTGGACCGTTATAAGTAAAAAGTTACTCCGATTTTTGCGAGTCGCTCGGCGTCAGTTCCAGGAAGTTCAAAGAGACAAATAATATTGTACCTTCAATCTTCACATAATTTCGTTGACCGAATGTAAACAAAACACGACAGTAACCCGCACGTGTTTCGGCGAATTAGGCGGGGAGTGGGGCTAGCGCATCGGCGCGCGAAAAAAAGAGGCAAATGTTGCAACTAGCGAAGGTTGCAACTAATCAAGGTCCACTGTAGATCGCTATTTTTTTTCGGCGATTGCAATAACAATGATATAGTTTAGCGCATGCGCAGGAATTACGAAACACTGTGTTCGTCACGTGGTCGAGCGAATTTCTATTTTGTCACTAGGCACATAATTTTTTCGCATCTCTCCCACCCTTCTTAGTTTTCGCGCCATTTTCGCAGCGCTCCTCAAATGTGTATTTCACTGTGAGCGCCGGCCATTTTGTTCTGGGAAAAACAGTAGAGAAATGCGAAAGAGATTCCTAATATCCGTGTTTACATTATTCGGGAACTTAAATTCTTGGAATGTTCGGTATTGTTAAAAGATTGGAAATTTGGAAGATTTCCAAAGTTTTCCCCCAGTTTTGCAAATCGAGTGCGACCAATTTGTGTTTAATATATATAGTAAACTGAGGTTATGATCTAAAAATTCTATTATCATTTTCAGGGTCCGTGTGTGATGCTACTTTCAGCGGCCATACTACCGGGAATTTGGAGGTAGAAGGGAAGCTTAACATCAACCTTGGTACATCCAATACACCCCTATGTACCACGTGTGGCCAACAGACTGGACTAGATCATACTTTCCAACTGATCGATCAAAACACCGTGCACACATACGGTTCTCGTCTCACCGTGCTAACCAACAACAACGTTGTCCAGAGATGGGTCACCAACATGTTATCCTGCCAAGACCTGCAATCCCAGTTGCTGCAAGTACAAACCCACCAACAGCTACTGGAGAATCGTAATAAAGAGCTGATGCTGGAGCTGCAAAGCCAGCAGAGCAAGCTCGAGCAGTACGCAAAACTCATTCAAGATGGTAATGGGCAGATCCAGGGAGAGATCAAGAAGCAGCAGCTGCAATTTGACCAGGAACGCCAGCTGTTCCAACAAGAGAGACAACAATGTGAAGAGCAAAAGCACCTGCAGCTGAAGGCACAGCAACAAGTGGAGCAGCGCTTACTGCAGGAAACCCAAATCACACAACAGCTGAAATTCCAAATTGACAGCATGCACAGCAACCAGCAAGCCGTAGAGAAGAAACTGCAGACTGAGGTGGAGCACAACCAGAACTCATTGATCGAGCAGAACGCACAGTGTCATCAACAATTGGCGAAGCAGGAAGAGCAGTGCCGACAAGAGATACGTGTGCAGATCGAGCAGAACCTTGTACTTCAGAAGGACAACAAGCAAATCCAGGAGAACCAGGGAGATCTCATGCACAAGCGAGAGCAGCAGATCATCCAAGAGCTGGAGTTTACGTGGCACGAGAAGGAGCAGTTGATGAAACACAATGTCGAACTGATTCAGAATAACCTGCAGAAGCAGCAGGAGGAGGTAACCAGGCAAAAGACCGAGTACGAGCAAATAATGATCGGATTTAGATCAGAACAGACCCAGCTGCAGAAGGACCAAGAGTTACTCGAAAAAAACAGAGGACAGCTCCAACAGGATCAGCAGAAATTGAAGGACAGAGAGCAGCTGACCATGGACAATATAAAAGCAATAGAGAAAATTCTGGAGAAACAGAGGAATGAAGTCCAAGAAGATCGAGATTTCGTGCAAAAGCAGAAGGTAGAGTATCAGCAGAAGACAATTGACTTGGGAACACAGCAGTTGCAGCTGCAGAAGGACCGAACGCTGCTGATGCAGCAGGAACAAGTGTTTGAGCAAAAGAAGCAGACACTGGAGTTTGAGTTGAACCAGAAGATACTAGCGCTGAAGAAAGACAATGGTCTGTCGAAGGAAGTGCAGAGACAAATGCAAGAGTTGCGCAATGAGCAGTCGCGCATGCTACAGGAGAAACGGGCGTTTGAACAGCAAAAGGTGGAATTGGAACAGCAGATGCTCAGGCTGCGACAGGAGGAGTTGATGGTACAGAAGAAGCAGCAAGCGTGCCAGCTGAATCATGAGCAGGAGCACGCAGGGTAACTAAAATTTCCAACTATGGCTTCATAGAAATGAGCAACCATGTAATGGCGGCTCATGGCAGCGGCCATTACACTCATTTCAATTCTCGTTGGCTGTCACGTGAGCCGCCATATTGTTTTCGCTCATGGTTCACTCTGATTGGCTCTGACATGTGCGTCGCCATGCTCCTTCTTGCGCGGGCTCATATTTCAAATTCAAAAAATTTACAATTTCATTTTTCCAATTCTAAAATTCAATTTCGAGTTCAAATTATTTTTCGAATTCAAGTTTAATTCAAATTCAAATTTCAATATCCAAAAAGTTATAGCTATTTTTTAAATTTATATTATAATATTATATTGTTTATTTCCAGTACCTCCAGCCATACCACGAAGATAACCACAACTACTTGTTTCGGTTCGATACTGGGCCAGGTACTGAACGTCCAAACGACGCCCTGCAACTGATCCAGATGGTATAATGACTACATAGTTTTTTAACTATATATGTAATTGTCAAGACTTATTTTTTGTCAAAAGTTTCGTTTTTATGGACTGCTTACACCCAAAAATGAAAGTTTATTTTAAAAAATGACAAAAGTTGTTGCCATGAAAAGAAACGTTTCTTCATTGTTATAGAAAATTTCATTTTTCATCTATTCACATTCATTTTTTACGTATAATTTTGTTCTCGATTACACATTTGTCATTAGTTTTATCACGAGGCAGTTACATGTAACAAGAATGTGTCCCATCAGGACTTTTTAACTGCTCATAACTGAACAAATCGGTTTCATCAAAAAATCATGTAAAACGATATTTTTAATAAAAGAAAATAAGGACAAATTGTATGTATTTCAATTTCTGTTCAAAAGAACCTGTCCACCAAATTAAATTTGATACACTTTTGATTTGAAGTAACAATATCTTTTCCGAAGTTGAAGATACTGTTAATCATTGATTCCGAACAAATGAGAGCTCTCAATTTTCCAATTTGGAGCAACCATCTTTTGCTTTTTCTGCAATTATCGCGTGCATATAAAATTTGTCAACACTGGACAGAATATATAAAACACTCGAAACTTAATAAATTAACAGAGCCTCAAAAAATATTCTGTGTATATCATTTTCAATAACTACATAAGTTATGACAACTTGAACAATTGTCATACATTTGAAAACTAAAGCCGAATCGATATTCCAAATATCGATGTTTATCGACGCGAACGCGATTACCAAGCAACTTCACGATGTTATCTGACTAATCTGATCAACCAATGAATGAATCACGATTCAAAAATAAATTATGACAGACCAATGAGGAGTCGTCTTACGACTTTCGACTCTGACGATGTTCATTTTTGTGTATGCGCTTTCTCGAATAGGATGGTTCAAGATGCTACCGCAACTCGAGCGTCGCTGCGCGCGATGAAAGACGCAAAGTACTCTCTCGCAAGTCTCAATCACAGCAAAAACAGGAAATCACCAAGTGAATAACCTACAGAAAAGTATAATGACGAGTTGCATGTTTCTTTATTTTCACAATTGTTTAAAATGATTGAATACAGTATATAATTCGGTAACAATTAATTTTCAAGAGAACTTTGACAATTTCATTTCCATATTCATTTTTAGTATTGTCAACCCCTTTGATCATTCCCAATCCCTAAAAAATTGTTACCGAAAGATGTTTTTTTTTCTTCTTTTGAATACTATATATATAAGAGACACAGTTACTTGAACAATTTAACAACAAACAGCGATAATAATCATTCATAATTTGTTGAAAATTTTGGGTCCATTGGTTTGCATTAACCGCATTCACTCGTTATTTTTCTTTGACAAAGACCGGACGTTAATATTTCCATTGAGAAACATTAAAATAATACATATGATAGAGTGAAAGTTTACAGTAATTGTGAGTACAGCAGCGCGGATCATTTAATGTTTTCTTTTTTAGTTTATTTAGTTTGCGATTTGACTTGAGATTGTGCGGGCACTAATACCCCAATCCGCCTGCAGATCGTGGTTCTTTATTATCAATTTTCCATTTATTATCGCTAGGCTAACTATGCCGCAATTAATGCGAAAATAAACTATCAAAACACTTTCCACTGACCCCAATAAAACAATCATAATCTCTAAATTAGTCACATTCTGATTCGTATGCATTATTTGACTAATTTTTGTCCTCATTCCTTAACGTTTTATTCATTGAAACAAATTGGACTATCAGTAGACAAGATTTTTTTTTTGAAAATTGGCGCCATTTTCATCACTTCGCGATTATCGAAATTTGTGAAATGTCTCCATTTTCTGAGCTTGTATCACTAAAGATATTTTGCTTTTTCGTTCTAACAATTATAGCTATTTAATCTTTCTAGATTTATGAGTGTTTTTCCAACATTAAGCGGAAGTCGAGAAAATAACAATTTTTTTTAGGAAGAGCTGCGCGGGAATTTTGAAAATTGAAATTTCTAACTTTGACCAATTCAGATTTTCCCACTTTTTTTACATATTTAGAAATTTGCAGAAAATGAAAAAAATTGGGAGCGACAATTTTATAAAAATGCCAAAATTTTGAGAGTATCTAAAATAGTATAAAATTTCCAGCAACCTTTCAACATTTGTCTACGGTTCCATAGAAACTTGTGGAAAATTCTAATTTTAGGGAAATTTGAATCTAATAGATAGTAAATTCGTGAATTTTCCAAAATGTTTTTTGAAATTTTATAAAACTTTCTAATGTTCCATACAAGTTTCGAAAGTATTCTAGATTTTATATGTTCATGAAAGTTTATAAGATTCTACATAGTTTTATGAAAATTTCTTAATACGAAATTTCATTTGTACATACTTAGCATTTTTTCAACTCAATACAATTGATTGAAACTAATGGAAGGTATTTAAAAAGAAAGAAAAATCCGAAAACAGATTTCAAAAAAGCTCACGCAGCATTCAGTTCGTTATATCTTCAGAGAACATGTGACTCTAAAATTTCTCACTTTGAAAACTTCGCTCCACGAATTCTCCATCAAACAAGCATTGAAAACATGAAAAAACCTTCCAAAATCTATTTTACGTTCATTTTCCAACTCTTCTTTCGTTATTTACGCCCCTCACCTCAATTTGTTTCATTCCGCAATAATAGGAATAACCTCCATTTGAAGCATTACACAGAACATGGCGCATGCGCGTGTACCGCGCATGCGCACTCCCTTCACTGTAACCTCGGTGTTTTTGGCGGGTTTTTTCGCGCTTCCTTTTTACCACAGAGTGTTCCATGTTGATATGGCTGACAATTCACGAAGTTTTTCCTCATTTCATTCACTTTTGAGCCCTCTTAGAGTAATTACCACCATTTTTTATATTAATTTCTCAATACACCTGCAATCTTCTACAATTTTTAAATTTGATTGCAACTTTCCCATCGATCTGAGATCAGTGTGCGTAGATATATATACATATATATGTTTCCAAACAAATTGTCATTTTCTCGATTAACCATTGTCATCCGCAACGCGCTCCACCACCGCGTTATGGAATGATAACAAAAAAAAAATGTCAATACATTTTGGTGATTGAACCGCTTGTCTCTGCCTTGACAGGCCACTTTCGCTTAACAGTGGGGAAAGAAACGATTGAAGTTTTCGTGACACAAGTCATGTTTTTTAATCGATCATCACACGTGCCTTTAACATCAACTCTTGGCGGTTAAATCAAATCATTTAATATTTTTCGTAGCATTAGGAACTTTTAATACTGTTGGAAAATTTTGAAACACTCGAGAACGATTCACAGTGGAATGGTGAATTCCCAGTTTTTCTTTACTCTTTTTTTGTTTTTCGCTTTTTGGTTCTTATCTTTCTCTTTCATTTTGGAATGACAAGTTGCGGGATCGTTCTCAAAATTTCAGTTCCTACATCACACACATACGCATTTGACTTGTAAGTGAAATGTTAAAACGTTTTGAATAAGTCGGAATTTTTGATGGATCAAGTATTTTTTTAATTCATATTTTCCAAGATTTGGCATTTAATTGAGTGTTGAATTAATAGGTAATAAATATTGAACTTGCTTGTTTTTATTTTTAGCGTTTTAACATTCGACCAATTTGATTTTACATTCCTCATCTCACACAGATAAAACGGTAGATACTTATGAATTACTTGCGAGATGAATCGCTAGATCAATACATGGTTTAGGATAAAAACATAAAGTAATAAAATGTGTTTTGTTTTTTGTTTTGTTTCTCCTAGCGATCCTCCACACTTGACGATTTAAACTGGCGCAATGCACAGGATTTAAACAGACTTCTCTTTCTCTCTCTAATGCGCATTTCTCTCATCCTATAGATTGTTTTTTTTTTTAGATTTTATTTTCTGTCGTACATCTCTCTAAGATTTATTTTGTCTTGTTCATTAAAAAATTACCAGTGCAATTTCAACAGTACACCGTTGATATATAATCTCGATAATTTGATGGATAATTTTCACAATTGGTCTAATGCATTTTGCCACATAATTTCACTTAAGATACAAACTGGCAAAACTCACTGGTAATTAAATAACGCATGTTTATCACAGATGTTTAAATAAATCGCCCCCATTTTGTCAATATTTTTAAGCTCACTCGGTCTTAACACGATGGAATCACCATTACTATTTAGTTTATTTACTCCTTTGTACGTATTTGAGTTTGCCCCCGCATATTTTATTCCATTGTTAGAATTTTTCAATTACAGACTTTATTTTTCAAACTCTTTATTTTCTGTAACTTATTTCTACCTGTTGTAATGTTTTTTTAGTTTTTCTTTAACTCAGGTTAGTGCAACCATTGAATTGAGACAAATCAAAAACATCTGGGTGGTAATTTGGCGGGTTAGCTCTGTGCGCATGCGCAGTAACTCACGCGCATGCGCATTGACTCGCAAATGAAACCCGGGAAATGTAACCTACACGGTAGACAGTTTCATGGTCCTGTGACTTGTTTCGCTTAACAAAACTACAAAATTAACTTGTTTATCGAGTTTTAGAGATGAAAAGAAAAATTCTAACAATGTAGAATTCTACGTTGTTATAATGTTCATCACAGATATTACTACCTGGGGCTCGTAATCCCAGGGCCCACACTAGCCTCCTCGTCACTAAGGCCTGCCTTAGTAAAAAAATATACGATCGGCTCTTAAAAAATAGATCTTAACACACTTTTGTTTTTGTTTTTGTTTTTTTTTTTCATTTTGTTTCTTTTTAAATCTCGCTAACACCGCTCTCGTTTGATATTATTTTACAAGTTAGTTTTGATTCTTGGCAGGCGAATCTTAATGATCTTATATGTTAATTCTGGGGGATTTGTTTGTTATAACTTTAGTTAACTTTATCATTAGCTTTGATCATCGAGTGAGCTCAGGGCATTTTTTTTTTTTCAGATCTACGCTATTCCACGTGTGTCGCCTCTCAGATTGTGACGCACATTCGTTGAATTATTAGGAAACATATCAACATATCGTCAAAGGGAATTTGGAATTTTTGGCAGGGAATTTTATGGTCGAAATGTCAAGTATTATTATTGGTTTTCTTAAAACAAATTAGTTTTCTTTAAAAAAAAAAAAAAAAAAAAAAAAAAAAAAAAAAAAAAAAAAAAACATTTTTTAAAGGGATCAAATCACGAATGTACGTCCACATGACACCAATCCAGCTTCTAGATTGCGTATCGCTTTTGGCAAGCTCAGTCTTATGAGTCGTATTTGTAACATTTTCTTAATTCACTGCTACAAGCTTCTGTTAATTACTTTTTTTTTCATCTATTCTTGCATTGTGCCCAGGCTGTTTGGCGCCACGTGTATCCCTCAATTGTTATTTCATCTAGCTTTGTACAAGAGGCCGCGGATAATTCACCGAGAGACGACAATCACGGATATCACTTTGTATTTTTAAATATTTTGTTTTTTTTTTTTCGACTATTACGCACGGATATTACGGCACACATTTGCACATTGCCTCACGAAGATTTCTTAGTTTTCGATTATGAATTCATTTTCTCACAGTATCTGCTACCATTATCGTCGATAGTTAAACAAAAAACATTTTAGGAGTGAATTGGTAGATATCTCCTAAATTTGCTGTTATCATTTTGCGAATGGCTTTGAAGGGATATTTGCGACGCAATTTTATTTTGTTTGATGCTCTATGCTTTTTCCATCAAAAATAATTTTTATGGTCAAATTATTTTTGGATTTTTTTTTTCTGACAAAATTTATTTTTTGCTGTTTTCTTTTAAAATTAAGTTAACAAATTTTTTTCTGATTTTTTTCTGATAATTTTTTTTGGGACACGTGACACGATTTTTTTGGATCGAAAAAAAATTATTGAAGCAAAAATTTTTGCAACGAATTTCTGAGACTTTTTTAAAAATATTTTTCTAATTCCTCGATTTTCAAAGATAGTCGCAAAACGATTTTTTTCTCCTAATTTTTAACTACCAATTTTCAAATGTTTCATCTTCCCCTTTCCTCACATTAACCAAATAAACTTTAACAGGAAAAATCATTGGCGCTTGTTTTTTAAAACCCTCGCATCTCTCATTTTTCTCTTGAATTGTGTCTTTGATCTACAAACTAGCTCTTCGAGTTAACTCATTAAACGGGCACGGATATTCTTGGTTTATTTATTCTCGTTAATTCCCTCCTCACACTCTCGATATTTTGTTTTTTTTTTTTGGCCAAGTGGTTTTTTACACTCGGCTCAGGTACATGTTAAGGCCCGTTCTAACGTTTGTTTCTCATCGTCAATAGTTTTCTTATCCCTTGGCAAAATTAATTCAATCCCACACCTTTGCACATGAAAAGCACACATACTTATTTATTCCCCCCCCTTTTATTATTTATGCACCATACCTTCGAACTCAAATAAAAGATTGCTATATAAAAAAAGAGGATATTTAACCAAGTAAAATCATCGGAAATTCTTTTAAAATGGAAAATAGATTTACTAAGATTTTTGCTATTTTCAGTGTTTTTTTTTCGGCAATCCAAAATGCCAGATTTTTTTTCGTTTGTTTTTTTTCAATTTCGTCCAAAAATTTGGCTATTTTTTGGCAAAAATCTAAAAACTTGAAAATGAAATTTAAGGAAAAATAATTAGATCACTTTTTAACATTTTGCCCTGTCAATTCCGTTTTTCCATTGAACAAATTAATTTTTTTCACGTTTTGCTTCAGTGGAGGTAACACAAAAAAAATTGGATTTTTTGACAATAAAAATCGATTTTTTGTGTAAAAAAATCGATTTTTCGAAAAAAAAATTAATATTTTTTGCAGTTTTTTTTCATGAATCAGATTTTTCTCCTCCAATTTTTTTTGTCCATCTCAAATAAAAAATGTCAATTTTTCAAAATTGGAAAATTAAAATATCGAACATCCCCAACATATGAAATTTTCAAATATATTCCTGACTATGATCATCAAATTGAAATAATTTCTAACAAACAATGTGTAAAAAATGTGATTTGAATATAGCCGAAAAAATGAGACTTTTATAAAAATCCGTACAACAAAAATTCTGTTTGGCATTATACTCCACATACAGTCGATCTATATAGCTATACAATATTATATCCATGAAATATAATGAGTAGACAAATTTTTTTCCGCAGATTTCGACAAAATTCTAATTTTTTGGTGGTATCCAAACGTATCCTCCTTCACATTTTCCATTACCAGAAATTCAAATGAGGTTATCATGAGTAGAAAATTTCTCTGAAAAATCTAATTTCCAAAAAAAAAACTCACATAAAAAAAAAAAATTCTCTTAAAAAATGATTTGAAAAAAAAACTGGATTTCATAACTTGCCCTCAAAAAAACAACCTGAAAATGGCAATGACCTCAGTAATCACCTAGAGTACACTACCCCCCCCCCCCTGCCCTCAATTTCCAAGAAAAACCCTCCCCTCCAATAATTAACTAATTAATTAATCAACTTGTTCCGTTGTTTCTTAAACCATGTGCGACCGATTGGTTGTCGTATTAAAAATAACCTCGGTGTTCGCATTATGTCATCGTGGCCACGATCTACGTGACGCTAAAAAAAATGCCCCCTTAACGCCCCCTAACACTCCCTAGGCATTACATTATTCTCATTAAGTTGGCTAAACTAGTGTTTCACAGTTGGAAAATGTGTTTGCATCACTCCCTAAAAATCTTCAATTTTACCTAAATCTCTGGAATCATCATCCTCGTGTCTTGATTCCCCTGGAAGATCATGATGTATTACATCCTCAGGATATCACCTCAGTCTCACATATTCCCTTCATTAATTTAAATTTCCTTAAACAATCGACCCTGTTTTGGTCTTGGTCATTCTGGATACTGCTTCCATCGTCAATGCTTCCCACCTAAAAAATCATAAATCTTCCTCCTAAAATCCTGTCCCCTGTATCACAATACCACATCCTTAAATGCATCATCAGTTCCCTTTTGATTCGTTCATTGCTCAACAGCTTGATGATGAAATGGATAATCTGGCCTACTCCCTTCAATCCCTCAAAACCAATTCCGTTCTCCAAGTTATTTGGCATCGCACAGTACAAGAGGCATAATAACATCTCTGCTATCCCCAGAAACAGCATCAATGAGAACAGGTGTAAGCTCCTCATTGCTAAAAGGCTTCCAATTACCACCAAGAATCTGATTGATTTCACTCTTGGTCTTCTCAAACTCAAACTCATTCTCACTGATAATATTGCTCTCAGCAAACTCCAATCTCTGGAGTACATGTCCCCTCAATCTTGCAATAGCCAAAAGATTCTCCTGATAATAGCTATGGCCAATGTAAACCATTTCCACAAGATTGACACATCTCCAAGCAATCAGAACAAGAGCATCAGCACTGTCAGCTAGTGTGCTATCATCAGTAAGTGGTTCCATCTCATTGTGATCCATTGAATCGATCCACACAAGTGACTGTAGACAGGTGGAGTACCAGGATGACAATTTGAATAGGGCACTGAGATTAACTGACTCGCAAAAAAGAGCCTTTAGATGTGTTAAAGGCATAGCAGGTCGAAGGATGTCTGAATCAAGGACTAGAACGCCATTGTAAGCATGAAGAAGATTCAGACGAACACCACAGCGCTTGTTGTTGAGGGCAAAACGCTGCCAGGAGACATTTGATGTGCCTGGATGATCGTCTCGCCAATGGTGCACATGTATCACGAGTCGCTCAAGAGTTCCCGACGTCAAAGATTCCAGCAATATGTTGTTCAAGTGCTCATAGTCAAGTGTCAGTACGACCAAACTCTCGAATTGACGGAAGATGATTGGGTGGAGGGAGACAAATTCGTAATTTTCAGGATCTTCCTTAACAGAAGCCAGTCCTAGGTGAGTTAGCTGCTTACTGTGGTGAAGGGATAGAGAATCCAGGAGCTCCTCAGAGCGTACTGATAGATCCTCATTGCAGCCTAGGGTCAATACTTGAAGCTGCTTGGCTGTGGATATTATCTTGAGGAGGGACTTGTAGATTCTGTCTGTCCAAACGCAGTTGAGGCTTGGTGTCCACTCGAATGTGGAGGAGGTGGGCTCGATTATGAGTTTCTTTAAGTTGCGATTGTCACGGAAGTTGTGGAGCAGGGACTCGAGCTCGGGACTCCAGTGGGGTGTCTGACAACGGATTGTGGCACTTTGGACACTCAGGGCGAAACAATCGGCGAGGTGTCTGGAAAAGAACAGGGTAATTTTAGGAATTTGAGGTAGGTTAGATTAGGGACGAGTCTAGTGTAATTGGTAACCGATACCCACCGACCCACCCATACCCACCCTCCCACACCCACCCACTCTCCCACACCCACCCACCCTCCCACACCCACCCACCCTCCCACACCCATCCACCCACCCTCCCACACCCACCCACCCTCCCACACCCACCCACCCTCCCACACCCACCCACCCAGTTTCCCACACCCACCCTCCCACCCCCACTCACCCTCCCACCCCCACTCACCCTCCCACCACCCCCCCCCCCCCCCCCCCACACACACACACACACACTGATAATGTGTCAGAGGCATGTGAAACGTTGCAAAAAGTGAAAATTTCATAATTCTGAGACACTTCATTTTCGGAGTGATTACCATCTCTTCCCAAAATGAGAAAGTCAACTCATAGCGCGACTAATGACGGGTTGAGAAGAGCAATTGCTGATATTGATACGAGTGAACAGAAAGACACGTTTAAGAGTTAATAATTTGTCATTGCAATACGATTAAAAAAAATGAAAATGTTTATGCTAGACGGATGTTTGAGTTATGCGCGTGGATGACTAAGTAAAAGATATGATTACATGTGGCTAAAATAAGAATGTGATAGGAAAAGGAGACAATGGCACTAAAGTGTACGAAATGACTGTGATATAGATTGAGTCATCGTTCGCTGAGGAAAGTGGTAATCGAGAGCTATTGGATTCGTAATTAATATGTTAAATTGTTGTGACTTTTTAGCGCATTTTTTCACGGATATGTGATACTATATTGCCAGTGTATTTTTATATAGCAAGTACCATTGGATGCAGATGAAAACTTTCTGGAGGCCTTGAACTTTTTATACTGTTTTTTTAGCACCTTTCTTATTGGTTTTCTCTTCGATGCGGGGAATTGCTTCAAAGGCGTAATAAAATATTCGATAAGACTTTGTCAATCGACAATTTTGTTATATATATATATATATATATATATGGGCAAGTTGTGTTTGGAATTTCCTTCAAATGTGATTCCTCAAAAATTGAATGTCTTATCTTGCATGTTGTTCCACTATTTCATTTTATAGCTATATATATATATATAAACAAGGAGCTTTAGACCAACAATATCCATGAAAATTTTATGCACCCTAAAAAACTGGTCAATAAAATCGATTTAATGGAACTTTTCCATGCATCTGTACCAGATTTTTATAGATTCCAATACTCGGAAAACTTGCAATGAATAAAAATATATGTGCCATTATTGTCAACAAATGAATATTGAGTATTACACTCCTCGTTCAGCTTATGATTCAGGGAGAGACAAGTTGAGAATGTATCGATTGCAGGAACCAACGTTCGATACCATAATCCTCATTCTGTTGATAAAGTCAATATTGACTCATTTTTAATATCTTTGTAGAGTCTGCAGAACGTTATATTAATACCAATTTCTACTGTTCACATCAGTTTCAGTCAATAGCTATGTCAATTGGGTCAAGTTAATTTCCGGTTGAATTTTTAATTGATATTTCAAAATCCGAAGATATGAAAATTACTGTGTCGCTCTTTTATACAGAATGGTATTTAGAAAAATACCAATTGCAGTTCAATCTTACCCAAAAAAAAATGACAATGACTTTATCAGAAATTTTATAAAAAATATTTTTTTTATTTCTCATAGAAACATCGCTTTAGTTAGTAGATAAAACCGGATTTTTTCCACTTTTTTGCAACATATCTCGTGAACCGATCGATTTAAATGAAAAGTACATCAACGATATTTTTTCAGAAATCAAATTCTCTACAAAAAATATCTTACAACATTTTTGTGCTACACCACTTGTTAACGAGGCAATCACGTTTTAAGGGAAATCTTACTAACCCACTTTGCTTCAATTTCTATCAGGAAGTTATTGATGTAGGTTGTCAAGAATCAGACTTCCGGTTTCAAATTTAGAAATTGTAATTATTTATTCTGTCTCTAAAAACACTTATGCGAACAAAAAAAATTTTTTCGTTAATTAAAAAAATTGAAAAAAAACTTTTAATTAAAAAAATTGAAAAAAAAAATTTTTGTTAAATAAAAAAAATTGAATAATAAATTTTTGATTCATTGGGTTTTTTAATCAAAAAAATATATAAAAAATAACGTGACTGCCAAGTAATCAAGATGTTGCAAACAAATTTTTATGAAAATAATATTTATGAAGAAAATGAAAAATAATGTACACAGCGAAAAAAAAAATTGAGAATTCCATTACCTCCTTAAATATATAGAGAGAAACATTCATTGAATATTTATAAATACCTTGCCCACGGTATACTCATATTGTCATCATAAACAAAAGTGATATCCTTCCAGAAGCTCGGATGAAAGAGCGCCTGTCGCCAATTTTTACAAACCTGTAAGAATTTCAATGTTATTTTTGAAATACATCGACCACAATAACAAATACAGATACGCGAAGAATGTAAATACAGTTGACATTGAGATGACACAAAGATTATCGTCCAACGTAAAAATAATTTTCCACTTGCTAAAACGATGCGAGAATCATTGAACTCATAGGTAATTTCTCAATATATTTTCCACAACTCACTAAAAGAAAAGAAAACAACAAAACAGAACAAAACAAAATTCAAATTTTTCCCACTGCGCTACAACCGTACTATATAGTAAACAATGAGAAAACGATTTTCAAAATTTGGCAAACTAAAAGTTTTTTCCTTCTCAATTTAAACGTTAAATATCTCCAAAACATTGTTTTTTCTTGACTTTCGAAATTCATTATGAAATAAAACGAGTAATTAAATTTTTTGAAAGTTTGGAGTAGTGAAAAATTTCGAATTAATTTTCGCGTAAAATGGAATATTTTTCAAAATATACTTACACCAGAGGCATTAACTCTATCATTGTGCTTGAGATAGGAAAATATCTCCAGCATAATAACACTGGGTAGACTTTCCCAACAGCTTGTGCCATCATGTGCCATATTTGACGTTTTCCAGTTGAAGCTCAACGGAGGGAAAAAAATAATGGGAAAAAAAAAACGTCAGACAAGAGCGATAGGAAAGAGAAGCCAACGTATGTTGGAATATCCGAGGTCGGTCCCACCTTCAGTACAATTTTCCCTGTTTTTTTTTTCCCCTGTCACTTTGTAACGATTGCAGGATTAAAACATACGTGAGTGATCTGGAGCCTCGCCCAACTTTTATGCGTAAAATGTGTTATTTATCTTTTGGCTTTTTTTTTATTGGACTCAACTTATAAACTATACCATTTTGCAACACTAGTAATAGAGATCGGAACGGAATAGAGACGAGGGGCAAAAAACACGAGAACGACAAGCCCACAGCCACGACTGACAAATGGCAACAGATTTTTTCAGTCGTGACAGAATTAAATGCGGCGGGGGAACTTTGCTATGGGGTGGGGGGTAGAGTGGCGGGAGTGGGGGAAGTTGCGGCGGGCTCGTTCGAAACAGGAACTTGGACGGATAGTGGAGAGGAAATAAAAAGAGCATGAAGTAGTGCGGCAAGTGTCTGTGTGCACTCATAGGGAACACACACACAACTTCTCGGTTTGTAAAATGCATTTTTCCCAAACACATGCAATCAATTTGTTTGCATGTGTTCAAGTTTTTTCTTTTTCAAAATGGCCGCGCGCCCGAACCATTTCCTCCCTGATTTTTAAGTACGCGTGTTGATTCAATGGGAGTTTTTTTCAGGATTTTCTCCATTTCTTTTCTTGGTTTTTTTTTGTCGGAAATTCGGCGGAATGAACGAGGCAAGGTGTTTAGTGGGGAAAAATACAATGTTTAGTTTAAATAATCTTATTTAGAGAATTGTGAAAATTTGTATTTGCAGAAACCATACAGAATTATCACTGATAAATGTAATTGTAAAATATCCAAGTTTCTTTTATTTAACCCCAGTGTTCGATTGAATTATGGTTATTTACACGCATGGGAAAATTTTGCGTTTATTTGAAATTATCTTGGAGTGCTGTGGGCGATCTGCTCTTTCAGTACCAAAATACTCTGTCTCTGTTCCACTGGAAGTTTAGAAATCTGGTCGTCTGTCAGTTGCAGCACTTGCATTATCAATGCAGCCTAAAATATAAGAAAATCAATTTCTCGCTCCAAATATTCCCTGTATTTTCCAATGGAGCTCAATGCAATTGAATCAAATACAATATGAGACAATAATTGGAAACAGTAAATTTAACAATTACGAAATTTTACTTCCAACAATTTTTAAAGGTCAATTTTCGATATTTCATTCTCCAAAAAATCGAATTTTGAAAGTTTTTTATAGTCAAAACCAAAAAGTTTGTGACTGTCAAAACCGCTAAACATTTTTAAAAATCTCAATTTCAATTTTTTTTTTGACAAAAAAAGAAAAAAAAAATCAAAAAAGTTGAAAATTGTGGAAATTTTTAGTTGTCAATTTCAAAATTTTTCGTTTTTAAAACTTTGGAAAATTGGTCGAATTTCAGTCGTGATAATATGGAAATGAACAAAATTATTTTTGAACTTAGTGGAGTAATTGTCACCTTTTCCTGATCAGACGCTCCACTAGGGATGCTTCCAGCTGGTGACATTCCAGCCATGAGTCTCGATGCGGCTGAACTAGGGGCAGGAAATCCAGGCCCAGGAGTAGTTGATGAAACTGTATTGACGCTGGGTGGTGGTACCGTTGGTGTTATCACTGGACGAGGTACTTGAGGAGGTGGTACAAGAGTTGGAGCTGGAGTAAATCAGAAATTAAAAAAATCGTACTCAACAAAAAGTATTCTGTAGTTCATAATTGTCTCTTGAATACTCACGTGTAGCTTTACTCATTCTGGGGTCCACCGTCATTCTAGGGTCTCTAGGGTCGCGTGGGTCTCTCCCAAATCGATCTGCCCTTGGATCTCGACAGAAATTGCTGTGAATGAATAATAATGCATAAATGACGATGATTGACGCAAGGGGAACTATTAAAAATTGGTACAAAAAAAAATTGTACCTCTCAATTCCATCCACAGGAAGTATGCTAATTAATAAAGTGAATTCATGAGGCCATTAATTGAAAATTAAATAGTGACCTAATTAAACACGAACACAATTAGTATTCTGCACCAAATTAATTACCTATACCGTTATCAATACAATTCGTTGTAGAAAATCGTTGTTTTCTTTTTTGGTTTCAGTGTAGGTTGTGTGTGTTCAGCACAGTAAACCTGTTGGTTTGAATGCTTTAAATAAAATAATTAAAAAAAAAAAAAAGTCTAGGTTGTGGAGTTTTCTGGTGATTTTTTTTTTTTAAAACCGTGGATATAAACGGTAAATTTTTCTTATGTTCTCGTCGTTTCGAAAAGATCGATCTACTTTGCGCTTCGGGATAATTTAGTGACGTGTTAACTAGACCTACTTGTCTGAGTTGAATGCTGAACCTCGATTTTCCATCATCGGAGGAATGGTCGGTGGAGCAATTGCCATACCTGGAGGCTGCGTTCCAGTTCTAAGATCCATGTCCATTCTTGCAAGTCTGTGGCAAAAGACGATTTTATTTTTTTTTTTCACAGAACATCATTTCGACGAAACACATCGAGAAAATAGATATTTCTGGAAGACATTTCCAGAAAATTCAGACTCTTTTTGAAGCAGGGTGTGTGTTAATGAGTTCTCTATTGAAACCAGTAGTTTCCTTTTTTTAGAAAAACATAAAAAAACTGGGAGTTTCGAATTGATGTGGAAAACAAGTCAGTTTGAGGAAACAAGACAAATTGACTTATAAAATTGCTCCCAATTTTCCTCACACCACTACATCAAAAATACTTGTAGATTGATGTTGTTGGTTATACCTGTTGTGGTCAATGGGTCTGTCGAGAGTTCTCAGGTCCACATCTTTCCCAGCGAAAATTGGAGCTGGAGGTTTAACAGGAGCAGCAGGTGCAACGGGTCTGGGAGTTACCCAGGGCTCTTCGATTCTCGGTTGGAACGTTGGGATGGGATCATTAGGCGTCATTGATGGGGGAATTACATTGGCCTTGTGCAGCATGCTCACAGCAGTTTGAGGATCGACAATTCTCATGACAACATGTGCCTGAAGGAGGGCATACGATAATTGGGGATTTTGGAGAAGCATCTGCCTGGCCTCGTTGGGATTATTCTGAATGCAGAGTTTCATTTGCTTCATTAGCTCGAACATCTGCTCTGGAGGAAGTGCAGCGACTGCTTTGGATATAGCTTCTGGAGCCTTGTCGGCCTGAACAGCTTCTCCGTAAGCATTTTCCGTATTTTGTGTCTGCAACAGACTTTGCATCTCCATACGACTCTTTTCGGTACAAGCGTTATCCACGCGCAGGGTTCTTCCGCCTATCTCGTAACTGTTCAGGTTTCTCATTGCACTCAGAGCTGTCTCCTGGTCCTTGTATTCACAGAAACCGTAGCCTTTAGGCTTTCCTGTTTCTCTGTCGTACACTAATCTGAAAGAAGCATCACAATCAGTGTCACAATTAATGGAGCAATGAGGGCAATAGGATATGCCTTAAGGATATTCAACACGTATAGTCAAAACAAAAGTTTATGACCCTTTCTATAATTCGGTATATTTATCGCCAATAATTTTCAATTGATATTTCAATGCGTTAATTAGTTGAAGTGATAGCCATAGAAAATTATTATATTGTATTTGATTTTGCGAATCAATATTATATTGTTTAAACAAATTAATGGAAAAAAAATTTAGTCGATCGTCATGAAATTTTTACCATCGTTTTATATCTGCTTCAATAGTAAATTTTCAAAATTTCAACAAATTTTTATATTTTGAACTGTATTTACAGAAATTTTCATTTTTCCCATAAGAGGCCGTGTTAATTGAGAACTTTGATAATTAATAACTACGAAACGGTGTTGTGAATCAATCTCAAAGTTTATACAGACATCTGTTACCGCTTCAAAAACATTATGTCAAAATTTCAAGCAATTCTTATATCTTCGCCAATATAGGTGGAATATCCTTAAATGAGACATTCATTTAAGGGTCGTGGTTTTTAACGTAACAAAATATGCTAGGATGTATTAACAGCTTGGATTGACTGTTGAAATGCCGTAGCGAACAACATTGTATGAACATTATTGAAAATTAGAGACTTAATAACAGTTGAAAAAGCTTGTTCTTTTAAAAAATGTATAAAAATTGCAAAGCTGATGAACCAAACAAGAATTCCTATAACTATCAATTTAGCTCTATTGATGTCTCACTTGAACGAAAGAACTGGTCCCACTTCGCTGAAAATATCTTTCAAGTTCTCTTCTGTAGCTTCATACGGAATATTTCCCACTGAAAATAAGAAACATATGCATTATAATCTCGAGTTAGGTATGAAATAATTTTTTGAAAATTGCGCGCAAGTGTGCCATACCAAAGACACTTCTCATGGACTTGTCCATCAAGGACTGATCCGCATTCGAATTAGTCATTTCGGCTTTTTCCTTTACTATCAGTCCTGCAATTAATTATAAACTAATTGTTCACTGCAACACACAATACCGCACTTGAGAAACAGGTTATGATAGCAAGCGCACGATGGGAAAAGTTTTTTTACAGAAATCTTCTATATCTAACACGCGCGCATGCGCAGTAGACATGCGCGTTTGACAGTTTCTAATTGACTCGCCGTTCTACCAAAATTTTCATACGCCCAGTAATCCTCGTGACTCAAGTATCCACCTATCGATTGTTCGCCGTTGTGTGATAACCGTGTGATCCGTCAGTTAAAATTCTCCCTCGAATTTAGTTTCCTCGCCCAAAAGACCGGAGCCATACGCTTCGGCCGGGAGACATTTATATTGGAAATTTTACTAGAACAGTTCGAGATAGGTCATTTGGGCACGGAGCAAACGAGTTCACGGTGAATCATTTGATTTTGGAATTGTCACCTCCCTCAAATTTTTGAGACATCTATTTTGGGGAACACGAGCAAGATGGGCTCGCTTTTTCGCAGCGAGGAGATGACCTTGTGTCAGCTCTTTTTACAGAGCGAAGCTGCTTATGCATGCGTTTCCGAACTCGGGGAACTTGGTCTCGTGCAATTTCGTGACGTAAGTATTGAATTTTTTTTGATGTTTTTGGGAGTCGACGGGGTCAACTGGGTCTCACTTGGTTCAATTTTCAATCTTATATGGAGGATTAATTTTTTTGGAGTTGCACCACTTTGACTGGAATTTTGGAGTAATCTCATTGGTCCCATTACCGCCCACTATTACTCTCATTTTCAGGTCGACCCCTTCTGAATATTCATCGATCTTTGGGAACACGTCAATCGCTCATTTTTTTTTGTTTTTCAGTGCCCGAGTCTGATGATCGTTGGTCGCTTTTTGCCCAGATCCGTTTACCTTCCTCCGTTAATAAGTCCTTGACTTTCAGCCTTCAATAGTGAAATTGGAGTCGAAGTGCCAATGATTTGACGTTGCGGCTTATCTCCTAGAAAACATTTGCAATCCACAATTTCCGAAAATTGTGAATTTTTTCGAGCTGCAAAATTTGGAATTTTGGAGTTCTTATGGTTTATGAAATTATGAAAATTCTGAGGGTTAAGAGAAGTTGGGGAATTTTGCTAAAGGAATGGTGTAATTGACAGGGTTTTGTTACATATTGTTAATCGGTAATTATTGCAATATTGCAATGTAGTTTGGCTGTAAAAATAGAATCCAATTACAGGAGAGAGTTGTAAAAAAACTGATGCAGAATTTATGCAAAATTGGACTCTTAAAAAAGAGTGTTTAAGGAAACCACACATCAGATATAGATTAATTTATTTGTTAAGTAGGCAAGAATTTCTCCAACACTTTGCATTTTGTTGGTACCCAAAATCTGGAGCCTTTTCTAACTGAATAAATATTCCAGTTGAATCCTGACGTCAATGCCTTCCAACGTAAATTCGTCAACGAGGTGCGTCGTTGCGACGAGATGGAGAGGAAGCTGCGTTACTTGGAGAAGGAGATCAAGAAGGACGGTATACCAATGCCGGACACTGGGGAGAATCCCGAAGCACCCCAGCCCCGTGAGATGATCGATCTTGAAGCGACCTTTGAGAAACTTGAGAACGAACTTCGCGAGGTCAATCAGAATGCCGAAGCACTCAAGCGTAATTTTTTAGAGTTGACTGAGTTGAAGCATATTTTGCGAAAAACTCAAGTCTTCTTCGACGAGGTAAGCAGTCTAAGGAGTATCTTATAAATATAAAATGACAATCTGTTTATTGAGCAATAAGTTTAACCAATAAGTCCTGCTGAAATTAATCCGATTGATAAGCGAATGACTTTGAGAGGTAAATCACGAGTATTGAAAAAATCCATGGCTTTAATTAATTGGCAATGAACGTTCGTCCTTAATTTATGAATCGTGTATTGGTCCCAATAACATGCGAAAAAAAATTTACGTGAATTAAAAACAGTTTGGTTCATGTCGACTGCTGGAGCTGCGAATGATTAGATTTTTTTTTTTTTTTTTTGGAATTATGAAATCTTATTGTGACAATATGGATGCATGCTAATTTTCATGAATTAGTGAAAAGTGCCTGATTTAATCAATTCTCATTGCTGAAATTTTTTATCACGCGAAACAATTATTTTCAACTAATGCACTTACGAATTTGGCTTTCATAATTTTTTTTTTTTTTTTTTTTTTTTTTTTTAATGTGAGACATCCTGGACGTTGGCAGCGATGAAGGAGACGTGTATATACTCGCGAGTTCATCACGTGTTAATAATTATTAATAATTAATGATTGAGTGATTTTAGGGATTTTAATGTGTTAGTGTTGCCGAACTAACAATAAAGTTGCAGAATTACTGCAACGAACACAAGTCACTCGCTGTGCCCTGTCTCCCCTTATTGATTTTTTTGTTTTTGTTTCTTTTTTTTTATAAATGATTGGACGTGGAGAAGTAAGTACTTGACAGCTTCAAATTTGTCCTTCTGGTAACTTAATCTTTGTGCTTTAACTTGCATGGGCGTCTTCTGTTTTCTCAAAATTTTGATTAATTGTTTTTTTATTGAAAAGTTACAATTTTTATTTAGTTTCCGGGATTTTTAACTTGCCGATTTTTTGGTTTTTGTAATTTCGACAAATTTGGGATTCATGGTGTTTGGGAGAGTGGAATTTTTTAATTGATCGAATTTTGGAAATTCTGGGAACATTGGAATTCTTTTCCAATAATTTATGCCACAACCTCGGGACTATGATTTACTCAGGTTGATTTGATGTTTTTAAATTTCATCAGTTTTTTTTTTTAATGGATTTTTTAAATGATGAGTCTTATCTTATAGAGGTCTAAGGTTGTTCTTAATAACTTGAAAAGTATCTTTTGAAGAAGTAATGAATTCCGGGAAATTTTCATTCAATAAAATTTTTAATGTTTTTCAAAACTTGGAAACCGAAAAAAAATAACGTTTAGAAAAATAAAGAATCTCATAAATTTTAGAAATTTCAAAATTTCAAAAATATTAAAGATTTCTAAGAATTAACGAACATGATGAATTGTAAAAAAAAAAATAAGAAAAACTTTGTGGACAGAATTTTAAGCTGAAAATTTCATTAAAAATATGTCTGGCTGTTTAACATCTGTCGAGAATACACACATTCTCTGAAATTTATATATTCTACGTTCTCCACACACTCTACTAATTTTTATTTGTCTGTCACTTATCACCATTCATGGATAATGTAGTACGAACGATAAGGCTCACGTCGGGGACTGAGACGCCTATCGGCTTTATCACTTAACATTGAAAATTGGAGAGAGCTGTCTGATAATCTGATGCATCTCCATAAACATGACTCTCTAGTTGAGTATCTTTTAGTATCCGATGACGTGGATTATGTAATTCAAGGAATTGATAACATTCAATTTCACTTTACGTCAATTTGTTTTCGGAAGATATTTTTCTGTAATATTTTTTGACGGAACATATTCTGCAAATAGCAATTGCTAAATGCTTTTTGGCAATTGAGAAGATTTTTTCTTGACATAAATTATTATCGGTGGACAGAATATTTGAGCGCATTAAATTTCGGAGACACTATCCACTAAATTTTTTTGTATTTAATCTCCGTTTCGCGGATTTTCGTTTATTTTTGCAGAGGCATTTAACTCGTCGCACAATATTTTTCCTAATTTTTGCTACACTTACAAATGTTACTAGTCCCCGTAGTTAGCTTTTTGAATATTTCCAGCAATCTAAGACATGTTGCAAAATTTTTGTAGACAGCTTTCGGATTGCCAGAAAATTCGAAAGGATCTCCACTTAAATATTGAATATGCAATTGGTTCGGCAAAATGTTCTAATCACATTTTTTAAAATTCACACACCTAAAATATGTACCATTAATTTTTTCCACCTAACTGATTTTTGTGTATTTCTTTGCAAAATTTTGCAATTTTACACTTTTAGTAATTTTGAAAAATTCCAATATTTTCAAAAAAAAAAATTTTTTTATTTAAAAGTTTTCAAACTTTGAAAATATTGAAAAATTTCAAAATTTTCAAAAATTTCAAAAATTTCAAAAAATTGAAAACCTTTGAAAATTATAAAATTTCCGAAAATTGTAGAAATTGCGAAATTTATATAAATGTAGATTAGACCCTGTGAATACCACTTCCAGCCTTGTAGTAGCTAACCCCATCCTATGTAGAGCTGTTGTATACTTTCCCGCGTAGATTTTCTCTAAGGTCCTCCTTCAGCATTGCCCCCGTGGGGGTGTCAGAACCTCCCCAATGATTCAAAATCCTCAAATTAGTTTCAAATATTTTTGGCAATGTCCCAAAATGATTGTCAAAATTTGGAGACTGCTTCCACGTTGTTTCACGTCTATACCAAGTCGAACCCTGGTTCTATCACCCACACGTTTGACGACGTATCTGAAAAACCAGCATGGAAAAGTGCCTCCAAATTTTGCGGACTCCTTCCAATCGTGCTCAAAAATATATCCTAAAAATTTCCTGACTTTGCATCATTGGGACATTTTATACCTCTCCATGCGGACAACGCTGAGGGACCACCTTAACTGCTAATTTCCGTCTGGAGCTGATGAGTCGAGATAAAATTCCCTCGAATCGACTGAAACCAATGAAAAAATTGGGAACAAATGGCCCAAGTGGATTCTGGGGGAGGTAGGGCGAGACCAGAGGGTGACGTGTGTTTGTTGCCAGGCTGAGCATGGAGATGTCGTGTGGCAGATGGCGGATCCAAGTCGTGAGGAAGAACAAGTCACTTTATTGGGTGAAGAGGGCCTCCGCGCAGGCGGCCAGGCTCTCAAACTCGGGTAATTAATTGTGGCGTTCATCTTCAACAATTGCAGAGTCCAATGACCATCCATGGAATCTTGTGAATCGAAGAGAAACAATCCAAAGCAAAATATTCTTTTTTCCTGGCCAATATCGAACTATTTTGCTATGAACAGCGAAACCTCTCAAACTGTTCACAGCGGCGCGGGAGGGGAGTCAGCCCCCCACTCTCACGTTTCCCCTCATACGCTTTCCCTTGAGATGCGCGGAGAGTGTGCGCTGTAACCGCTTGCTCACCTGTTAGCGCTCGGGGGCTGAGTAGGAGAGTCCGTACTCAGTCTCTCGCACTTACCCCCACCCCTCAGCGCTCACTTTTGCACCGCAAGAGTGGGGAGTTCTTTAAAGCTGTCCGCGAGCCCGAGCTCGGACAATTTTGGAGGTCTCGCGGTGGACGGATATTAGAATACAATGCTAAAACACATTTTTTAATAAAAATTTTGGATGTTTGAAAATATCAAGGAACTGAAAAAATTCAGAAGAACAAAATTAAATATAAAAAAATTTTGATGTATAGGAAATTTGACGGTCATTGGACTCTGCAAAGCACAAAAAAATCGACCAGACCGAGTATCACATGCAAGCATGTAGAGCGGCAATTGTTCGTTTTTTTACAATTTTGCACTTTTTTTTTAAAAGCACAAAATGTGTTCTCGGTCATAGCACTGCTCGAATATCTGTGACGAAAATGGTAGAACGGGATAAGTCGACTTATCTCCAGACTGAGTTTTTGATAAGTACCTCAAAGTCCTGGTGAGTTAGTGTGAGCTTGGAGAACTCATTTTTGTGAATAAAAACTATTCCTTGATGTCGTAAAACACATCTACTGGGTAATTTTCGGGTGGAAACCACGTGGGCTCTCCCGGATCTCGAGCGTTTCGCGAGCGTTGCAGTTTGCGGGCAGCACGCTGTAACGTTTGCGAAACGTTACCGGAAGGCAATGGCCCACCCGGAAGTCCTCCCAAAATGAATAATCCTCTTTTTACGTTATATCTGTATAAAAAATACCCGATTTTTCTGAAAGAGAAAGTTTTTAAGATGTGTGCGACAAAGTTTGAAAAAATTTAAAAATTGTCGAAGATTTTCATGAAAATTTCTTTCCTATAGATTTGAGGAGAGTTATCAACCATTCAGGCTGGAGATAAGTTATGTGGTTTTGCCAATTTGACATAGATTTATCAATGAATCCAAGCAGTAGCTTGAATCACCAAATCAACCAATCCTCCATCAATGAACTGGAATATTTGCTAGGCTGCGAAAAATGAGCTCCACTAGATTTAGACATTTTTTTAGATTCTCTAATTATCTTTCAAGTCTACAAAAGCACAGAGGCTAGCTCTTAGGTTATGCCCACTTTAAAGCCATCAGTGTGTTTGGTTACAGCACCTGTACACAGCAGCGGCAGACATAGGAGCGCACTATAGGAATCCCCTCAGGCAAGCTGTTATCAACCGTTATTTGAATTTGCCAGAATTTTTTTTCTACTCGTTTTCAATCATTTTTTTTTTGCTGTCAGTGTTCGCCTGTGCAATTGCAATGGAATGTACAGAGTTGCGTCTTGTATACTTCAGGGTCCATGTGAAAAATCTCCGAGGCATAAGAAATTTTTACAGCTTTTATTTTTGCGACTTTTAGATTTTTACAAATATGTAGGAGCAATATCACTTTGCTATTCAAGAAAGCGCATACACAAAAATGAACATCGCCAGAATCGAAAGTCGTATGACGACTCCTCATTGGTCTGTCATAATTTATTTTTGAATCGTGATTCATTTACTGGTTGATCAGCTTAGGCAGATAACATCGTGAAGTTGCTTGGTAATCGCGTTTGCGTCGATAAACATCGATATTTGGGATATCGATTCGGCTTTAGTTTTCAAATGTATGACGATTGTTCAAGTGGTCATAACTTATGTAGTTATTGAAAATGATATACACAGACTATTTTTTGAGGCTCTGTTAATTTATCAAGTTTCGAGTGTTTTACATATTCTGTCCAGTATTGGCAAATTTTATATGCACGCGATAATTGCAGAAAAAGCAAAAGATGGTTGCTCCAAATTGGAAAATTGAGAGCTCCCATTTGTTCGGAATCAATGATTAATAGTATATTCAATTTCGGAAAAGATATTGTTACTTCAAATTTCAAGTTGTAATTTAGCGCGCGAAGCGCGCTTCCGGCCTCCTCTTTTCATAACGAGAACGGCCGAGCGTGCTCCGCACGCGCATTTCCTTTTTGCGCCGCAACGAATGGTGTCGCGTCGGTTTCGGTCTTACGCAGTTCGATAATTGCCATAAATATCGATGTTTTCTTTGGCCTCTCCTTTTCACTATAGAGATTCCCGGAAGGATACTGATAAGTTATCAGTCAAGCGATTACACAACGATAAAACGAGAGCAATGTACATTCGTTCCATAACTATCATTATTAATTAATCATTTTTTTTTCCTCATTAAAACTGCAGTTATCAAATTGTGTATGCCTCGGAAATTTTTAAGGATGCTGACGTTACGCTGTATATATAAAACGTTGAATTAAAGACAAACATGACTGTTAGCTTTGATCACTTAAAATAAATAACAATTTTAAATTTTGTATTTAATCACAAAATGCGTTTAAGGTGTCGATGAAAAAAACTCAATTCATGCGAAAAAATTGAAAGTTATTGGTGAAAAAAACATTAATATTAATATTGGTAATTGCACTACCATCATTAATAATTAATGTTAACGGAAATATAACAGTTGATACAGTTTGACTTGGCAGAAAATTGAAAAACAAAAACAAATTATGAATTAATTTCAAGCTGTATCGAAAATATTGACTTTCATGGGGTAAAATGGGCAAGGGATTATCAGTGAAAATGAATTGCTGCTTCTTTAGATGCATTTAATTTATGTACGAGCCTCGTAATAATACGATGAATTTATTTTCATTGCCAAGATATTGTTACAATGGTTGAGTTAATCTGTCCAGCCATGTCGTGTGATTAACAAATAAATGATGATGGTGTGGCCATGGGTATGTATATCAAGTAAATCTTGAAGTAACATAGCACTCCTGCAGTACTTGCGCCTCTTTCTTTTGTTTCATCATCAATAATTCATGGGTTGAAGAGCAAGAATATTAGAAAATTTGCAAATAAAATGTCAAATAAATTCAGAAAATTTATCAGATTTTTATTCTACACCACCTGAATTATTGATGAACAAATCGCTATTATGCCGAGCATTTGCACGCCTGTACCTAGCTGCTTTTCTACCACGAAAATATTGTATTTTAAAATATGCATCATCTGCTCATCAACATAAGCGATCACCTCGACCCAATGGATTACGAGTCGTTATAGATTGAAGTTTGAGTGGTGGCGCCACTGCGCCGAACGTAACTGGTCACGCCTAGGGGAATCCCCGGACTGTCTCTTTTTGCTCTTCGCGGAAAAGTGGAGAGATTCATTTTGGGTTTTTACGGTGAACTTTGGCCCTTCTATCAATAACAAACTGTGGATTAAAAGAGCGCTCATGGCTAGATCTTTCGGAAATTCGATTCGATTTTGCGCAAAACTTCAGCATTTAGAGGTTAAGCATAGCTAACCAAAAAAAAGGAATTCATGGAAATGGACCAAAGCTCGACGAAAATTTGTAGATTTTGCACTCACTAGGTTATTATTTAAAACAAAAACGGAAAATGCGGGCACTCCTTTCTAGCGCGACCAGTTGAGGGTTAAGACTGCTACAATTATCAGAAAATCGGCGCGCATTGATTAACACTTCCGAGATGAGAGTTTCAATTTGACAGTACAATTGTTAGATGGCCAATGGATTTTTACTCACGTTGAAAATGTTGAATTTTTTTTTTTAATTTCAGATCCTTATATGATAAATAAGAATTGCCCTATAGATTTTGATAGGCATAATCTTACTTTAAGTCTGTTCCACTAGCTGAATGCTTTTGTATTGGTTCAATTAATTGTGTTCCTCATGTTTTGGACTATATAGAAAATTATGTTGCAGTAAATTAGAACGAGATTTTTGAAATAATTCATTACGAATTTTGATATTTTTTTCTATGTTCCGTTAGTCGGCTCAAGCGTTCATCTATTGGGACACCTTACTTTTTCCATATTTTTTAGTCAGAAATTTTGACGTTAGCTATTGGCAATTCGTATTTAAAGTAAGGAGTATGGTGATGATTAATTTATCCTCCAGAGTTAGGAATGAAGTGTTCAACTAGTTTTTGGTTGTCTTTGGTTTGTTCTTCATAAAACAAATTTAATAAAAATAAGATGGCATTTAGCGAAAGTTGATTATTGAAATTCATTGAATGACTTTTGAGGATAAACTAACAAAAACAAAAACACTTGCACGAGAGTAACAAAACGCCAGACACCCGAGGCATCGAGTGGCGTGTGTTTTATTAGCAATTTTTTTTTTCTATTTTATTTTTTGACAATTTATGGGGAGACTCGTTTGAAACTTCATTGCTATGTCGGATTTTTGTAGAGACAATTTTTGAATTATATGATATTGTTAAGGGGGGCAAAAAAGAGAAAATGGTTTTTGAACTCTTTCTACTTTCTACTGCGTAATTTTTTTGGACTCCTTATTAATATTATTAGCTCTGAAAATTATTTCTACACTCTCGTTGGTTTTTCAAATTCCCGCCAAAATTTGATAAATCAAAAACTCACGTCATTCTGATAACTTAACTACTTTTTTAAATAACATGCAATGAGCAAATAATATATATATATGGAATGGTATAAAAATCAAAATAATTTGAGAAAATTTTTTTCTTAAATAATTTTGAAAAAAAAAACAGGATTTTTGAGAAAGTTTGGCTCCATTGTGAAGATTAAAAGTACGTACCAAAGTTATTGAAATGGCAGTAGCATGTTCCGGAAAATTGCAAAGTTTCACAACGGTCTCCCTTTGAGGTATTTCTACAGTAACTCCTGAAGCTAAAAAATTCGAAAAATTCCGTAGTTGAGATCCACAAAATCGTTATAATAAGCAAATGCGATACAAAAAATAAATCTCAAAATTTCCAATATTTTTACCTTCCCCGCAAAAATTTCAATTTTTTTTTATTCTCATTTTTCATAGTATATAGATATACACTAAATAAAAAAATAATAGTCTTTAGCACATGTTTCGCAACATCTTCCCAGGTCACTTTTGAGCATTGCCCGGTGATATACATATATATGTTTAATATTAAAAAATGTCAGAGTAAAGAATTTTTTTAATCGAAATTTTGATGGACAGTGTATCCAACTGCATATGAAAAAAAAATGTTGTGGCTTTCAATTTGTTCTCCAGAATTTCACGCTATCTTTCGAATATTTTTCCTTCACGAGTTACGTACCTTCATAAGAGATGATTGTCGATTTCTGTTATTTTTTTATAATTTTTTTTTTGAGCATTGTGGTCCCGTGTCTAGTGTGCTAATGTGGTTGTGTCTTGTCTGTTGTGTCGTCAGCAAGAGCACGCAGGCTTGAACCCCACCGAGTCCATGACACGCGCGTTGATTAGTGATGATAATATCGCCCGCCAGTCTGCCCTTGGTCCTGTCCAGTTGGGGTATGTACCTGTCACCATCCTTGACTAGATAACGCCTTAATCCCACTCATATTAATTATATTACTTTTTTTTCATGAAATTACCTGATATTGAGTTAGCTATGTGGTGGAGGTTCGTAGCTCCATGGGACGGCCTGTGGAGATGTCCCATGAAGATGTTCCGTGTCGATGTCCCATGAAGGTGTCCTATGAAGATGTCCCATGGAGATGTCCTATGGAGATGTTCTATGGAGATGTCCTATGGAGATGTCCTATGGAGATGTCCTATGGAGATGTCCTATGGAGATGTCCTATGGAGATGTCCTTTGGAGATGTCCTTTGGAGATGTCCTATGGAGATGTCCTATGAAGATGTCTTATGGAGATGTCTCATGAAGATGTCCTATCAAGATGTCTCATGGAGATGTCCTATGGAGATGTCCTATGGAGATGTCCTATGAAGATGTCTTATGGAGATCTCCTATGGAGATGTCTCATGAAAATGTCCTATCAAGATGTCTCATGGAGATGTTTTATGGAGATCTCCCATTGAGATGTCCTATGAAGATGTCTTATGAAGATGTCCCGTGGAGATGTCCCATGGAGATGTCCCATCGAGGTGTCCCATGGAGATGTCCTATGGAGATGTTCTATGGAGATGTCCTTTGGAGATGTCCTATGGAGATGTCCTATGAAGATGTCTTATGGAGATCTCCTATGGAGACGTCTCATGAAGATGTCCTATCAAGATGTCTCATGGAGATCTCCCATGGAGATGTTCTATGGAGATGTCCCATGGAGATGTCCTATGAAGATGTCTTATGAAGATGTCCCGTGGAGATGTCCCATGGAGATGTCCCAGGTAGTTGTCCCATGGAGATGCTCTATAGAGATGTGTGCCTCTACCACCTAGCTAACGACTCGGATCATCAATCAATACAGATTTTCGATTTCCACCGCGACTTTGTACTGTTTCCATTGATAAATCAATATATGACATCTGTTTTCGATTCTTCAGGGCTACGGAGACTTTGGTGAAGCATTGGTATCGCTTGGAAAACAAGACCTTTATCCCCTCTTGAGAATTCAGCCTTGAAGGGGTGAACTAGGATAAGTGCATCCACTTTAGCACACACTTTTCGAAATAACTCCGAAACAAATCCATATATGGAATATATTATAAAAACCTTGTTTATAGGGCATCTTGTCCTCTATAAAAAAGTTACATGAATTTTTTGACTATCTCCCTTTGATTCCGAGTTATTCGGCGAAAGTGGTGGTAGAGTCTAAATGTATTCATCCTAACTTGCCACTTCCCTGCTGAATTCATCTTCGATTTTTGGCATAGTAATTTTTTCACTCGTTACAAAATCTGTTGTAAAGTTGAATGAAGGTAGAGCATAGAGTCTGGTACTTTTGGTCCAAGAATTTTTCTTCAGCCCACTTCCAAATGAGTTAAGATAAAAGTGTTTTTAAAAAACTAAACTGTGCAATGCTTATCCTCCATCAATCATTGACCATTTTGTTTCCGCAATTTCCTCCAAAATATTCTTCTTAAAATGTCTGAATTTTCTGTTAAGTCAGTTGAAAAAAATTTCAAAAAAAAAACCTAGATAGTTCGAAAAAAATTAACTGAACCAAAAGTATTAGCACTAGTAAGTCAAGTGAATTTCTAACTTCACTTGACCACTTGTGAGAGTAATCTTATCCCCCAATGCCTTGGTATTATATATCCGTCATTTATTTCCACAATTATTCTCAATTTCTCCTACCCTCTGGTGGTATCTTTGGAATGCATATAGTAAAAAAACAAAAAAAAAATTCGCACGGTTTTCAATTTCACTCTTTTATTTTCTCCTGTTTCTGTTTCTAATTATCCACATAAGTAAAAACAAGAAAAAAAAAACTGTGCTTACTCTGGGGGGTGGGGGTGGGTGGGACCTCGCAAAACTACATTTGCCACTTCACAATCACACACTAAACACAACAAAAAAAAAAATCAATTCACAAATAAATCAGGACAAATTCTCCTTGTAATGCATAATATAACAGCAGTAATCGTATTTGCAGTATTTTCAAGTCATATGTTTGCATCCACTAGGCAAAACTTGAAGTATTCCTTATAATGAGCAGTGATAATTACCTCAATGATCTTAATCCTCCAGAGAATGGCTCCCAGTAAGTGTTTCCCCAATCACATTTGTTGGTTTGCTGTTTGATTGTCGGTGATTTTTTCGCTGTCTTTTTTTTTAAGCATCTCCTCCTCCACTGGGGTATTATTTATTTAATTATTCCCATCAGCCTAGGTCATATCAAGGTATGTAAAATCACCATGGCTACAAGAATCATCATTCACCAGTGCTAACTGAATTGCCAAATATGGCGCATCGATACAGATTGAAACGAAATGATCGTTCTAACCCACCTAGCATAGGACAATTGTAAGAAACATTATTACAAATAACTTAGTACAGGTATCTCCAATTAACCATGTTTGAGACTAGCCTAGTCCCAGAAAGCAAAGTCTTCCTATCAGCACCAATCTCAATCCCGCCTAATGACCAATTTTGAAACAGTTTTGTCGCTGGTGTGATTCTTCGCGAGCGAATACCTGCATTCGAGCGGATGTTATGGCGCGCTTGTCGTGGAAACGTGTTCCTCCGTCAGGCGGAGATCGAGGCTGCCCTGGAGGACCCATCGACCTCGGACCAAGTCTTCAAGTCGGTGTTCATTATCTTCTTCCAAGGTGACCAGCTGAAGACCCGCGTGAAGAAGATCTGCGAGGGCTTCCGGGCGACACTTTACCCATGTCCTGAAGCGCCGGCTGATCGCAGAGAAATGGCTATGGGTGTTATGACGAGAATTGAGGATTTGAATACTGTCCTCGGGCAGACACAAGATCATCGGCACAGGGTGCTGGTGGCTGCTGCCAAGAACATCAAGAATTGGTTCATCAAAGTTAGGAAGATCAAGGCGATTTATCATACGCTCAATCTATTCAACTTGGATGTTACGCAGAAGTGTCTTATTGCTGAGTGTTGGGTACCAGTGTTGGATATCGAGGGAATTCAACTGGCCCTGAGGCGGGGAACAGAACGCAGTGGTAGCTCAGTTCCACCTATCTTAAATCGCATGGAAACTTTTGAAGATCCACCTACCTACAATCGGACGAATAAGTTCACCAAGGGCTTTCAGGTAGGAAGATCATGCACACAATACTACTTCACAATCTTTTCCTAAGCAAGAGTTTGCTTTTGATGTGACTCACCTAATGCGGCGCATGCGATCGGAGAAATTTCCTCTCGGGATAAGCAATTTCCGTGACAAATGTATATAGATATACTCCGCAGTTTACCCGTCGCCTCCTCTCTGCCATCGACGCAAAGGTGATGCGCACAAGTTGTATATACATATCGGGATATGCTGCAGCGTTTCAAAAATTTTTGAAAAGAATTGGAAAGTTTTGTAACAAATTAGAACATTTTTGTAACAAATGAGAAAATTTTTGAAACGATTCCTCAAAAATTTTACAAAATTTGGAAAAATTTGGAACAAATTAAAAAAAAAAATTATTAAAAATTTTGAAAAAATTGAGGAAAAGATTTGGAACTATTTAAAAAAAAACACCACTTTTTCTTAGTTATTCATTCAGAAAATTCATTAGTACTGGTCGAAAAAAAAATGTGCCTTCTGCTAAAAATCTATCAAGACCGCAAGAGACCCTAACTTGAAATTTCTTCGCAGAATCTGATTGACGCTTATGGTGTCGCCTCATACCGGGAGATGAATCCCGCCCCATACACCATCATCACATTCCCGTTCCTCTTCGCCGTGATGTTCGGTGACACTGGTCACGGCGCCATCATGTTCCTCTTCGGTGCCTGGATGATTCTCAAGGAGAAGCCACTCGCTGCCCAAAAATCCGACAACGAAATCTGGAACATCTTCTTCGGAGGTCGCTACATAATATTCCTCATGGGCCTCTTCTCCATGTACACGGGCCTTATATACAACGATGTATTCTCCAAGTCTCTGAACATATTCGGCTCATACTGGCGTGTAGATTACACCTGGGAGGTTATAAGTGGCACAGAGAGCATTATGCTGGATCCCAACGGTACGGCATACGCTCAATCGCCCTATCCGCTGGGTTTGGATCCAGTCTGGCAGCTTGCATCAAACAAAATCATCTTCCTCAACTCCTACAAGATGAAGATATCCATCATCATTGGAGTAATTCACATGCTGTTCGGCGTTCTCGTTGGACTCTGGAATCACATGTACTTCAAGAAGAGAATCAACATTATCTGCGAATTTATCCCACAGATCATCTTCCTCGTTTTTCTCTTCCTCTATATGTCCCTGCTGATGTTCATCAAGTGGGTGAAATATGGACCAACACATGGCGAACAATTGGGACCTTTTTGCGCACCATCGGTTCTCATTACCTTCATCAACATGGTTTGTATTGGTTCTTTTAATTGGCTTTAATATTGCACTTGAGTCAAAAAATTAATATTTATCTGGTTTGAACTCAATCAATAAGAGTAAATGTTGAGTATGATAAAAAATTTAACTAGTGGTGTGTGCATGTGTGTGTCCCACTCGGGGCACAAACAAAACTTGCCGATTTGGTTTTTCAGCACAACCTACTAGATTTATTCTTCTCCAATATACTACGGTTAATCAGTGTGACCCCTGTTATTATCATAACGAAAACATGCCTATTTGAGAATTCCAAACTGACTGATTTATGAAGCAGATAATTATGAATACTTGAGTAGACGCATGGTGAGCATGAGGATGAGACTTATGCGTGTTACTTGAGTGAGAGTGAGACGCCAATAAGGATGCGGCTGCAAAACAAAAACTTTAATATTTTACCCAGTGGAACAGTATAAACAATTGCAATTGCTAATATCATTGCATATACTGCACAAATGCCATCCAAAATGTGATCCGCTCGATTTTGCATGAAAACACTTCGATTGGGACCGTCATGACAGCGCTGGGTCCATTCGTTCACTTATTACATACACAATTGTGGAGACTGCTATACCTCCTTAATTATGCAAATTATCGAAAAAAGGCATTCGACATAAAATACGTATTTTTATATGGCAAACAACTTTTCTTATATGAATTTTGCGCTAACTCTAATAGTTTATGCAGTAGAACATTATAAACAATTGACATTGTTAATAACAATATAAGTACTGGACCACTTTTACTCAAAATTTAATCATTTATAAAATATGCTTATATCTTTAAACTGTGACATTGAGTACCTGGATTACAACATTTTTGTGTGAATGAACGTTCATTATCACTATTTTCGATTTTTGCTCAACATGAATTGCTCAAGAACAGGGGAACTACTCGATGGACTCGATCGGAAATCTAATCAGCTCTAAGTTACACGGAGACGCAACGATTGAAAAAAAAATTAATCGAATCGCACGATCCGTTTCCGAGAAAACGTAAACGAAAAATTTTGCCACATACGGACGAACACACACACATACAGACACTTCTCTGAAATCACTTCAGGATGATGCAAAATGTCGACAAACGTGAAAATTTAATCGATCTGGCACTTTTCATTTTCGGGGTCATTACAATAACTTCCCTAGATCGGGAAGTTAATAAACAGTAAATACAACACAAGAATGAAAAGAGGTTCTTGATAATGCAAATCTCAAAAGTTGACTGGCATAATTATTATTATGAATGTTGACAGGTGCTATTCAAAAAGGGAGACCCACCAGGCGACTGTAAAACAGTTTACATGTATGCGGGTCAAGAGGGCTTGCAAACCTTTCTCCTTGTCATTGCTCTTCTGTGTGTACCCTGGATGCTACTTGCCAAGCCTATCATGATTATGCAGGAGAGGAAGAAGCATCATTATCAATTGAACAATCATGGAACGGAGAATGGTGATGTTGAGGGGGGTGTGGGTGGTGTCCAACAAAATCAGGGGGCTGTTCAACCGAAGGAGGAGGAGGAGGAGATGGGAGAGATTTTCATTCATCAGGGAATTCATACTATTGAGTATGTCCTTGGCTCTGTATCTCATACAGCGTCTTATTTGAGATTGTGGGCATTGTCACTTGCTCATGCTCGTAAGTTTATTGCTCATGAATTTTTGGATTTTTTAAACATATATTTATTAAGTACGAAATCTATAGGTTTATACAGCATTTCGGAATTTTTTTTCCATAAGATTTTCCATCAGATCTCAGTGTTTCATGGTATTTCTGAACTTTCTAGACTATTTAAAACAAAATGTCTGCATGTGTGTCAGTGTGCCGATTATTTCACAAAATATTATAGATACGCAAAAATGTGTCAAACAAATGTTGTTCCTTATAAAAAAATACACATTTTGTGTCCTCTGACTTTTTTCGTATCTTCAACCGTTTCGGCGTTAGAGCGTTATAAACAATTGGAATCGTTTAGAGAGCTCTATGGTGGGAAAAATGAGAAATTGAAAAGAAAGTACACACACACACACACACACACACAGGCAGACATCGCGGAGGGTCAAACCCACAGACCATTCATTCTCGTTTTTTCTTTACTTTTCATATAACTTCATCAGAGCTGAGCGAAGTCTTGTGGAGCATGGTGATGCAAGAGGGTTTGGCTAAGGAGAATTGGTATGGAGGTGTTATGCTATGGGCATTTTTTGCCATGTGGGCAGTCCTAACTGTTGGAATTCTCGTGCTCATGGAGGGACTATCAGCCTTCCTTCATACTCTGCGTCTTCACTGGTGAGATGGATTCATCATTGCTAAAATTTCCATACTACTTAGAAAAGTCCTTTGCAATTTCACAATTTAAACCTATTCATTTTTTACAATGAACTTTGCATAGGAAAAAATTCCAATTAATTAATTCTAGTGAGAAAATTTTTTTTGGTAATTGCTTGCAGGGTCGAGTTCCAGAGCAAGTTCTACGCAGGTGTGGGCTATGGCTTTTCTCCCTTCTCTTTCGAGATTATCTTGGAGACAGCGCAGAACTCCGTTGAAGTTGATTAATCCAAACAACAAAAAACAAAACAATCTAAATATTTCTTGGTGGATTTTCTGTAACCAGAGTATTCCACATTGAGCGCAATTATCGATGTCTTAGCCCAAAACATTCTGTATTTTTGTGCCGTTGATAAGCGAATGTATTGAAAAAAAAACAAACAAAAAAAGACGAATTGAGAGATCCATGATACCGTGTTGTACTAATGTATCTTTATTAAATTCTTTGAGAGCTGATAAACTCTGTAGATCTGATGTTTCTTATCGTGTTGAGTATTTTGGTCTATTTATGCATGTCTTTAAAACATTAATGGCAACCTGTACGTTATCACGTTAGATGAATAAATTCAGAGAGCAATGTTATGTGAAATTTGGATTTATTTGTCTCCTATTATTCCCCATTTTGTGGTTTAGCCCACTTGCATTTCGACATTACGCTCGAGGAAACTTTTCTCCGCACAAAGTTGTTATCCTTCCTGAAAATGACCAACCATGTAATGGCGGCTCATGGCAGCGGCCATTACACGAATTTCAATTCTCATTGGCTGTCACGTGGGCCGCCATATTGTTTTCCCTCATGTTTCAGTCTGATTGGCTCTGAAATGTGCGCCGCCATGTTCCTCTTCGCGCGGGCTCATATTTCACATTCAAAAAATCTAATTTCATTTTTCCAATTCTAAAATTGAATTTCAAGCTGAAAATATTTTTCACATTCAAATTCCAATGCAAAAATTCATATCTATTTTTTAAATTCAATTTTGAAAATCAAAATCAAACTCGAATTTAATTACAAAAAATAAAAATCAAAATATTTCAAATTTAATTTCAAACTCCCCAATATTGGCCTTCGTTAATATTTTTTAATATAGTGAATAAATAATTCCCGAATTTCCGACCACGATTTTGTCGGTTGTGACGTCACGAGGTCACAGTGGCGGGTCCCTACTTTCTATTGGATGCTTCCGCTTGAGTCATGTTGAAGGCGTCCTCTGATTGGCTGTCGCGGGTAGCGGCACTTTATGACGTCATATAGCTGTTTTCAATGCGCTGCGTACGTCAAAATCCTATTCTATAGTAAGGGTCAGTTCTCTATTAGGTTAATCTCGATTAACTCTATTAAAATTAAATTAAGTTCCCCCACCATGCTACCTACGTGAGGGGAATCATTCCCCTCAGGGGTGTAGGGGAAGTGATTCCCCTCACGTAGGTAGCATAGTGGGGGAACTTAATTTAATTTTAATAGAGAGTTAATAGAGATTAACTTAATAGAGAACTGGCCCTAAAAAGGAGAGCCGAAAGAAACTATCGATATATATCGCAATTATCGAACTGCGTAAGTCCGAAACCGACGCGCCGCCAGTTAGTGCGGCGGAAAAAAGAAGTGCGCGTGCGCAGCACGCGCCACCGGACGCGTACAAATATTATTTTGTGCGCCGAAATAATAATCTTTATTCTGCAATTTTCAGTTTTCCCAGAGGAATATGTGTACGAAGTGAGCTATAGTACGCCGTAGTCAAGTTCAGTGTGTAATTTGAAAATATAGCGAGTATGTGTGTTGTTGAAGTTTGAAATTTTACTAATATATAGGTGTGCTGTTTGTATGTGTATGAGTGATACCCTGTCATATATGAAACGTACATTTTTGCAACAAATATCGCTAATTATTTCCAACGTGGCTGTCGCCTTATCATCATTGCGCGCCTCGATTCCCACATCTGGAGTGGTCACGTGGCCCCCCACCCGCGCAATTTCATCCCCCACCCTAGCCGCCTTGGAAGCCAGGCGCCCCATGCGCGGCTCCAGTCTCTCGTTAGCCACGACATCGACCAGTTGGTGCTTTACTTATAAAAACAAAATTAACTTAGTGTCAATTTCTCTTTTTCCCATTCTTCCAAGTGCCATCAACAATAATGGCGGCTAAAAATCGAGTGTGTATCATCGGCTCCGGTAACTGGTGAGTTTTTATGGGAAATCATTGGGGATGAGTAATTTACACTTTGATATTTTGTGAGGCGAGTTTCCCGGTGGGGAAGTCTCGCTCAAGGGGTGCAATATAGTGCACTGCGGGCCTAGGGGGTGCAATGGGTACAGTCACGACGGGAATTTTTTTGCGCATGGAAAAATATAACGAATGCAAATTTTGCGGTCACGTGGTTCGAGTCGCGCCAACGTGACCTTGACATTTCTATTTGTAATTGGAAAAAAAATTGGGACCAATCGTCTTTTTCCAGACAAACCTGGAAAACTTTTCGAAAAAAAAGAAACATCTCAAGCGAATAAAAATCAAACCGAAATAATGAAAAAAAAAGATGCAATGAGATTGGAAAAGTTATAGTCGTTTTGACAGATGAAAAAAAAATCAACTTTTGAAAAGTGAATTCAGTGGAATTTTTTAAAAAATTCGAATTTTTCCCGCAATTTTTGACATGTTTTGCAATTCTTCAAAGTTTTGAAACATCTATATAGTATATCTATATAGTGTATCTATATAGTATATCTATATCGTATATCTCTATAGTATATCTATATAGTATATCTGCAGGGTATATCGATAGAGTATATCTATATTTCATATTGCATAATTTTTTCCGAGTCTCAAACAGTAGATTAGAGTACAAGGTGATAAATGCAGTTTTTGGCGAGTGTGCCAGATTATAAAATCTCCAAAATTCTTCAAGTGTCAAATTGCAAAAAAAAAATTTTTTTCCATTGCGAAAAATTAAGGAAAAAATTTCGCACATGACAACAGCTGATTACTATAGATATAGTGTGCACGTGGATTAACTGGGGTTGTCCCTGACCTTTCCACCATAATCTCATGGCCTTATGTATCTCGACAGGCATTATCCCCCAAATTACCTTTGATTACCCTCATAAATAATTCCATAAACTTGGACTTTCCTCAATGTTTTTTTCTTTCCTGGACTTTCGCCTGTTATCGATACAGAATGTTCTTCGATTTTTAATGAAACTCGAGACCCACGGTCTTACATAATATTCCGGTTTTCTTATTAAAGCAACATTACGTAGTGGAAATTTTGATGGTTGAACGCCAGCCTTACATAATTTGCACATAATTTTGAAATGTGAAAAATTGAAAATTCAAAATGAAGGAAACCGGATGTGAGGGTGAGCCATCGTGAGTTGGTCTCCACAATTTCCGAAAAAAAAAAATTACTATCTCACTAACAAGTGCCTTAACACAAAAATGTTAAGAGACACTTTTTTAAGAGAATTCAATTCTCAACAAAAAATGATTGATGCAATTTTTCTCTAAAGCGACTTCCTGACGAGATATGTTGCGAACAAGTTGAAAGATTATCAAGGAAATGAAGTTTTGGAGTTGAAGATAAATTTTGTTAACAAGATTTTATTTTATAATTCAGGGGCTCTGCTATAGCAAAAATCATAGGAGCGAATGCTAAAAAGCTGGAAAATTTCGAGGATCGAGTGACCATGTACGTTTACGAGGAAATTATTGAGGGTAAAAAGTTGACGGAGATCATCAACGAGACTCATGAAAACGTGAAATATCTTCCGGGTCACAAGCTGCCGGAAAATGTCGTAAGTAATCAAATGAAGCCAGAAAGACACTATCTTGTTCAAATAGGAGTGGCCTTGACTTCCATTCACGTGAGACAGCTGATCAGGCCTGAGTATATCGATTCTCCTTTACCATCGTCTATTTTCACAGCTCCATAAAGCTCGCATGACTAGCTCTGAGGGAGAAAACGGCGAGGTCTGTCAGGCAACGTGAAATTGTCGGGTCATGCACGTGGACTTAGCAAAGGCTCAAAAATTCAAAAATTCAAAAAAAAAAAACAAAAATTCAAAAATCAAAAATTGAAAAATCCGAAAGTTTGAAAATTCCAAAGTCGAAAAGTTAAGACTCAAAAATTCAAAAATTCAAAAAATCAAAGTTTTAAAAATTCCAAAATTCAAAATTTCAAAAATACAAAAAATCAAAAGTTCAAAAATTTAAAAATTCAAAAATTCAAAAAATCAAAATTTTAAAAGTTTAAAAAATCAAAAATTTGAAAATTCAAAAAATCGAACACTCAAAAAACCAAAAGAAAATCCAAGAATTCAGAATTACAATAATTCCTAATTGATCGAAATTTCCCAGCAAGTGTTAATGGTCTTGCTTATTTATAAAATTGATGACGTAACGTGAGCTAGAAAACGGCTGAAAAAAATGAAGATTTATTTTTCGAGTGGATTCATCGGCCGTCACTCATAACATTCTAGCTTTTGCAAGAATGCTGTATAGACTAGCGCAGTTCAGGGAGGCTTGGGACAATAATAGAATCACTTGTTCTATCCAGAAAATGTGTGTTACATAGTTCAGCCCGAAGTCAATAACACTAAAAGATATCGCATGAAAAAATTCAGTGGATAAGATTCTCTGATTGTGTAATCTGAGATAATGCCTGTAATAAAAAAAGTCAATTATCATTTTCTGAAGACTTGTTATTTTATTCGTTTCAATTTTCTTAGAATTTTACTATGTTCTCGTATTTGTTAGTTGTTAGTGAACTGCTTTAGTTCTCAATTTTTGTTATATTTGGGATTTAAAAAAATTTTCCTTTTTTTTTCTTTAGTTTTTAAAAATTTTATTTCCCGGATTTCCATGACAATTACGCATTTTTACATATGATAGACAAAACGAAATTGCGCTCTTAACAACTGACTCCTATAGTAAAAAGGAGAGACGAAAGAAACTATCGACATATATCGCAATTATCGAAAACCGTAAGACCGAAACCGACGCGCCACCAGCCGGTGCGGGGGAAGAAGGAAGTGCACGTGCAAAGCACGCGCCACCGGGCTCGTAAATATTGAAAAAGAATAGCGCATCGTAATTGAATGGTACTTTGTCAACAAGCAATCAGTACTCAACGACAAAATTGAAAAAAAAAAAAATTAATACATTCGTTCGATTAACCATTGCAATTTTCTTTTGCAATTTCAAGGTCGCAGTCCCGGATGTAGTGGAAGCAGCAGCAAATGCCGATATCCTAGTATTCGTAGTTCCACATCAATTTATTCGGCGGTTATGCAGTTCCTTGCTCGGCAAAATAAAGCCCACAGCTGTGGGCCTTTCCCTCATCAAGGTGAGGAAAAAAAAACACAAATTATAAATGTCTTAAAAATAGTACTTTTTGCCATCTATACATAACCCAATGATTTTTTTTCGCCCAAAAATTATAATCCGTTTTGCCCCAAAATTTTGTTACTGCAAAATTTATTAAAAATTCTTCAAACTTCAAAATTTTCAATTTTTTTTTATTTCTTTAAAAATTTAAAAAGGTGGACCAACTTTCGGAAAAGCAAAAAAACTCAATTTATGAAATTTGATAGACGTTTAATTATGAAGAAAAAAAAAGATAGACGTTCCCAAAAAATTTGCAAAGTTTGGAATTTCTTTGACTGAATATTTCTAATGCCATGTTCTTCTAGGGTTTCGATAAGAAAGACGGCGGAGGAATTGAGCTCATCTCCCACATAATAGCGCGCGAGCTGAATATCCCCATGACCGTGCTTATGGGGGCTAATCTAGCGTCTGAAGTTGCGGACGAGATGTTCTGCGAGACAACAATAGGTGATAAAAAAATCCTATCGCTATCTGTGACTAGTGAAGAAGAGCACAATGCTATTGTTGGCCTGTCTGCAGCAATATGCAACAGTCATGCTTCTACAATGCTCATCACCAGTTATCACGATATTTACATTCACAAATGCTAACTAGTATGGGTTGCTTTTTGCTGAAGTTCCAGAGCGAAAAATCTTCCGAGGATCTTCTCTCACAAATTTTTTTTAGAATTTTCTTTGCTCTACTTTTAGTGCTGAGAAAATAAGTTTCCCAAATTTTTGAGCTTTTCCACTTTTTCGTCATTGATAAAAAAATTTGTAGACTCGTTTGTAGAATTTTCGCTCTCATTAAGTGTCACTAAGCTCAAGGCTAAAAGTTCCAGACACGATTTTTAATGAGCAAACGTTGCATGCAGCGATAATGAACATGTCTCAGAAATTGCTTAATTTTCCATTGAACATAGTTAGTTTAGTTGCATGAAAACTAGCAAAACTTTTGATACTCATAGACCTCATTTCATTGAGCGAGTGATGTCATTCATTCATTCGTACTTTGAACTCCATAGGCTGCAAGGACAAGGCCATTGGTACAGTGCTACGGGATATGATTCAGACGTCGTTTTTCCGAGTTGTTGTTGTCGATGACGTGGACTCGGTCGAGTGCTGTGGTGCCCTCAAGGTGATTTATCAACTGCTCATTATTAGTTTAATTCATCGATTCAATACTTTTGCCCAGCATTATCAAGACACACCCCCCCCCTCCCTTTACTTGGCTCATAATTTTTCAAACTAAAAAAAAAAAATAATATATATATATATATATATGTATATAATATGTATATAATATGTATATAATATGTATATAATATGTATATAATATGTATATAATATGTATATAATATGTATATAATATGTATATAATATGTATATAATATGTATACATGTATATATGTAAAAACATGATATTTATGAAAAAATGTCATGTTTGCCACCTCAGGACAGAAAATTGTCACTTTTCACCCTTGATGCACCATATAGTAGTTATATCGTAAGTCTTATTATTATATTATTGTTTTTCAGAATATCGTAGCATGCGGTGCTGGATTCGTTGATGGTCTCGGTCTTGGAGATAACACAAAAGCTGCTGTGATTCGGCTGGGCCTCATGGAAATGATTAAATTCGTCGACGTGTTTTTCCCTGGTGGAAAATTGAGCACATTCTTCGAGAGTTGTGGAGTGGCAGATTTAATCACAACGTGCTATGGTGGTAGAAATAGGAAAGTTTCTGAGGCTTTTGTCAAAACGGGAAAGGTGAGGGGATTGGTTTGAATTCATGGTCGATGAACTCTATTTTTTTTTTCGTTAGCTCTAAAATGAATTTGTGTACTGAGGGAACAATCCAAAATTGAAGATTTTTTTATTGTTTCAATAATTTCCCAAAAATTTTTGCAAACGTCCGTAACTTTGAAAAATCAAAAAGTTTCATAAACTTGCATAGTTTTCATAAATTCGACAACGACAACTTGAATAAATTGTCATAAATTGAAAAAAAAACAAAGAAAATTTTGACAAATTTGACTCTTGATTTTTTTTTTTTACAAGTTTGATAATGTTAAAAATGTTGAAAATTTTGAGGATTTAAGGGATCGTAATCATGAGTGTTCAAGTTTTGAAAAAGTTCAAAAAATTTTTAAATCTTTGAAAAAATTAAAAACCTCAGTAAACTCTGAAACAGCAAATCCCCAGCTAAAAATCTGGTGTTTAAGTTTTTTCGGTTCCTAAAAAAATTTTCCTCTTTTCTGAATTTCTCTGCCTCAATGTTTAGACTATCGAGCAACTGGAGAAAGAGATGCTGAACGGTCAGAAGCTGCAGGGTCCCTTCACCGCTGAAGAGGTGAACTACATGCTCAAACTTAAGGAGATGGAGGGCAGATTTCCCCTATTCACCGCAATCCACCGAATTTGTGTTGGCGAGCTCAAACCAAACGACCTCATCGATTGCATTCGTAGCCACCCGGAACACATGTAAGCTTTTTAAAAAAACTTTATCAACATATGAAAGTGGCTGTTGGGTCTGGTGGAAGGAGGGGGATCTCCCCCAAACTCAAATCTCAAACTGCGCTTGGAGGAGGAAATATTTTCAGTTTTGTGCCTGCCTTTAACTTACGTCGATCTACGACTACTTTATTTTATAATTTTAGTCGTAATTGTATGATTTCTGGAGCGAAGTCGTAAATTAGGATAAATGACCTCATCGTCAAAAGTAATTTTTGATGAATATTTCAAAACCTAGAGATAATTTTGAGAAGCTCATAAGAACTTTTTTGTAGAGAAAAGTGAGACCTACAAAAAAGTTCTTATAACATTTTCCATATCTCTCTTCGGTTTTGAATTATTCTAAGAGAATGAGAAAAAGTGCGATTTTATCCTAGTTCGACCCTTCGTTGCAGATTTGTCCGTCGAAATCTGCGAATGTAAATATGTACGTATGATTGTGAATTATGTGTAGTAGGGAAATACTTCGAGATGGAAAACTTTTTTTTTATGTCGATTTGGTTTCAGAATATGGTCATTTGTACACGAAAAGTGATCCCTGGAAAATGTTTTTGAAGGGAGAAATAGTCCGTAGTTTTTGTGATGATTTTTCTTGTTTTTTGTTTTACGGAGAATTTCTCTGGTATTAAAATTTTTTAAAAATATTTTTAACAACTCTCAAAAGTTTGGAAGTTTTTTATTTTTTATTTTCAGTTTAGTGAATTTAAATTGTTTTAAGATTTCATTTTTATATATTCTTTACATCGTTTCAATATGTTCTTTCCTAGATTTCTAAAATTGTTTCTATATATTTTATGTCAAAATTCTTAAAAATTTTTAAAATTTTGAAAATTATTTTAATATTTTGTGTTCTACATTCTTAAAGTTGTTTCAATATTTTGTTTTCTCAATTCTTCAACTTGTTTTAATATTTCATTCTCGAAACTCTTTAAATCGTTTCAATATTTTTTTTTCTAAATTCTCTAAATTGTTAGAAAAAAAATTTCTAAATTTGCGAAAAATATTTCTGTGTTTTTATGTTGTTGTATAAGTTCTTGATATTGTGAAGCTTTCAAAGGGTTGCAAACATAAAAATATTGTTGAAATTTACTTGCAATTAAACCTAAAATCGACTTATTACAAAAAACCGCCTCTTCGAGTCATTGAGTTTTTTTTGTTTAATTAACGATTTAAAAGTCACTTACGTTCAATCAGAATAAGAATCAAGTAGTGTAAGAATAACTGCCCCAGGGAAATTTAATCTGGTAGATACTACCATCACGCGAAGAAAGAAAACTCGAATTTTATTAAATAAATTGTAAATGAGAACTCTATTTTCTTAGTTCATGACGTCTTAGACGTTATAAATTCCCTTAAGAATGAGTCTAGAGTGTGATATGAGATTCAAGATAATTGTTAAATGATCTGTTATCGATTGACAAATGTACAGGAGATAAATATATGCATATATCGTCCGTTAATCTGAAGTAATCCATCAAAGATATTCCCAGCAGCATCGATCAATCATCAATCCTATTGCACGTTATATCTGTCCTGCTTTGGTCACTCTTCATGCAACTTGTTATTTATTTTATTTTTTTAATTTTTATGTATCTTTTTCAGCGAAAGTTTGACGAGTCATGTGTTGAAGAATTGGCGCCAAAATTTACGTGTTTGAACGAGATGGAAAGTTTATAAGAGAGAAAAATATTGAATTGGACGAAGAGGAATTATTGAGTTCTGAGATTGATTGGACAACTTTCATTTCACTAAAATTAATTGACTCAGAAATATTTAATTTTTTTTCTATTGAACGTATAATAATATTGTTAAAATTGAAAAATCATGTAAATATTGAAATTTCAAAAATTTGACAAGAACTTCGTTAATTTAATTTTTACAATGAAAAAAAATTCGAAAGCTTTGGAAATTAAAAAAAAACATCGCAAATTTTCCAAATTCGAGTGTTTCATATATGCTCAAAATTTCCAAAAAAAATCTCAAATTCCGGAAATGTTGAAGAATTTGAGAAGTTCGATGCATAAAATCTTGTTTTTTCATTTAAAAATTTTTGAAGGTTTTCAAAATTTTGTAAATTCTAAACAGTCCAGGTATTTTGGAAATTCCAAAAAAAACATTGGAAAATCTTCAAAAACGTAAAAAAAAATCTCAGATTTCAATACTTTCACTAATTTCAACATTGCAAAGTTTTCAAAAAATTGGAAATATTGCAATTTTCAAATATTTTTTTCTGGAAACTCCAAAAAACTGTTCTGGCAAAATAAATGAAAAAACTTGAAGACCTTTCCAAATTAGAAATTTTTAGAAATGGCCAAAATTCACTCAACATATGTCTCGAAGTTGCACTCACGCATGTACACTGGGCGCATATTTTTTTTTATCACATTTCATTGGCATCTAGGTACGGGAACGAGAACATACCACCCCAGTGCCACCTCTGAGGACCGGAAGTGCGGAGTTGGGGGTAATAGTGGAGAACAGGCACCATAAAATATATAATTGAAAATGATATATTATTGTGGATTTGCGACACTCACCATCAGCTACGTCCTCATCTTGACTCCTGGGTAACGTTAAGGTGAAGTTACCCAATTTTGAAAAAAAAATTGATCAATCGATCGATTGTTGGAATTTGGTCAACTCTGAAAAAATTATTAAACAAAATTTAATTCGATACTCAATTCCAATAATTCCACTGCAATTCGTATAAAAGTCCAATTGGAATTTTGGAAAAATTCCAAAAAAGTGTTTCAATTGACTCGAAAATTTGGAAATTTCCAAAACAAAATTTTTTTGTCAAATTTTGAATTTTTTTTTTATGCAATATTCAGAGGATATTCTAAATAATTCATGAACGAAGTTTTTGAGAAGTTTGGATTATGGGAGAGATTTAGAAAAAAAACAGGATTTAAGACCTCGATTATGTGCACCTAATGGTCCATGACTGAACGGTTGAAAAAAAAAAAGTGAAAAATTTTGTGTTGCGGAGGACGACGAGGATGTCACATGCACTCAACTGTGAAATTGCGATGAGTCGCTTCATGTAGCTTGGATGTCTGACTCTAAGGTTAATAACTTTCGGCTGTGTCCTGAATACTCTACTATTACCACCCGATGAAAAATTGCCAGAGAAGAGAATATATTTTTGTTACATATCATATTAACAGAGCTCCAAAGAGAATAGAGACATTCCTCAAATGTGCATTTCACCTCACTTTTTTCGCCATGAGAAATTTCCACTCCGGAATTTTTAGCCCTCTATCTCCATAAATCATAAGGATCAATAAATAATTTTTTTTTAAGGTGTAAATTAATCTTTCGACTTTATAGAACTTTTTAGTTCCAGAAGGTTCAAGAATTTTTCGAGCTCTCTTGAATCTTGTCCTCAGTAGAAGTTTTTTAGAATTCTAAAAAGTGGTTTCGAATTTTTGAGAGCTTTTAATACTTTTCTAGAATTTTTAAAAATACATTCTAATTTTTTTCAATGGCTCAAATATTCGAGGACTTTTCTAGACTTGATAATTCTAGAATAAATTTACTTTTTAATAATTTCTACTTTTTTGAAAAATTATTGAACCTTGCTAGACAGTTATAGACATTTTTATCTTTTTTTCTAATTTTTTTTTTACATTCATTTTCGTTAATTGTAAAGGTAGGGGGCTAACAATTGGAAAATTACTCTCCTCGTCATGGCCAAAATTGAAGGAAATTGTCTCAATTTCCTTAACTTTTCTCATTGCAGAATGTCTCAATAGTATTTTTAAGAAGTGAAAAAAAATCATTGACCATCACAAAATCAGGAAAAAAAAATTATGAAAATTTATCGAATGTGTTCAATTTATTATTAAAAAAATATTAATTTTGGATTCAAAATTATGTTTTTTTTTTCAACCTATTCACAAGTGCTTATACACACAGTGAGAGAAAAACTCGTATTCATTGATTTTATTTATTCATTTCATTTAAGAATTTCTTTTAATTTTTTTTTTCATTTATTTATTAATGAATATTATATTCAGATATATCCTTGCAGTTTTTTCTATAAACTTTCTCGACCACTGCCCGGCAATCACAAACGTCAAATGAAAAGCAATAATTTTTGGCTTAAGAAAAAATAAATAAATGAATAAAAAAGATACTTTTTGCTCTACATATAATAAAAAAAAAATTGCAACTTGTCAATGAGCGATACATATAAATAATTCAATGATATCCACAATCAATGTCACGTCATCAACACCTGAAATGTGCAAAGAAAATTTTTAATTATCATGGGCTCGTTAAATATACACGTACCGCCCACTTTGGAATGACACTTGTGACATTAACCATAATTTGTACCTTGGAGATGGTCCAAGACTTGCGCATCATATTGAATGAACAAAATACACTCGACAAATCGCACATAAGGTCAATGGTGAGCCTGAAGTCAGCCAGTTGAGATAGTCGTCAGTCAGCGATACAAGAAGAGGAAATCTTCAATCGTCCAAGTGTCTCAATCAATTTGACTTAAAAGTTTCAACTTTATTTTCTCATTTTTTAAACTAAAAAAAAAAACAAACAAATATGAGTAAGAAAAGAGTGTGCATCGTTGGAAGTGGAAACTGGTAATGTGTAATTTAATTTTTTTAAATATTGGTTCTCCTCATCAACTCGTACGCAATTAGTTTAGCAACTTGGGATTATTATTGTCGGTAATTAAATTCCGTGTGAAAAATTTCGATTGATCAATTTTTGGTGCCGCTTCAGTGTTTTTCCGTCCGGAAATTGACAACGGATATCGATTTGAAGGTTACGCCTGGACAAGTTGAGCGCTTCGCGTTTTTAGATGTTTTTAGTAATTCATGGATATGGATTTAAGCTCCGGAAGAGGTTGCAATGGGTTCAGTGGGTGTGATATAACGAATAGAATTTTTTGCGAAATTTTGACGCATCCGGTTGAGCTGTGAAGAGTGAAACAGAAAAAGGCGGGAATTTTTCGAAGCGCGGATCACTCGCGGGTTATGTATGTTGAATCATTTTTTTTGTCATTGCGTCCGTAAAGCAGCGTTTTATAACCGCAAGACCCGGTTTTGGGACACTAGCAGAAAAACGAGATAAAACGATAGCAGAAGATGGGAACGTAATTTTTTTGCGATCCAGAGGTTATAGTCCGAGGCGAAGCCGAGGATCAAAATTGAAATCCGGCCTAGTGACGTCAGAAGTAAAGTGATCAAACTCAAATTAATTTGTTTATTTTATAAAAAAAAAAAAAAAATTCAAAAAAAAAAAAATTCAAAAAAAAAATAAAAAAAAAAATCAAAATTTTTTTTTTTTTTTAATAAAAAAAAATCATTCTGCTAAATCAATTGATATAGAACTCCCAATAAAATATTCAGTAATGCATTGGCATTTATCGTTACGTCACCAAGGTTACATGAGCAAAGATATTGAAACTTCATTAAAAAATATTCGACTGCTGAACCAAACTTGTATCATGAATAAATTATTCCCTCCCATTCTTACCAATCCCACCTATTTTTGTCTACATTTGCATTTGTAATTTTACGGAATTACCTTGAGATTTTAATGTCAGAAAATGTAATAGAGGTTGAAATGTTGCTTAGGGGCTCGGCAATCGCCAAAATTGTCGGCGCCAACACTGCTAAGCACAGTGACAAATTCGAGGAAAAGGTTACCATGTATGTTTATGAGGAGATGATCAATGGGAAAAAACTTACGGAAATCATCAATGAGCAGCATGAGAATGTTAAATATCTACCAGGACACAAATTGCCGGCAAATATTGTAAGTACATCTTCAATTAGTTATTAAAAAAATCAGGTGATGAGGGCTTTTATTTTTACTTTAAACGAGTCCGGCTGCGCATGCGCACTTGCGTTGCCGCCGCGCGGATAGGTGGCGCATCGGCCTCGGTCTCCGCTTTTCGATACTTGCGATATCTTCGATAGATATCGATATCTTCGATAGATATCGATATTTTCGATAGATATCGATATTTTCGATACATGTCGATATTTTCGATACATGTCGATATTTTCGATACATGTCGATATTTTCGATACATGTCGATATTTTCGATACATATCGATATTTTCGATACATATCGATATTTTCGAGACGTATAGATATTTTCTATATGTATCGATATTTTCGATAGATATCGATATTTTCGATACATATCGATATTTTCGATAGATATCGATATTTTCGAGACGTATCGATATTTTCGATATGTATCGATATTTTCGATACATATCGATATTTTCGATACGTATCGATATTTTCGATATATATCGATATTTTAGTTGGTCTCTCCTTTTTACTATAAAGATCATAGAAGAGTAATTGGGAATATTTGTGTACATTTTTGGAATCTCCACCTTAGTCATCAATATATAGGACATTTCGGGTAAATAACTCGCTCACTTTCCCTTTCCGGTCATGTAGTATATTAATACATGTCAAAATATCTTATCAAATTAAAAAAAACATTGATGATAATTGTCAAGTGCATACGAGATAATTCGATACTTTGTGATTAGTTGCTGGGTGTTCCCAGTCGCAATGATAAATATTTGATCTTGATCACCAAGCCCTGACATATGCGCGCATGTTTCACTGATGATAATCCGTGGACACCCATTTTTCCTTCTTCAGTAATCGGTGGTTGTGCGAACGTAAACCTTTCCTGAGGGCATAGCAACCTTATCAACACCACCGGGGAATAATGTTGGGAGATCCTCGTCCTTGACGCTCGGCAATATCATCACTTTATCACCGGGCTGAATAAAAATTAATTTATCAATTTTTATCGGTGTGTTTTTTTTTAGGGTATCTGTTGGGTCAGTTACTCACCACCCAGTTAGCTGGTGTTGCAATTTCTGGCTTGCGATCGACGAGTTGGAGTGAGTCAATCACTCGCAAAATTTCACTAGAATCAGAAAAAATTGTTGAATTTTTCAATTTCGATTGTCGCGGTTTTTGGAAAATAGAGTTTCGGACGCGCCATGCTAAACTCATCGCCGTTTGCGCGAGCTTGCCATCCGTGATTTGACCGCGGATGGCAATCCCACGCATGGGACACGTCATGCAAAACTAATGGCCACTTTCCGCGAGCTTGCCATCCGCGACCAGGCCGCGGATGGCAATGCAAAATTAATGGGCGTTCTCCGCGAAATTGCCATCCGTGACCAAGCCGGGGATGGCAATTCAACATGTGAGTCACGGCATGCAAAACTAATGGGCGTTCTCCGCGAGCTTGCCATCCGCGACTAAGCCGCGGATGGCAATGCAAAATTAATGCGCGTTCTCCGTGCGCTTGCCATCCGCAGCTAAGCCGCGGATGGCAATGCAAAATTACTGCGCGATCTCCGCGAATTTGCCATCCGCGACCAAGTGAGGGATGGCAATCGCGCACGTGAACGAGGGCGATCAGTATTTCATGACTAGCCCGGAAATGTACTGTTCTGTGACTTCCTGTGTCTTATCATGCACATATCCTTAGGGATTAAAAGTGTTAAAGAAAAAAAAGCGACAAGAGAATTTAACGAGAATTGAGTAGAATGTCTAAAAACTTTGATACTCACTCAACATTACGACCGGTTGAGGTGGGATATTGCATACTAAGCCGCAAACGATGATCAGGGCTGACCACATAAAGTGATCGCACTGTCATAGCGTGCTCAGGATCATCCTTAGCCTGTTCGTCGATCATGTCGAGTTGCACTGCCAAGGTGCGGTCCTCATCAGCGACGATCGGATAGGGGAAGGCCCCGGGAATGTCCTGACAGTAATTTTTGATGTCCTAAATCCAATGAGAAAAAAAACGGAATTGTTAGCACACCGTCCGGTTCGGTCAATGAATAATCTGGTATGCGCAGGGAACAGAATATTTTCACTCGTAATCTCTTTTTTTACTCTCATTACGATCCACTATTAATGATTTTATGAATATTTTTAGCGAAACGGTACAAGCTTCGGAGGACTAAGTTATTCATAAAAAATTTCGCGGTCGAACCGCGAGAAACCGCGAGTGCGCAGGTTTGGAGACCATCAATGAATAAAATCTCAAAAATATTTTTGATCTGAATAAGTTGATAGACTTGAAAAATAATAATTCGAAAAAAAAATTGAATTTTCCGAAATTGTTATTCAATATATATAGTACTAGGTGTGCTATGAAAATTCCTTCCAACGTTTATGACTTCAAGAAATAAAATGATACATCGCTGAATCTAAAAATAGATTAACTAATCATCAATTAAAATCTCAAGCGTGACTTCATTAGTGTACAATTATCAAGTCAGTAATTGATGGGGAATGAATTACAAATTTCTGGTTTTGACCAAATAAGAAATTTTGCATGAATCTCACCCACTGGTAATTACTCAATTAGGACATAGTAGGTATTCATTAAGTGTAGCAAGATAGCAAACAATATCATGGAATGTGAGTTGCATCAATTAAAAATGTTAACGACAATTAAAAATGCGAAGGTATTTCCATGAAAATTCAATTATCTCCTTATAGATTCATTTTAAGAAAAAATGTTATCAGCTACTTTTTGTAGAGAATTTAATTTCCTTCAAAAAATGTAAATGTCAAAATGCTCTCCGAAGACTCGTTTTCAAGTTAGATCTGAAATTCTGAGGAAGGAGATATGGATATGATAGCTTGCGCCCACTTTTAGTTGATTTGAGATCACACAGGCACACACAGACACACACACGTACACACATCAACACACACAAGCCAGAGCTTCTGCGTAGTGTACAGAGTGTCTCAGGACTTCTTCCAATGTCCTGACAGGTTCGCACCTGGCTTCCGGAGAATATCTTCCATGATCAAATTTCGGGAGTCGGTGCTAGTTGGATGGGTGTCCAGTAGGGCCGATGAGATGCTGAGGTGCAAACTTTGTGGGGAGGACAAGAGACGTTGGTGAAGACAAACACACCCGTCCACTCACTCACCCACCCTCACCCACCCACCCACTTACCCACTCACTCACTCACCCACCCACTCACTCACCCACCCACTCACTCACTCACTCACCCACTCGCTCACTCACCCAGCCAACCCACTCACCCACCCACTCACCCACTCACCTCTCACCCACTCACCCACTCACCCACCCACTCACCCACCCACCCACCCATCCACTCACCCAGCCACTCACCCACCCACCCACCCACCCACTCACCCACCCACCCACTCACCCACCCACACACAAATATTTTGGTGGGAATGATATAGAAGTGGTTTTAAAAATTGCCTATTTAATATAGATTATTCATGTTAATGTCTCACATTGACCCAATCGACATGGTCCTTGAGCTTGTCAACTGAATGTGCCAGGAGCTTGACATTTCTCTTTTGAAACTCGGGCTGATGGACAGCAATGCGACCAAGCTCAGTTGTGCATACCGGTGTAAAGTCTGCTGGGTGTGAAAATATCACAACCCACCTGTTGATAAAACAATTGTGTTAGTCAATTGAATTGCCAATGCTGGTTGGGATTGAGCGTCAATCGTATTGAATGGATTTAGAATGAGTGTGAATGTCAGGCGAATTGGCAAGTGCCCTAGGGCGGTGTTGGCCCAGTTGGTGAGTCGAGGACGAGTTTAATTCTTCTTTTTACGCAATTTATGCACTTGCATGTCTACCCCCCCCCCCACTCCTTTTGGGGAGGAGTTTTTTTACGGCCCAGACGTCCGTTCATGGGGTTTAATTGAATATGAACCAATTGACTGGAATTGCAACTACGAGCGATTTTACGGATGAGTAAATGGTTCAAAATTTTTTTTGTAGCAAAATATTTGTTTGCAATTTTTTTCTAGAAATTTAGTGATTTTTTTTTTATTAAAAAAAAAATTTTTTTTTTTTTTTTTTTCATGGTCAATAATAATTTTGAGTTATATATATATATATACAGGGTTTATATATAACAATTTTTTTAAAATAATTATTTAATTTAATTAGATTAAATAAACAAATTACATTACAATTTTTTTTTGCAATTTGCAATAATTATTAAATAAGTGAGTAAAAAAGAATTTGTTGAAAATATGAAGGCAAAAAAAGGCAAAAATGTGCAAAAATAATACAAAAAAAAAAAAAAAAAAAACAAAATTGATATTTATTTTATAAGGAGAACTCACGAGTCAGCTTGCCACTCATAGAAATCAATGGGCCCCTGGGTGGTATCAGCCTGGAAATTTGGCACTAGAGAATTCAGTCTCATTTTGCAAAAAAGGCCAGCAAGTACAATTTTCCACAACTTCAACTTGGAAATGTCAGCGGTATGGATGCCGGGGAGGGACTGTTACTAAGCGACTGGAAGTTGCAGCTATTTAAGGGGGAAGCGAGTCTCATTACTCGTTATGATGAAACATACAGACTGGAATTGTAATCCCCCACTACGCAGATAAGGTGCTCTCAAGTGACGTCCAATATTGGGCTTATTATAATCAGCGTTTAAAAAAATGTGCGTGGAGGAAAATAGTATTATGACATTCCGATGACGCTTGTGAATGCCAAGAGACTTGCCAAAAATTCGGACCAATTCTGAGCAATTCTCAGGAAATAGTTTCTCTGATTATACTTCCCTCCCCCCCCCCCCCCCCCCCCCCCCCCCCGAGTATAAAGTCCTAATTCCAAACTGAGTTCCCTTTGACTGGCGTAAAATGAGAACGCTACGCGAGATAGGAACCCCACCCTATGGGTGGGGGGTGGGAGGGGGAGGGGGGGGGGGGGGGGGGGGGTCCATCACAAGCGCCCCTCACCGTAGCATGCGGGTTTCTGGGGGTTTACCCTGTCTTCAGAAATGCGACGGCGTCAATCGGAAAAACTGGGCGACAACCGCATGGATGGGTGTCCGGTAGGGCCCTCCGAAGAAACTTTCCCTTTCGGCTCGTTCTGATGTCTAAAATAAACTACACATTGGGGTAATCTTTACACTGAGATCCTACGGAAAATCCATAAACGGGAGGCCCTTGTATGATCTAAAAAACGACAATTCTCGATGGCAACTGACGATCACTTCTGGTCTTTAGATAACGCAAAATTGCAATGATTGCTAGCGTTAAATACTCTTCTCATCACATTTGATAATTTTGAATACTTGCAAATGTAATTATGCAATTTAGGTCATCTCTTATGATATTGCATAATATCCAAAATCTGATGAGCGCTTAATCGCAATCAATCGGGGATATTTGTAATGATCCATTGAGTTAGTACTTATCTACACGGAGAGCGAAATTGTGATAAGTCCCATATATTGAGTTCACTAAAGTTGCAGCCGTATATATATACGACTCCTTGGGGAGTCGGCGCTAGTTGGATGGGTGTCCAGTAGGGCCCAAGAAATGCTCAGGTGAATATATATATATATGAAGGTCTAAATCCAAACTGGGATAGTATATATAGTTGTACACTTGGATCCAACTTAGGATATACCTAAAAACGATAACCCCCCCCCCCCCCCCTTTTGAAAAGTTTAGAAAAAAATGGATATAAACAAACATCGCAGGTGCTTTGAATGTTCAATTAACGGAACATCCGCTTCTCTCGTTTTATGTAAGCCCCGCACGTTCATTAGAAGCATACGGAAGCACGTCGCTCAAGAACAAGATCCCTTGACCTTGTGGAGCCCCTGAAGACGTGCCAAAATGTTGAGTGCTAGCTTGAATCTTCTGCAATTTGCTGGCGAATTAATTTGGCCTTCGTGGCATCTTTCATTTTGTATTTTTATGATTATTATTTCCGCAGGTTGCCGTACCCGATGTTGTGGAGGCAGCCAAGGAGGCGGATATCCTGATTTTTGTTATTCCTCATCAATTCATTCGGGGACTGGCAGCGGCTATGCTAGGAAAAATTAAACCGGATGCTGTGGGCCTGTCCTTAATTAAGGTACGCGGGACAAATTTTTTTGGCGAAAAGTGAATTTAAAAAAAAAGAAAAATGTCATATATATATATATATATATATCATATAGATATTTTATATAGATATGCTATATAGATATGTTATATAGATATGTCATATAGTTATGTCATATAGATATGTCATATAGATATATGACATATAGATATGCCCTATATATATATATATATATATATATATGTATATCATATAGATATATAACATAGGTATATATGAAAATCTCATAAAATCGGTGAAATTATAACATAGTATGTCAAGTCTTGGCATCTATCATATAATGCTATTATATTACGTAAATATGTCGAAAGAATATAATTTCCGAAAGATCCAGTAATGGGAGAGCAATTATTTTGATCGAATATGACGCCCTGAACCGAATCAATGTGAATCAATCTGAAACTTGACTTGATCCAAGTTGCCAGGGACCGACTGGTTGGTTGAACGGACGGGAACAGGTTAGGAATGTGTTGAAAGGTGGGGAACTGGACTGAAACATGCTGGGAACGGACTGAAACATGTTGGGAACGGACTGGAACATGTCGGAAACGGACTGAAACGGAACGGAAACGGACTGAAACGGAACGGAAACAATTCCGAATGATTCCTAATGTTTTCTTTAATAATTTTGTTCCAGGGTTTTGACAACACTGATGGCAAAAACATTCGGTTGATCTCCAAAGTAGTTGAGGAGCACCTTAAGATTCCGTGCTACGTTCTCATGGGAGCCAACCTCGCTAATGAAGTTGCTGAAGAGAAGTTTTGTGAAACGACCATTGGTAATTATTGATCCATCCATTACCGGTGTTGATCCACTATCGAACAGTGTGCTTGATTGATCGCTAGTGGATCAATCCCAGTTCCTGGTAAAATCTACCGAACTCTGAAATTGATCCGTACACCTGATAGATCACCAAATCCACCAAGTATCGATCATCCTTTACCTTCCAACAGAAAGAATAAACAAAGTTTCTCCTCTGACAACTTCCTGTTTGTTTCTTCAAGAAACAACAAGAATGCTCCTTACAGCATCCGATATCTTGCAATCCGTAATTGATCAATCAATCTCATTGACGTTAATTACTCATTGCAGGCTGCAAAGACAAGCGTCTGGCGCCGCTTCTCAGAGACATGATTCAGACGCCAAATTTCAGGGTCGTTGTGGTGGATGATCTGGAAGCGGTAGAGGTCTGCGGCGCTCTGAAGGTATTGTTGTCAAATTGATCTGTACAAGCTCCACCTAAAAGTTTTCTTCCAAAATCTCAAACTGGCCCACTCAATGCAAAGAAGAGACACCTAAGATCTTTCCTAAGATATTTCTCACATTGACCATCAACATAATGATTTGTCCCTTTAATAATTCTGGTGTCCGATTGCTGCTTTCCAATGACTTGGACGGTTTCGTTTAACTGTCTATTGGTACAACTCATGTTCTCCGATTGCCTTGATGTTTGGACGCCTTGAAAAAGGTAGTATCCATGGGTATTACTCGGTATCCTCAAATGACACCTGTTGCAGCTGCTTAAAAGGAACCGAGAAACTTTTGGATGGTGCGCTAAGGCTTGTCCAACAGTACTGCACACTACTTTTGCAAAGTATGCTAGGTACTGAAGAAGGGTACATGTTATGCAGGTCAAACTGTCTTCTGCTTTCAGAACATTGTAGCTTGCGCAGCGGGCTTCGTCGACGGTCTCTCCCTCGGTGACAACACGAAGGCGGCTGTCATCAGGTTGGGCCTCATGGAGATGATCAAATTCGTTGACACTTTCTACGGTGGCTCCAAGCTGTCGACTTTCTTCGAGAGCTGCGGCGTTGCCGATCTCATCACAACGTGCTACGGCGGTAGGAATCGCAGGGTCTGCGAGCAGTTCGTTAAAACCGGAAAGGTGCGGATTACGTTAGCAGGAAACTAGGGTAGTCCTTCAGGAGAAGCATGTACAATTGTTGCTTATCGTTGCAGACCATCAAGGAATTGGAGGACGAGCTACTAGGTGGCCAGAAGCTTCAGGGGCCTGCAACAGCCGAGGAGGTCAATGGAATGCTCCAAGCCAAAAATTTAACAGACAAATTTCCGCTTTTCACAGCTGTCCATCGTATCTGCACCAAGGAGCTCAAAGGAAGTGATCTAATTGATCAAATCCGCAATCATCCGGAGCACCAGTCAGTACCTTTGCACTTTGATATCAAGATAGCTTGGTGGTTTTACAATCTGCCAACATTATAATTCATCACTTGAATTTTCACCTCAAAATCAATAAATGCAGAAGAAGAATTTCAAATTGCAAAATGATTATTTTTTCTATTCGATGGAAAATTGCGATTGTCCCATGGATGAATGTTACAACTAAAACCACCAAACTTACTCGATTAAACCGGGGGAATCCCCCTTCTGTCCACTAATATTCGATTAATTGCCAGTAGACATTTAACAATGTTTCACTGATTGTTGATTTACTGCGATTAGATTTGCACCGAAAAACCTGTATGTTTATTAATACGTTAGCGAAGTGACGATTAATCATTAATTGCCCTGCCAAAGAGTAGATTAGGATTGCGTTGCATGTGGTGAAGAGAAGTGAGGTAAGCGCAACTTGCTGGATTAAAAGTGTTGGGGGCGAAATGCGGGTGTCGAAAAATGCAGTCAAATCAATTATTTACACTTTCCAGTTTATCTGGAGACAATTTCCAACATAAATACACTCAATAGCCCAACCATGTAATGGCAGCTCATGGCAGCGGCCATTACACTAATCTCAATTCTCATTGGCTGTCGAGTGGGCCGCCATATTGTTTTCGCTCATGTCTCAGTCTGATTGGCTCTGAAATGTGCGCCGCCATGTTCCTCTTCGCGCGGGCTCGTATTTCAAATTTAAAACATTTACAATTTCATTTTTCCAATTCTGAAATTCAATTTCAAGTTGAAAATATTTTTCAAATTCAAATTCCAACGCAAAAATTCATATCTCTTTTTTAAATTCGATTTTAAAAATCAAAATCAAACTCGAGTTTAAGTACAAAAATTAAAAATCAAAATAGTTCAAATTTCATTTCAAACTCCAAATCATTTGAAAAAGAAAAAAGTTCATTTGTGAAGTTGGTCAAAATCTTCTGTTTTTGTCCCCCTTTAATCGAACACCAAATCCTGAACACAATTTTGAAAAAAGCGAACATTATATAGTCAATCGTTTACATTCATATTGACACCAGTCCTCCACATGAACTAATTAACTTATTAAGGATATTCCACCTATATTGGCGAAGATATAAGAATTGGTTGAAATTTTGACATGTTTTTGAAGCGGTAACAGATGCCTGTATGAAATTTGAGATTGATTCACAACACCGTTTTGCAGTTATTAATTATCAAAGTTCTCAATTAACACGGCCTCTTATGGGAAAAATAAAAATTTCTGTAAATACAGTTCAAAATATAAAAATTTGTTGAAATTTTGAAAATTTACTATTGAAGCAGATATAAAACGATGGTAAAAATTTCATGACGATTGACTAAAATTTGTTTTCATTAATTTGTTTAAACAATATAATATTGATTCGCAAAATCAAATACAATATAATAATTTTCTATGGCTATCACTTCAACTAATTATCGCATTTAAATATTAATTGAAAATTATTGGCGATAAATATAACGAATTATAGAAAGGGTCATAAACTTTTGTTTTCACTATACGTGTTGAATATCCTTGAAAAACAATTTGATTTGACTACATTTATTCGCATTTCTTATACCCTTAACGATAGTACAAGCATTTGAATGCATAATTATTTTTCTCTACTTTCAGAGCTAATTTGACGGCAGCTTGAGAATCCAAATAATCGAATGATAATCCCATTGCTCAGAATTTTAATAAATCGTTAGGCGATATATAATGTAAATAATTGGAGAACAAGTTGGTGGCGATGTACCATTGTAAATAATGATGATTAAATAAATAAGAATTGTTATTATGGAGAGGTGGTTGTGCGGTTCTATCAGTTTATTTTGAGTGGTCAAATAATTTAAGTGATAATTGAGCTATATCTTGACTTTGGGACCACCACATCGGCGCTCGGGCTTGGGCAGAGGTGTTCCTGGTGGCGGCACGTTGTCAATCAAGTGGTCGTTCTTTATTTTAAGCTCGTATCTACCAGAGTCATTTTGTACAGCTTGAATTACTGTGTGGCGGATCTCGTTTTCAACTTCCTGGGCGAATTTGTTCAGCTGAAATGAGGAAATAGGAGAATGATTACACATTTCATGTAAAATCATGTTGCATGCCGCACTTATGACTATTACAGTCTCATTTTTGGTCGCAGTTAGAGAAGTGCAAATATGCGCGCTTCGCGCGCTGAATTACAATTTGAAATTGGACGCAATATCTTCTATGAAGAATGATAGTTATGGAACGAATGTGTACATTGCTCTGGTTTTATCGTTGTGTACCCGCTTGACTGATAAACTATCAGCATCCTTTCGGGAATCTCTATAGTGAAAAGGAGAGGCCAAAGAAAATATCGATATTTATCGCAATTATCGAACTGCGTAAGACCGAAACCGACGCGACACCATTCGTTGCGGCGCAAAAAGGAAATGCGCGTGCGGAGCACGCTCGGCCGTTCTCGTTATAAAAAGAGGAGGCCGGAAGCGCGCTTCGCGCGCTAAATTACAACTTGAAATTTGAAGTAGCAATATCTTTTCCGAAATTGAATATACTGTTAATCATTGATTCCGAACAAATGGGAGCTCTCAATTTTCCAATTTGGAGCAACCATCTTTTGCTTTTTCTGCAATTATCGCGTGCATATAAAATTTGTCAACACTGGACAGAATATGTAAAACACTCGAAACTTGATAAATTAGCAGAGCCTCAAAAAATATTCTGTGTATATCATTTTCAATAACTACATAAGTTATGACAACTTGAACAATCGTCATACATTTGAAAACTAAAGCCGAATCGATATCCCAAATATCGATGTTTATCGACGCAAAGGCGATTACCAACCAACTTCACGATGTTATCTGACTAATCTGATCAACCAATGAATGAATCGCGATTCAAAAATAAATTATGACAGACCAATGAGGAGTCGTCTTGCGACTTTCGACTCTGACGATGTTCATTTTTGTGTATGCGCTTTCTTGAATAGGAATGCTCGTGACAAGTAGATGTCCAAAGGAAAAAAGAGACTTTTGTTGTGTGTAAATTTGGTCCAGCGTCTGTATCAGAAATCTATATATCCTTTTCGCTCCTCAGTCCGTAACGCAGCGTCTGGCGCACGCTGCGCATGCGCACAAACCGCGGACGACTTCGTAACAAAAAATAGCGTTCGTAACTCAAGAGCAAACAATTTTCTTAACGATTTTGTTATTGATTTATTGATGAAAATTTGCCCATTGAAAAATATTCAGAAATAGTACAAAATATTGCGACATCATTGAAATCGCGTGTACACTATATATAGGCATATTAATATAATCCCCGATAACTAATGAAAGCACGTGCTTATCAATTATTAAAAAATCTTCAATACATAAAAAAATGATACGAGGTCAATTTTCAAAACCTTCAAAACCTCATCAAAATTACATTAATACCTAATGGTAAGGTTGCGGTTTTTGTTTATACAGAACACTGTGGCCATCCTGATTGGTCAACCGTTTTCTACACCTATCGAACGGTTGATATTTAAATGTGCAATTTGACTAAGAACTCAATTCATTTCGTTCAAAAAAATTCAGAAAGTAAATTTCAAACATGCTCGTCAAAATCATCACTGTCGCCGTGATCATGGGTAAGTAATTTTAATCTAACCAATATAACATGGAAATAGCGGGATGAGGAAAATACTCATTATGCAAAAGCTTATGTTGCAAACATTTAGAGAACGTTTCCAATTGAATATATATGTATGTATGCGTCTGGGTGTATGTATACATGCTTTGGGTGTGTGTAGATGTGTGTGTGTGTGTGTGTTGGTGAGTGGGTGAGTGAGCGGGTGGGTGGGTGGCTAGGTGGGTGGGTCGGTGAGTGAATGAGTTGGTGGGTCGGTGAATGAGTGGGTGGGTGGGTCGGTGAGTGGGTGGGTGGGTAGGTGGGTGGGTCGGTGAGTGAATGAGTTGGTGGGTCGGTGAATGAGTGGGTGGGTGGGTGAGTGGGTGAGTGGGTGGGTGGGTAGGTGGGTGGGTCGGTGAGTGAATGAGTTGGTGGGTCGGTGAATGAGTGGGTGGGTGGGTGAGTGGGTGAGTGGGTGGGTGGGTCGGTGAGTAAGTGAGTGAGTGGGTGGGTGGGTGGGTGGGTAGGTGGGTGGGTGGGTGGGTCGGTGAGTGGGTGGGTGGGTCGGTGAGTGAATGGATTGATGGGTCGGTGAGTGAGTGAGTGGGTGGGTGGGTCGGTGAGTAAGTGGGTGGGTGGGTGGGTCGGTGAGTAAGTGGGTGAGTGAGTGAGTGGGTGGGTCGGTGAGTGAATGGGTTAGTGGGTCGGTGAGTGAGTGAGTGGGTGGGTGGGTCAGTGAGTGAGTGGGTGGGTGGGTCGGTGAGTGAGTGAGTGGGTGGGTGGATGAGTATTGGTGAGTAGTCGGTGGCTGGCTCTTTCCTACTTATCACTAATCCCATATATGTGTGTAGGCATCATGATTGCGGAGAATTCAGCCGTCGACAGATGCATGCCCCGACGAGATTATGTCGATGGGGACCTCGTGTGCATGTGCAACGATGATGGAGCTTCAGCTAAATGCCTTCCCAAGAGACAGTTTATTGGGGTGTCACCAGCCAAATTGTGGAAGAAAGAATACTTTTCACTACCTACTCGTAAGTATTCAGTATGGCCTTGAAAACAGATATGGAAAAATCATCTGTGGCTAAAATCTAATTCGATTGTTACTGCTTCTAGTACCAGCTGATGAATCGACAATGCAGAGAGATGGACAGAAATACAAGGATGAAGAGAATTGCGAAATTGTTTTCTACTTCAATCAAGTTGCAAAAATCAGGGAAACCTATATTTGCACCATTGGTACCACTCACGTTTAAGGTGGAATAGGCCAATTTACACTGTTTCTTTTTTTTTTTTTTTTTTTTTTTTATCGGTTTGTTTGTATCCTGTTTCTTGTATCCATGGATTTTCAACAATTAAGATTTATGTTTCATTTTGTTGAGTTTTTTTGGTTATGATAAGTTGATAATTTGAAAACGAAACAGGAAAATCGTGTTTTTGTTTTTTTTCCTCAAAACAACTTTTGATATAATAAATTAATGTTTTTACCTCAGCTATGGAGTCCTGATTAGTCACGTGCTTGCATTTCTTGTACTCGCCGTTTAACTTTTGTCGCGTCACTGAAAATGATGAAAAAAAATGTAAGAAACAATAAAGGAGTATAAAAATGATGACAATTCATTATCCTTACTGTTTAAAGCCCTTTCATCGCCCTCGAATGTCGACAATCGGGTTCTGTGAAGTTTTTTGAAGATCCTGAGAACCTGAAATGACAAACCAAGTTTGACATATTCAAATATTTCCCGCCAATGGCGCCCAATGCGCGTCAAAGGTTGAGAGATGCGGCCGAAATTTGTGGTGGAATTTCCTCGGCACTAAATCGAATAAAATAAGTTTTTTATTGATTGATTAACGTTAATTACCTCTCTACGAAGTTCTCCACTCATTTTTTCAAAATTTCCCGCCAATTTTAGCGATTAACTATAATTCATTCTGATCAAAAAACCGAAAAATATGACTGACCCTAAATGGCCGCACTAAACCTAAAAATACGGACAACTCCTCTTGGGATAATGCAATTCTCTGGCTTATCCTGGCACGATAGTAGACGTAACAAATCCATTATTTATAAATGAAGAGCGTAAAAAGTCACGAGTGGAAAAATTAGCTAAACACTCGAGGTAATTAACAATTGCCTCAACAATCATCCAAACTTGGAGTGAAGCACGTGTCACTTAAAAACGGAGTCATTGAAAAAAGTGAGGGAAAAAAATATCGAACAGGTGATGTTAACCTACCTCAACAGTACAAAATCAAAATGAAAACACGAGGACAAATCAATTAGCTGAAAATGAAATTATAAAAAAAAAAGGTATATAGTCATTTTGTATTAACGTTGAGATTGATGGGCCTGTACCTGGAACCACGTGTTTGTTATTGCCTCCCAGAAATTTTCCCAGAAAGTTTCACAAGTAAACTGACTTTTTCGATTTAATCAATTTTATTAAATGGACACAATTATGATATTTCGAAGTTACAAATTTTATGTATTGAACTCGAGAAATTATCTTCAAAAATATTTTTATGCAAATTTTCCTAGTTCACTGTTTTTAGGGATTTTTTTTCTGTTATGGACATAGTCAGGATGGGATTCCAATGAAATGATTATTTGTTATTATTATTATTATTATTATTATTTACACTTGAAAAATATTTTTTTAAATTTATTTAACAATGGGGTACGTTAAAATAGAGAGAAAAAAAGGAAAAAAAAACTAAAAACAAAACGCAGAAAAAACTAAAAACAAAACGCAAAAAAAAACAAGAAAAAAGTACAAACAAAAGCAAAAAAAAAAACAAGAAAAAAGTAAAAACAAAATGGAAAAAAAAGCAAGAAAAAGCTAAAAATAAAACGAAAAACACAATAATTAATTTTAAATTTACGATTTGACAGATTTATAGATCTCCGCCTGAGAACATTACTTGGAGAACTTGGATATCCGAAGGAAATGATGTTGCATTGATTATTGCAGTTTCGATGACTAAATGGCTTATGAGGAACGATTCGTGAATGCCCGCATTAAAACCAAATAACAGAGGACCAACAGCTGAAAGATGAGCAGGGAATGCCCAAGCTGTGGAGGTCTGACGAATTCCTCTAACTCGCGGCTGATTCAGGACACTTGCGGCCATGAAAAGTGTCGAATATGTTTGCTGTATGAGGAGGATGGCTGCAAAGCCTGTCGTGCGCTACGGAAAACTGTACTTTCCTCTGGTAAAATACAAAAACCATTTTGCAATACAATTTTTTTAGGAGTGCAAACTCTCCTTTAAAAAATCATGGTTCCCCAGACTGCATTCATTAAAATATTTAATGCTTTCTTTTTAACTTCGCAATTGGATTAAACGAGTCCTGTAAATTCCGATCAATTTTTTGGGGTATTTATCCGGATTTTTTTGAGGTAAATTTTCTTAACTTTCTTAAATTTTCTTTAAAAAAAATTCTTAAATAAATAAAGAGGCACTGGTAACTTGCCTCGGTTATCCTCATGGTCCTTGTGCTTGATAAGCAACTTAAGTTTCTGCAAATTTAATTTCTGAAGTAGATTTGTGGGACTGTTTCTGAGTGTAAACTTGGTCATCTGCTAACAGACGATTTTTTTCCCCAGAAGAAGCTGTCCAGGACTCTTCAAAAAATCCTCAATGTCAAACTGCGCCTGCCTCAGTACCTCTGGAGGACCCATCACTGCAAAACTCCCATTCACCTCCACCTAAAAAATTCCCAGATAATCCCAAGCCTATCCAGTCATCAGTCCCCCAAGATCCTCATCCACTGCCGAAGCCCTCAAAACCTCCAGATCGCAATCATATAATCACCCTCGCGGGCCACCCTGAGCGCTACAAGTGCACACTCTGCCTGAAAATTTTTCGCAATAAAAAAGGCAAGTGCTACCACGACGTATGTCGTACGGGTGTGTCACCTTACCACTGTAGCCTATGTGATAAAACTTTTGTGAAAAAATCTCACTTCGAGTATCACGAGCGTGTGCACACAGGCTACAAACCCTTTTCGTGCAAGATCTGCTCCAAGGCATTTCCTCAGAAGAACAAACTCAATCGTCACATGCAGTCTCATGATCCTGAGAAAAAGTTTCTATGCTCGATCTGCGGCAAGCGGTATGTCCCTAAGAATAAGAAATGATGGTGATAATTTTGTAAATTGGAGGATCAATTTTTGGTGTTTCAATTGGTCATCTCAAAAAAAAAAAATTAGTGGTGTGTGCATGTGTGTGCCCCACTCGGGGCACAAACAAAACTTCCCGATTTGGTTTTTCAGCACAACTTACTAAATTTATTCTTCTCCAATATACTACGGTTAATCAGTGTGACCCCTGTTATTATCATAACGAAAACATGCCTATTTGAGAATTCCAAACTGACTCATTTATGAAGCAGATAATTATGAATACTTGAGTAGACGCATGGTGAGCATGAGGATGAGACTTATGCGTGTTACTTGAGTGAGAGTGAGACGCCAATAAGGATGCGGCTGCGAAACAAAAACTTTAATATTTTACCCAGTGGAACAGTATAAACAATTGCAATTGCTAATAACATTGCATATACTGCACAAATGCCATCCAAAATGTGATCCGCTCGTTTTTGCATGAAAACGCTTCGATTGGGACCGTCATGACAGCGCTGGGTCCATTCGTTCACTTATTACATACATAATTGTGGAGACTGATATACCTCCTTAATTATGCAAATTATCGAAAAAAGGCATTCTACATAAAATACGTATTTTTATATGCCAAACAACTTTTCTTATATGAATTTTGCGCTAACTCTAATAGTTCATGCAGTAGAATATTATAAACAATTGACATTGTTAATAACAATATAAGTACTGGACCGCTTTTACTCAAAATTTAATCAGTTATAAAATATGCTTATATCTTTAAACTGTGACATTGAGTACCTGGATTACAACATTTTTGTGTGAATGAACGTTCATTATTACTATTTTCGATTTTTGCTCAACATGAATTTCTCAAAAACAGGGGAACTACTCGATGGACTCGATCGAAAATCTAATCAGCTCTAAGTTACACGGAGACGCAACGATTGAAAAAAAAATTAATCGAATCGCACGATCCGTTTCCGAGAAAACGTAAACGAAAAATTTTGCCACATACGGACGAACACACACACACACACATACAGACATTTCTCTGAAATTACTTCAGGATGATGCAAAACGTCGAGAAACGTGAAAATTTCATCGATCTGGCACTTTTCATTTTCGGGGTCATTACAATAACTTCCCTAGATCGGGAAGTTAAAAGAAAAAATATTTTTTGTATATAGCCAATTGGCACTGTATTAAAAATAATAATAATAATAATAATTTAAGGTACAACAAAAAAGACGATCTGGCAGCCCATACGTCGGTGCATTCTGGGACAAAACCCCATATTTGTTCAACTTGCGGAAAGTCCTTCAGGGTGCGAACGAGCCTGACCCGCCACACAAGAATTCACTCCAGTGAGCGTCCCTTCATCTGCGACGATTGCGGAAAGAGCTTCAAGGACAAGTCCCTCCTGGCAAGGCACAAGAGAACTCATGGAAAAGACAGGCCCTACTCCTGCGCTCACTGCACGAAGGTAGCACTTTTCACCTTCGGGTATCTCCCAGCTGGAAAGTCTCTCCCCATTAAAGACCGGCACAATTTAACAATTTGCGATTATCCAAACATCCCTCAAATTTCAAATAATTCGAGGAACGAGATTAGACTCGATATTAAAGCTTGCACAAATTTCCAAAATGTTTAAAAATATTTTATGTATCAATATTGAAGTTTGAATTTTTCAAAATGAATTTGTGAAATATTTTGTGAAATAAAAATAAATAAAATATTTCACAAAATATTTTACATATATAATATAATCAAATATAATGAAATATAATACATTAAAAAAAAAAAAAAATTAAGTTCGGATTTTCTCAAAATTAATTTGTAAAAAATTAAATTATCCAAATGTTCATTTTTTTTATTGAGAAATTCGTTTATCATGTGAAACATCAAAAAATTTAACAAACTTAAATTTGTCTAACCAACGTAAAATTATTCCAGGTATTTCTCTCAAAAAGTGAGTTGAGGAGACATATATCGAGTCACTCCGACCTCAAACCATTCGCCTGTAAATTCTGCCCAACTGTGTTCCGGAGAAAAGACAATTTGATTCGTCACATTCGTCACCACCACATGCTTCAAAACCCTCCAGAAGGCTCATCTGGAACTCAGCAGCGAAAGCGATCTGGCAGGAAGACCAAAGATGCAGAAGAGAAGCAGAAGAGTGGGAGTCCCCGGAAAGCGAGCTCGCAGAGTAAATTAAAAAAAGGGAAACCCATGACCACCACTGTGAGCCTCGAGGACTCTACCACCCAGATAAACTCTAGAATGGACGCTAGAGGTGTTATCACTCCAGTTATTCGTGCACCTGGGGAATTGAGTAACGCTGTGCCAGTGATTAATGGTAAACAAAAAATCCAATGTCCAAGATTGATAAAATATTCAAATTCATAAGCTCATTAATACTTCCCCAATTAATTTTTCAACACGTCTTACACCTGACGTCATCTTTGATGTGCATCGAAAAAAAATATAGGTGTGCTAACAAATTTTATGAGTTATTCTAACTTATATTTTTCGCTCGAAACTTTCTTCGCACATCTACTAGACTAATTGAGATATAGACAGAAAATTTGCTGGAAATCTTTAATTTGGTAACAGTAAGCAGCAGTGCTTGTTGGACCTTTGAGCAAATGGGGAATAGGAATAAAAGCATTCTCTTATTTTTTTTTGACTTCCCGATCTAGGGAAGTTATTGTAATGACCTCGAAAATGAAAAGTGCCAGATCGATGAAATTTTCACGTTTCTCGACGTTTTGCATCATCCTGAAGTGATTTCAGAGAAGTGTCTGTATGTGTGTGTGTGTGTGTGTGTGTGTGTGTGTTCGTCCGTATGTGGCCAAATTTTTCGTTTACGTTTACTCGGAAACGGATCGTGCGATTCGATTAATTTTTTTTTCAATCGTTGCGTCTCCGTGTAACTTAGAGCTGTTCAGATTTCTGATCGAATCCATCGAGTAGTTCCCCTGTTTTTGAGAAATTCATGTTGAGCAACAATCGAAAATAGTGATAATGAACGTTCATTCACACAAAAATGTTGTAATCCAGGTACTCAATGTCACAGTTAAGAGATATAAGCATATTTTATAACTGATTAAATTTTTAGTAAAAGTGGTCCAGTACTTATATTGTTATTAACAATGTCAATTGTTTATAATATTCTACTGCATGAACTATTAGAGTTAGCGCAAAATTCATATAAGAAAAGTTGTTTGCCATATAAAAATACGTATTTTATGTAGAATGCCTTTTTTCGATAATTTGCGTAATTAAGGGGGTATAGCAGTCTCCACAATTATGTATGTAATAAGTGAACGATGGACCCAGCGCTGTCATGGCGGTCCCAATCGAAGCGTTTTCATGCAAAATCGAGCGGATCACATTTTCGATGGCATTTGTGCAGTATATGCAATGTTATTAGCAATTGCAATTGTTTATACTGTTCCACTGGGTAAAATATTAAAGTTTTTGTTTTGCAGCCGCATCCTTATTGGCGTCTCACTCTCACTCAAGTAACACGCATAAGTCTCATCCTCATGCTCACCATGCGTCTACTCAAGTATTCATAATTATCTGCTTCATAAATGAGTCAGTTTAGAATTCTCAAATAGGCATGATTTCGTTATGATAATAAAAGGGGTCACGCTGGTTAACCGTAGTATATTGGAGAAGAATAAATTTAGTAGGTTGTGCTGAAAAACCAAATCGGGAAGTTTTGTTCGTGCCCCGAGTGGGGCACACACATGCACACACCACTAGTTTTATTTCTATTTTTGCAGGTCCGATAAGTATTAAAAGACCTTGGGAGCAGGTCGAGGGGAGTAAACCGATCTTGAACTACACCCAGCCCCTGCCCATTGCAGAGGCACTTGTCCTCAACCAACGAATCGAGGAGAAGCTCTATCAGGGCTCTGTCTCCAATAACTCATGTTGGCGATCCAGGGAGCCGCACATGCCGATTTCAATTTTGCCGCCTCTGGGACAAAATTCTGCCATTAGAGCTCTGCCAACTGGGTCGCATGGACGAAGAGCATCAGCTGATTCAAATTTTTCTCCACCGAATAATGGCATCTTGATTGAGCTGAAAAGTACGGGTTTAGGAGAGAAAGACATACTGAGTGAGGAGAATGGGAGAAAGGGGACGATCGTTGCCGAGGAGAGGGTTCAGGTGATGGAGAAGGTGAACAAGGCTGAAGGCACAAATTGTGTTTCTACTATTAAAAAAAATGTGGGCTTCGAGGGGGAAAGTAAGGCATTCGAACATCACTGGAGGCGAAGAACAGCGGAGAGTCTCAAGCCCAATCGATAAATTAGCAGTATGGCTGCCGATAGTTTTTTTTTATATCTATATATCGATACCAGTGGATTGATAAGTAGTAAAATTGTGAACATGGGTGATAGCATTTATTGGGGCCTCGAGTTTTGGGAATATTTCCGAATTTGCGCCAACTCAGATAATCTTTATAAAAGGTTTTTTGTAGAGCTTGATTGTCTCTGAAAAATTACGTACGAAGGACATTTCATTTTCAATTTTTCTTCGGAAAAATATGATATTTAATAGGATAAAAAACTTAGGTAGATTTGGGAAACTTTAATGCACGATTCGAAGCACAAGTTATCAGCAATGAGCGATAATGAAAGGGCACCGACACTGAGTCCCTTTGAGTGTCAATTTACCGAAAAACCAAATCAATAGAAACTTGTATAGATAAAATGATATGGATTGAATATTCACAATGTTGGCATAGAGCCTAAATGGCAGTAAGGAAAAATTATGATTAAAAATTCTATTTCAATCTTCGAAATATTTTCGATAATGTGAAAATTGTAGTGAGTCATGATACGGCTAGGGGTAAAGGTGGTCCCCTATTATAAAAACAGAGGGAAAATCTGGGAGAAAGTAGACATTTGGTGGAATGTAAAATAAAGTCCGAAAATTTTCCACAAAATAATTCAATTGAAAATTTTCGAGAAGCGTTATTTCAATAGTTCTATTATAGAGAAGAAAGTGGTATGGAATTATTGAAAACTTCAGTGAAATATTTACGGTTTTAAAGTTTCAAAATGAAGAATAGTTTGGCTGGCCCTCGGGCGATGGCGAATTGTAAAACAATCTTTTGTGTTTTTTTTTCTTGCAATGAAGACCGTTAAAACTTGAAGAAGAGATTGATCTTTTGCTTGATATATTTCGATTGGTATAATAAAAACTTTAAAGAAGACAAAATTTTAGAACTACATCATTGGTGAATTTCTATATTATGGAAATTTAAAAAATATTAAAAAATATTAATTTATGAATATTAAAAAATTTCGAAAGCTTCAAACTTAATTATCTATCTAATTAGTTAAAAAATGTTGAGACAAAATTGGAATATTTTATGATGGTAAAAGTTCAAAGTATATGTCAGGTTGTGTCATAAAATTTTCTTTAGAAAGATTAGGTACGCAGAAATTAAATTATGTAGATAATTTTGAAATTTTATGCCCCCACAAAAATCGAAAAACACAATCCTCTAGAATGGAAAATTGTGTATGACAAAACGCCCCATTCTACCCCATACTGTTCTAACTAATAACTTTTTTCTTCACTCTAGTTATTTCTTTAGTTGAAGTTTTTTTAGATGCAGCTAATAAATTGTACAATTTAGATATAATTGATAACTAATTATAAATCAATATAAATCATTCATATAATATATTGCAACATTCTCTTCCACACTATATAATTTGGGAGAGAACATTGCAAAATATTCTGCCAATCTCTGATGCGGATTGTGGGTGAATATAAATCCAAAAAGCCTTCTAGAAATGTTTTGATTAATTTTCAGTAATTTTACCAATCTATAGTTATAGTTATCTGTACATAGTTTTGAGAATGTTTCCGGTCATTTGAAATTTTAAAAAAGTCTTTCGAAGTACACGAGTACTCCACAAAAATTGATCTTAATGTTATAGTTATATGAAATTGCGTTGAAGCGCTTAGTGGGTGAAAAATATTTTTTAAGTTCTGCTTATCGAGTAATGATGTGCTATCTTGGGAGAACCATTTATATATAGGGACCTATAGAATTGATAAAATGATCCTAGGCCTGATGTTCGGAATCAAAATTTCTGCGTCCTCATTTTTCAATTGCCCATGGGTAATCACTGCCAGTTTTTTTTTTAGGAAATAGGGATCACTATTTCAATTTTAGCTTAATTAAATACCAATATTTATCTTCAGTTGAAAATTCGAACTGTGGATTTGTGATAAGTTGAAATACCAAATTGTATTTCCTTATTTCCAAGTAATGAAGGTAGTTTAATCAAAACATTATATAAACACAAAACTCAGATACAAAAATTTTTGTGAAAACCTTTTTTTTGCACAAAGCAAAAAACCCAAATTTATAATATATTTTTTTTCGAAATCTGACGATGTTTTCGATTATAGAAAGAGAGTTCAATGAAAAAAATATGGAGATTGTGATATGACAAAATTTTATTATTTTCGTATAACTGATGACATCAGAATTGTACAAATTGTAAATGATATTGGAATGATTACTAAAATTATAATGTTTACTTTAAAAAAAAAAAACAAAAATTATTTATTTGTGAATTTGTTGGTAGCATGAAATTGTTGGCTTAAGCGGTTTAAAAATGAAACACGTGATTATAAATAAAACGTTTAATTTGACATTTTTCTTTCGATGATTGAATATAAAATTAGGGCCTTACAGTGCAATGGATGAATTATAATGGTGTTAATTTGGGAATGAATGTTGTGGTAATGAAGAATTACAGCCTCAACCGTGGGCTTATAATTTTCAAAAATGCGATGAATCGTTTGTTTACAATACAAAATCTACAAATACATTAATATCAACAAACGCATGAGATTCAATGAAAAAAGTGACTAGTATGGTCCTTTGAACTGTCACAGAAATTATTGCAAGTAACAAATAGTATATGTAAGATTAAAAAATAGCGTCAAATGCAGATTATCTAGGGTTGGTTTTTTTTTAACTAGCCATCATTACTTCGGCTTGGTCTTCGTCGTGTGCCAAGTCAATCGATCCTCGTAATATCTTATGACAACTTGGGGACACATTACGTTGGCTTCCTTCGCAGAGACTAAATCTGTGTCTTCTGAACCTTGCCTGAAACAAACACTTCATTAATCTCACGAATTCAATTTTCAGGAAATAAAATAGGAAATAATTCAACAGAACAAATAGATCAGCAGAAACAGCTTCGTGGAATCTGCAGGCAATTGACCGTTTAGTATGTTTCGTGCAAAATGATTACTAATTGTAGACTAACCCATTTTTGGGTGGCTATTTTATGAGATGCAAGATTAAGATAAAAAAAAATTTTTTTGTTTGTAACAAATTTTTTTTTTGTCGAACACTCGACTTTGGTGAAATGATAAGAAAAAATTGAAAATTGAAATGTCAGTGTTTCCAAAATTTTTCGAATTGATGATTTTTCTGAAAATGTAAAAGCTTCCTAATTTTTTTGAACTTTCCAGTTTTTTTTGTTATGCAATATATATATATATATATATATATATATATATATATTAGTTGATTTTCCAATATATCGAGTTCTTATTTTTTGTCAGAAATTTTTTTTTTATGTTGTCGATACTTTTGGACTTTAACCACAGATTTTTCAATTTTTCCAAAGATTAGAATTTTGCAAGTTGTTCAGATAAACAGATAAATTATGAAACACTACGAATGAAAAATATATCTCGACTCTCAAATTTCCCTAATTTCCTTATAAAAATATAAAAATGAAAAACTAAAAAAAAAATCATTGGTGAAAATTCGCACAAAATTTCTCGTCAACAAATCTACTCAGCTTATGAATGACGCAATCTCGCTCTGACTTCCCTCTGAATTGATTACCTAATAAGGAAATCTTCGGAGTCATGTCCATCATTTTGCAATAATTGTAAAAGTCCCAATGAAAAAATTGTAAAAAATTGTTCCTGCCTTTTAAAAAAAATATGCAATGTCTAATATTCCGTTTTTTTCCTAATTAAAAAAAACCTCAAAAAAATTGAAAAAAAATATCTCACAAAATTCCATTCATCTTTACAAAACGACTTGCACTGGAGAAAAATTTGTCTCCTTCAAAATTGGATTCCCGCAAATAATATCCCACACTATATCTATATACAACCCATCAATGCTCATCACAAATAACACAAAAATCGATATCGCTTGAAGACTTTGGGTTCATCCCAAAGGCGCCTCGGTGTAAAGATGGAACAAATGTTTCTCCAAACTAAAATTGTCAGCCAAAAAAATATCTCCCAAAAATTTTACCTGAAACAAAAAAAAAAAACAAAAAAATAATTTCGCGTAGATCAATGCAGCATTTGTTTCAATAAAAATGGCAAAAATTTTTTTTGTCGACTGGGACTAACTATCCGATACGACATTTGTGTAATTACCATTTCATCAGGAACATGAGTTCTCCACTGGAGTCAGTTGCGCCAATAATTTTCTCAGGTTGAAATCCCTTTTTGAAGCCCTTGGGCTTCTCTTCCTCCTTCAAAATTCTCTTAGAGCTCATGCTTAGCGACGTGCACCCCCAAAAAATATGACGCTCCACTCAACAAATACGTGTCCGAACTAAGCAACTCTCCTCGGATTAATTTCAAGGTTAACTCGTATCCCAAACGTCAACGAAAATCTTCCGAGCTTTCCAATCGAATTCTCAAATTGTTTTATTACCTCAATTTCCCCACAAAAATGCCGGAAAACTTTGTTTTTACAGTGACAAATCGATGTGCGTAAAACGCAGAGTCATAATTTATGTACAATAGCTAATGGCAACTTGTTTACGTTCATAACGCCATATTCGGTGTTAGAACCATTTCGGAGTAGATTTTGAGTACATTTCGAATGCTTTGTTATTTTGTGATGATGCGACACAGATGGCGCGCTTTGTCACGTGGTTGCAGATTGCCAATATGGCCGACATTGCCGGAGAGTGCAAGTGCGCGAAATTTGAGTGACACAAAATTTGAAAATTTGCGTCATTCTGATTGAACCAAAGTTTTTGCATAAAATGGTCCTAGTAAGACGGGATTTATTGTAAAATGCGCGAAAGTCTTCATGAGTGCGATTCTTTGGGGTTATATAGTAATTTATGCGAGAGAAGAAGAAATTACATTCGCGATTTTTTTCGCGCGAGTAGCACAGGATGTTTTGTTATTCCGGTCTAAAATCGCGTTGTTAATAACCGAAAACCATTAACCGGATTTCAATTAAAGTCTGCATTTTTCATTAAAGGAAAAGCAATTCGATATGTCTTTTTAATCTTTCGGATAGGCTGTGCGGCAAGCGTCGCTTGGCGCACGCTGCGCATGCGCAAAACCCCGCCCACGCGCGTCGCTTCATGAAATATTGTTTGACATACAGATAAGAATAACGTTTCTGCCTCCTGTATTGCAAAACACATTCAGCAGACATAGGATATTGTACCTCTAGACGGTACTGACAAGTTTTCAACAAATGCTATACTCGGCGACTACAATTCGAGCCGAAGTCGAGGATTATAATCACAGACGCAAAAAAATGCCGGTTTCCGGTCCGATAGCTTAGAAGTGAAGTTTACGGACCTCGCTTTCGGCTCGACACTAAAAGACGACGAAAATTAGCACCGAGTGTTCTATACTGTATACTATTCTATATGCAGATGCGCAGAAGTCCAGAAATGGAATGCCGCGCATGGCGCAGCATTCGCTAAACTCAATTTATCGCACATCGTAACAGAGTGCGCTATTTGAAAACCTCATGAAGAACAAGTCTCTTCAAAAATTTCTTCGTAATTTGGCGCCACTTTCAAGCCAATTCTAGCTCCACGTTGGTAATCCTGAATTCGGGTTATACCGGAAGTAGGGGTTCACTCGGCTGACTCAACGGAGTGCTCATCGATCGTCCTTCGCTCGATTTCACTACGACGTGGGACAGTGAAGCTTGGCAATCAAATTAAAGTGCTAGTTGCGTGTTTACATTTTATCCAGTCTCCAAAGTCATTTGGAGATCACTTTGAGGATCAAGAATGGTAAAGATGGATCACGAGGTGAGTGTACTTGTTTTTCCAAGGGAGGAAAGATTTTTCGTTGACGCGCATTTTTTGAAGGACGTGTCGGCGTCTTTTCATTAAAAAAATGGTTTACCGATTGCACAATTTTATGATTTATTCTGACGATCTAATCCAATTGTCAAGTTCTCGTTTCCGGTTTTGTGCATCGATTTTTTGGGAAATTGGTAACGTGATTTTTCTGTGGAAGTTTTATGAGTTGAGTAAACATTGCGGCCCAGGGGGTCTCTTTTTTTTCGAATGTTGAGATTGTTTTTTTTTTTTTTTCTAAAGAGTTGATAATTTTGGGCTCGTGTAATCTGTTGGAAAATGTTTAGGGCGGGATTTGAGGGCTTCAGGTAAATCATAGCCCCTACTTTTATTAGAATTGAAATCGAGGCGCCGACTGTGCGGCTAAAAAATGGCGACATAGTTTTCACTTATAGCGAAAAGCGAGTAATCGAAATTTTTCGAGCAACATTTTTCAAAGTGCGGCAAGTGACAAGTCGAAGATTTCGGGGGAATTTCTCTTTTATAGAGCATTGCGTAATTTCGCGGAGGTTTAAATATCGATAGTCGACTTCTGGCGTGCCCAAGCCGCGCCATTTTGAAAAGCGGGTTTCCTCCTTTCAACAAACAGAAAAAGCCCTATCGGTTTATTTATCCGGTGCTTATTGCGCTTATTAATTCATCAAACGCAGTATGCAAATTCTGTTGTTGACGGATATTTGCAGAAATATAGTGAAATTTATTCAACTGTCTTCTGGAATAGTTATCAAGTTGTCATAGTTGAATTTGATTCACCATTAGCGACAAACTATACGAAATTTATTATAATTAAATTCAAAATTTTTGAGCATTCTAAAAATTTGTAATTTTTTTTTTTACAAAATTCTAAAATTGTTGAAATTTTCGAGTTTTCATTTTTCAATTTTTTTTGCGTTTCTTTATTTTTGTAATTCGATTTTGCTAAACTGCTTTTTCAATTTTTTTTTTCGAAAATTTCTCAATTTTTTGAATTTTTTTTTCTCGATTTTTCAAATTGGAGCTTTTGTCGTATGCACCGAATTTTCTAATTTTGATTTTTTTTTTTTTTTTTGTTTAGGATGGAAAAAATGAACCTGAGCACGTTCGGAAGCTCTTTATCGGTGGCCTGGACTATAGGACCACAGATGACTCACTGAAGAAGCACTTTGAGCAATGGGGAGAAATTGTTGATGTCGTTGTGATGAAGGACCCAAAGACCAAGCGTTCCAGGGGCTTTGGCTTTATAACTTACTCTCGAGGTCACATGGTCGATGATGCCCAGAATGCCAGGTAATATAATTTAAGTCATAATTTGCTGGATAATGTTGATAAACTAAAATTCAATTTGCAATTTGGCAAAAAAAGAAATACAGTGAATTTCGAAAAAGTTTTCCAGGAAATAATCCCTTTGCAATTTTTCCCATGCAGAGAATTTGTCATAAAAATTCAAATAAAATCTCTCTGAAAAAAATTGTGAACGAGAAGGAATCTTCGACTTTCTACTGTAATAGATTCGTCAGTAATAAATACTTCTCTTGGCGCAAAGTTTTGTCTACATATTATCTCTCGTTATCGAGCCTCAAGTCTCGCGAGTTGAGAATAAAATCTAATCCGTTCTATGCTACGCGAAGACAGTACGATTGCGTCATACACAATTCCATTCGTATAATTCGTTCTTGAGAAAACATCAGTCAAACGTTTTGAGGACACACGTGTGTGCGCCCCAGAATTTTGAACATTGCCCATTTAAAAAAAAAAAAAAAAATGTCTATATGTTTTTACTAAAAAAGAAAAAAAAATGATGTGACTGAATTAAAAAAAAAAAATTCAGAAAAATTGTCAAAGAATTCCAAATATTAGAAATTGTGCATTTTCAAAAATTTCAAATATCCTAAATTTTCAGACCTCATCGCGTGGACGGCCGAGTAGTGGAGCCCAAAAGGGCCATTCCAAGGCAAGAGATTGGCCGACCTGAATCAGGTGCAACAGTGAAAAAACTGTTCGTGGGAGGTCTCAAGGACGACCACGAGGAGGAGGACCTGAGGCAATATTTCCAGGGTTATGGCAGCATCAACTCCATCTCAATTGTTACTGATAAGGAGACCGGCAAGAAACGTGGATTCGGATTTGTTGAGTTCGATGATTACGATCCTGTTGACAAAATTTGCCTCCAGAGGAATCATCAAATTCGAGGAAAACATGTAGACGTCAAAAAGGTAAAAAAAAAACAAAATTTAAGTCACTCAATTTTCCAATTCGGTTGCTCGAGGAAAATTTTGAAAACAATTTTATCCACAATCCACAATTTAAGACATTTTTTGATAGTATGTATTACTCATGTTTTTGAATTTGATTGCAGGCCTTGAGTAGAGCAGAAATGGCATCGGCCACTGGTGGTGGTAGTGGTGGAGGTGGTGGTGGCGGTGGTGGTGCTGGCAATCGTGGTGGACAATCGGGGGGTAGGGGACCAAGGGGTGGTAATCAGGGAGGCAATCAAGGTGGCAATTGGGGTGGAAGAGGTGGCGGTGGCGGCGGTGGTGGAGATTGGAATAATGGTGGGAGCCAGGGGGGTTATGGAGGTGGTAATCAGGGTGGGTGGGGTTCAAACGGACCTTGGGAGAATCAAAATCAAGGCAAGTCATCAGGTGAAATGGGTGAGCATATGACTTATCAGGGCTTGCCCTCGTTGAAATTGTGTTATATTTTATCAGAAAATTTCGAAAAATGAGAAATGGGAACACTAGGTGATAACATTGATGCAGGTTGACAAGTCTGTGCCCAGATTTTGTTGAGCAGGTCATGGTAATTTCTGACAAAATATCTCAATTATATGACAATACGTTGAATTTTATTCTTTGCACAATCTCAGTCAGATATTTTATGGTAAAACTTGACGTAATGTAACAACCTAATTTCCACGAGGGTAGGACTTTTCATTCTAAATTTTTTTCTCTTTCGTCAAAAATTCTCGAACTCTAAATTTGATTTTTTTTTAAATTTATTTTTTCTATTTATTATTATAAAAATTTTACAAATTGTGAAAATTGTAAAAGTTAACTGAAGTCTGTTCACCTTTGAGTTCCTAAAAATTACAACATTAGCAAAATAAAAAAAAAAGGCACACAGTTTGGAAGCTAGTAAATTTTTTTCAAAAGTGAGGAATTATGAAGATTGCGGTATTTCAGAAACGTAAAATTTTGAGATATAAAAAAATCACCATTTTATGGAGCCCAACCAATTCTACATTTTTTTCTCATATGACTATTGTGGTCCAGGTGGAGGCTGGGGTGGACAAGGTGGCCAGGGTGGTTACAACTCGGGCGGCAACTGGAGTAATGATAACTTCGGGAGTGGATATCAGCAGGGTTATGGCGGTGGTCCAGTGAGAAATAACTTCAACTCTGGAGGACGACCAGCACCCTACGGTACTAGTATGGGTCCTAGTGGCCGACAATCTGGTGATCAAAGATGGATGTCACAATTTGGTGGACAAGGTTGCTCTTAGTGTCATGGTTGTTATATGATTATGTCCCTAAACACTGATTATTCGACATAACCAAATTACGTTCATTTGTCAATTGACATTCTTCAATTTTTGTAATCAAATATGGGAAAATGCAGATTATTAAGTTTTGAAAAAAATTTAAGAATGTCTCGATTTTTTAATTATTTTTAATTCAAAATGTTCTAAAGTTTTCCCATGATTCATTTATTCATTTATTTATTTATTTATTTATTTATTTATTTATTTATTTATTTATTTAATTAACGCCAATTGGCTATATAATAAAAAGAAGAAAATTCATGTTGGTGTAGTTATACAACTGAATTTGACATGGAAAACGTCTTAAAATACAGTAAACAAACTTGTGATTAACAAAAAAAACCTTAATCGTGTGATGTGAAGAGTCCTTGTCTACTTAATCTGTATGACATTCATAACAATTTGCGTTTTGGTAATGAGAAATCCTATGGAATGCCTTTCGTAATTTTAGAACTCTAAGGATATTCCACCTATATTGGCGAAGATATAAGAATTGCTTGAAATTTTGACATGATGTTTTTGAAGCGGTAACAGATGCCTGTATGAAATTTGAGATTGATTCACAACACCGTTTTGGAGTTATTAATTATCAAAGTCCTCAATTAACACGGCCTCTTATGGGAAAAATAAAAATTTCTGTAAATACAGTTCAAAATATAAAAATTTGTTGAAATTTTGAAAATTTACTATTGAAGCAGATATAAAACGATGGTAAAAATTTCATGACGATTGACTAGAATTTTTTTTCATTAATTTGTTTAAACAATATAATATTGATTCGCAAAATCAAATACAATATAATAATTTTCTATGGCTATCACTCCAACTAATTAACGCATTGAAATATTAATTGAAAATTATTGGCGATAAATATAACGAATTATAGAAAGGGTCATAAACTTTTGTTTTGACTATACGTGTTGAATATCCTTAAAAAGAGTGTTAATTTAAAAATTTTAAAGACATGAAGTCTTTTTTTCTCCAATTTTTTGCTGGAAAAAAAATCCCATATCATATTGATTACTTAATTAAATCCTGACGAATCTGAGAAAATTTTTTTGTTATGATTTTAGGTCAAATGGGCGGAAATTCCGGTGGTGGAGGTGGTGGCGGTGGTTACGGTGGTGGTAACCAGGGTGGTTATGGAGGTGGTAACATGGGCGGTGGAAATATGGGTGGTGGTGGCGGCGGCGGTGGCGGTGGTGGTGGCAGAAGATATTAAAGAAAAAAAATCTGCAGTACATCCAAACGACTCTCCCTCGTACGGTGAGTATCAAAACTCCTTAAATCCAATAATTTCCTTCAGACAAAATAGATCAAGCCTCTAAATGACTCACTCAAGTCACTCCAATTGAATTTTCTGGCCAATACTGAAAATCCAAATTCATCAAAAATTTATTTTTTCTTTCATTTTTTAGGCATAAATTCATTAGCTCAATTTAATTTATTCAATTAGATTATCAGGCAATTAGAATCGTCAGTTTAGTTTGGGAGGAGTAGAGTTCTTTCTGGAGATCATTCAGTTTAGTATTGTAGGAGCAGATTTCCAGTTATTAAAGTCGTCATATTTCCAGTTGAGCTTAGAATGGTTTTTTAAAATCTGTAGAAAATGTAGAAGAGTGAGGTTACGACGCTTTGAGATTTTTTATGGTAAATTTTGAGGTGAAACTGGAGTGAAATTTATCAGAGATGAGAAAACTTGGATTACCAGATTAAACTTTTTTTTATTTTTTCATTTTTTTTAAATTGGAACGATTTGCGAACCATTTTTTAATTCTCAATTTTGAAATAACAAAAATAATAATTCAGAAATGATCAAAATAATTTCGAAAAAAAGTTCGAGGCTGAAAATTTCCAAAATGTCAAATTTATTTGTAAAATTATACAATTATATTTAAAAATGAAATTTAAGACTATCAAATTTTTTTATCAACTTCTTGCAAAATTTTTCTTCCAAAAACGTTTCACCAGTTTCTCAATCCCAATTTTTACGATAAAAATGTTGGAAAGATGTCCCCAAAAATTCGAAAAAAAATCCCCCACAGAATGTAGCATCAGCAAAAATTTTAGTAGAAAAAGAAGAAAAAAAAACTCCCCAGTGAAACAATTCAATTAAAGTGTTTATGGAGCGTCAACGTGAACTAACGTGATTTTGTCAATTTCAAACCTCAGGTGATCCCCTACTACTTGTCTTCTAGTCCGCACAGTAAACAACTGTGCTGTTAGTATGAAGGCGGCAGGCAGGGTCTAAAAGGCTAGAAAAAAGCAGGACAATGGCAGGACAATCAGGAGATACAGGAGAAATAAGCGAATAAAACAGTGAAAGATGTATCAAGCGAAAACGCTCATTTGTAGCTCAAAGTGAGGGATTAGTTGACATAAGGAATATGCAATTAAGTACCATAACTTAGGCTCAATCATCAAGTTACGTACCAGGTAGCCATTGAGTAGCAATGAAATCAAGAATAATAAATAAAAATTGCTCCAATTTTTTTTTCAAGTGCAACAATTATTTTGCAAAAATGAAATTTTGACTTTTAAAATTATCAAAAAAGCTCGTACTAATTTCATTTTTACCCTCGAATTTTTCACTCGAAAAAATCATTGGATTGCAATTTTATTCGAGGTCCATTGCCACTGATATTGGACAATAGTTTTAATAGTTTGTTGCGAATCACCGTTTCACCAGAATTTCAAGTTTCAAGAAGAAAAAAAAAACTTTTAAAAATCAAATTTAACAATTTTTAACTCATAAATCTGAGTTTTGGCGTGAGTTTGAAAAAAAAAAAATTATAGATCCGTATTTACAATTATTCCCTGAAGACCGAATAAATAAATGACGAGCCGTTTCAAGGGAGAGTTATCCACCTAACTCGTAATTATTTAATGCCAAGATTAATCCGGGGAATATCCATGAAATATTTCTCACAATTGAAGGGAATTAGACGTTTGACAGCATTTCATTGTCGTGGATGTGTTTAGGATAATATTCAATTAATTTTTAAGTTGTATAATGTCTTAAGAGGTAGTTTGAATAAACGAAAACATTGAAACATCATTAATGTCCTTTTTCCAATTTTTCAAGAGATGCGTTGGCTTTTATGAGGAATTGTAAGGGTTTTTCTCTCTCTTTTAATGTAAGATCAAGCTGTCAAAAAGTCCTAGTGGATTAATATTCAATATACATTCAATACGTAGCATCTTCGTCAGGAAAATAACAGGTGTCCGTAGGACTGGGCAGTTTTCAGAATGCATTGTAGATGCAATATGTTTAATTTTGAGGAATCACGCATAGTAGGTGCTAGCATTTGTCAACACAACGGTGAGCATTATTACATTTGTTCGGATATCTGTAATTTTTTTCGAAATTGTGTCGACTAGGTCAAATAATTAATGTGTAAGCACAGTATTAACGCAATAATTTGTACATAGAAAAAGGAAAATAATGAAAAAAAAAGCATAAAAATAATACGATTGTAGTTAATTTGTACTCTATTTTGTTATGTGGATTTTTTACAAGAATTTTTTTTTTTGGGGTACTTCGGTGTTATTGGATGTGAAAAGTTTGGAATATTTTTCACATAGCAAATAGCGAATAAGTGCGCCGATTAAAATTGTCACGATTATTTAGACAACTAGGTATTACACGTATTACGTGCAAGAGCTCTCGGCGACTCTAGGAAGGAAGATAGTGCGCGCAAAGGTTTAAAGAAGATTGCGAAAATTCTAACGCGACAGGGCAGATAGAGCAAGTGGATAATGAAGGATTGCTAGTTCTAGCCTGAGGATTAACGACTAGAACAGTTTGCCTAGGCCTATCTCGCTTACCCAAATGTCTAGAAAAAAATTTATGCAGGTAGGAGGTAATTAGATTGATCCATTTTAAATAGATGTATGGAGAAAAGTGAGGGAGAGAATTGCTGCATGAGGCTCTTTAGTGTTTCACAAATTTTGTTCATTTCATTTTGATCAGTTGTGAACAGTCGTTTCGTCATAGTTCGTGGAGGAGATAAATTTTTTTTTTTTTCATTTTTTTTTTCTTTTTTTTTTTGAGGGATTTGTGGAAGGTAGTCAGGGAAGTGAGGAAATTTTTATTGAGGACCTTTTCAATTACCCTTGTCGAGGAAATTACTATCACTCATTATTGTAATTCATTTAATTTGTTTTATTTATTTTTTCCTTTTTTTGTTTCATTCAAGAGACAATTTTCTTTTTTCTATCTGTCTGTATTAATGTGTTGTTCTTTCGTTTTTCATTAATTTTCTGGTTTACCGTGTTGGCCTGACACACCAACGAGCATCACCGTTGTTCAACCTAAGGCTCAAGGGGCGTCTTGTGTGTTGGAGGTAAGTTTCAGTAAATAGTTCAACAATTTTATGGAAGTAGGTAAATTGGATACTCAGTTTTTTAATCTCATTTTTAGTAAACCCAAATCCAGAACTTGAAGATTATTCTGATTTAATTTTCCACTTTCCCCATTATTTTATCTACCTAAAAAAATCGTTTTACCCCTCAAATTATCCTGAAGATAAAAAGTTAAAATCCTAAAGTGCCTAAAAAACATTGACGAAAAAAAAAAAAATTGTAAAAAATGAATGATACTGTGAAAATCAATAAATACATTATTTTCAGTAATCAAATGATTTGTTTTATTAATCCACTTGACCTTTCCATAATCCAATCTGATCCCTAATGACATATATTACAACGTAAATTAATTGGTTGAATGCTCTTTGGTTGAGACTGAGAGATCATCTATGTTGTTATTATTTATGAGTAGAGTTACACGGGGGAAATTGCGAGAGGGGGATTCTCCGATGTTTCACTGCTGGCACTGCTGGCACTGCTACTTTGTTGTGCCTCACTGCGCTGGCCCGCAGTATTTGGACGATAAGGGATGCACGTGTGAGGGCCCACCAAGCCACTGTCCTTATAGATACATAAGCCGCAGAAAGTGCTGGTGTACATTGGAAAGTTGACGAGCCCATTTGAAACCGCAAAATTCCTGGTGAAAAGCAAAATAAAATTCGTCAATTCGACGACCCTTAAGGGAAAACGAGGTAGCTATGTTTGAAAGCAGGCAACAAAATGATCGGATAACCTAGTAACTTACAGGATTTTTTATCAGTGAATTTACTGATAACTTTACACATAACGATTGATCATATCTCAACATCAATATGCAAATTACCAAAAAGGTATTTCTGGAAATTATCTGTAAAATTTAGGAGCAAACTCATTAAAGATTTGCCATGTACAGTCATGCGCGCAGGTGGCGCTGCGGTCATTTCCGCGCAGGTGGCACTGCGGTCATTTCCGCGCAGGTGGCGCTGCGGTCATTTGCGCGCATGCGCACATACATACTCCTCCAGTACTTTTGTCTTTCAAAGAAGAGAGATTAAATGAACTCAACATGTCAAAGAATCCAAAAAAAGGAAAACACAGAACCAGAGGAAAACAGAAACGCTCCATAGGCTTGCAAAACATCAGTTGACATAACCTTTTGAATAATGATTACATGGTGTTCCGTTTTGTTTTCTGTTTAATGAGTGAACAGGTGAAGGTACGTGCTTGATACAATGTTAATATATATCAGCGCTAAACATTTTCAACTGATTGGCGATTCGCGTGCGGAGCATACTCAGTTTTCTTTGATTCTTTCCGGATTATCTGTTCGTCGACTATTAGAGGCTTTCTTTGAAGCCTTTTTGTCGAGATGATTCAATTGTTGAGGAGAGTAAAACCCTAATCGTTTTATAAGGGAGTAAAAATGAATGAGTTCAGTCATTAGAGTGAAAAACATGTGGTAGTTTTCGGGGATTAGCCAGCCCCATACCGCCGACCTTTGAGGGATGTCATTATCCCGTCAGAACTCACTGCTTCCGATGGTAATTGATTGCTCATGATGAAATATACTTTTCATTTCGATGAGATTATTTACCTAATTGATTGTACCAACATATGGGAAATTTAATTGATTTTTTTTTTCACCCAAAAACTTATTCATCAAATGTACTATATTGATATTTTCCGGAAGAGCTGCTCTCGGAAGTCAACAATTTTTGAATCTGAAAATTTCGCGCGCTTTTTGCAATTTCAGTAACGATTTTTTATTATGATGAGATATGGGAGAAATAATATTTTTCATTGAAAGAAAAGCATTTACAGAGCCACCCTCGTGTAATCTGCAATTGGGGCGCCAGAGGACTCAATTCTATAACAATGTTTGTGACCACGCGTGTAATCCCTCTTAAGGCTATTTATCGGTGTATCGCGTACCCCAATAGAACTCATCTTGTCGACTGTATCCAATGGCGGTTTATACACCTGATATAAATTTGGAGGGAGAGGACACTTGTCGAGATGGTAAACTTTTGGATAAACGCATTCCGTGTTATTGCACACGATTTGACGTGAGCGAAAAGGGGGAATCCCCCGAGGGGAATGCGAGTGGATACAATTGATTTTCAGCCGGCGAAATTCCCACGATGGGATTCTTGTTAGTGGTAATGTGTTGTCCTTCGCTTTTGACAATTGTTATCTCAACAATGGAGCATTAAAGATGAAAGGATGAGCCCTTTGATTGGGAATAAATTTTGGAAAAATACGCGGCAAAGTTAATTCCATTGGGGAACATTTTCCAGATTTTCATTTGCCAATTTCAAACTTTTTGTGGGATAAAGCGAGACTTGTAATTGATAATATATGATGGCCTCAATGGCCAGGGTTGGATCTTGAGGGAGTTGGAACTGGTAAAGTGACATCCCCACAAAATACATGTAATTCTCAGCTAACGATCATATCACGCTGAGTCCGCAAGTTCTCGTCTGATCACTTAAGCTAAGCAGCGTTGAGCGTGGTTAGTACTTGGATGGGTGACCGCTTGGGAACACCACGTATCGTTAGCTCTCTTTTTTCTTTTTTTGTGTTCAAATTTACTAATAACATTTCTATTTTGTTTGTTTTTGTTGTTATCGACGCATCAACTACGATGGTTCTTAATGCCCGCTCTGGACTTATTATAGTCATTAGACGCTCACGACTTTCTCCTCTGTAACACAGTTACGGATGTTATTCGTCCACAATGAGGGTAGGATCATTCAGTTGTGAACTGTTTTTGGTTCTCGTTTTTGGAACTTTTCGGGGGTGAACTGTTTTTACTTTTGTGTCCGCCTACGGATCTGGAGGACCTGGGTTCAAGCCCAGGTAACGGTGGATTTTTTCTGGATTATTTGATTTAGTCAAATAATGGGCACCACAACAAACTAAAGGAATTATAAACTAGACCAAAAATTTCAACAATAAAACCAAATCGAATTCAATCAATTTTCATCACTCCACGAGTTCAATTGACTCCCCAATTTTTATATCAATTGAAATTTACAGTGTCAAATTATTAAGTTCAAGTTATCAGCTGAGAGATTCTTCTGTTCGATAGCCCGCATGAAAAAGAATATATATATACGCGTATAAGTAAGATATATTTTAGATAAAATTTCGGCAAAAAAACTATATCTCACTTATAATGTTTGGATTATATTTTTTTCCATGCAGGAATGTCGGATATGTGTGGCCATCTCACCTATACTGCTGATCCAACTGTGCTTTCTCGATGCGTTTGTCCTTGGCCCTTCGATTTTGAAACCATATTTTTATCTGTGTCTCTGTGAGTCCCAAAGATTCCGCTAACTCAAATCTTCTTCCTCTGGATATGTACTCACCTCTGTGATATTCAAATTCAAGTCGCGCCGTTTGTTCACCTGAAAATGTCGTTCGCTGTCTTCTAGGCTTTCCCTCTTTTCTCCTTCGTCTTGCTACTGCAAATTTAAGTTGGCAAAATGTTATTTAATTAAATTAAGGTACGCGGAGAACAATATATAGGTGTATATATCAAGATGTATAAGATGTGTGACAATTGCGCAGCCTAACATTGGGAGTGAAAAGATGATGAAGTTTAAGGTCGAGAGGTCCCCTTCCACTTTTCCTTGTAGCCCCGCCCCCTTCCCCAGTTTTGTGTTTTTTTAGTGAGCCAATCAGAATGCAACTCCTCCCAGAAAACTGGGAGTTTCAGGTTTCAAGGTCACAGAACGGTTTCAGAACTCTTCAGTGCAATTCGGGCCCGTGCATGTGTATATTTGTGTGTGTGGATGGGCGTGTCTAGATGGGTAGGTACGTGGCCGTATGTAGATGGGTGGGTAGGTGGGCGTGTCTAGATGAGTGGGTAGGTGGGCGTGTCTAGATGGGTGGGTAGGTGGCCGTATGTAGATGAGTGGGTAGGTGGGCGTGTCTAGATGGGTGGGTAGGTGGGCGTGTTTAGATGGGTGGGTACGTGTCCGTATGTAGATGGGTGGGTAGGTGGGCGTGTCTAGATGGGTGGGTAGGTGGCCGTATGTAGATGGGTGGGTAGGTGGGCGTGTCTAGATGGGTGGGTAGGTGGATGTGTCTAGATGGGTGGGTACGTGTCCGTATGTAGATGGGTGGGTAGGTGGGCGTGTCTAGATGGGTGGGTAGGTGGCCGTATGTAGATGGGTGGGTAGGTGGGCGTGTCTAGATGGGTGGGTAGGTGGCCGTATGTAGATGGGTGGGTAGGTGGGCGTGTCTAGATGGGTGGGTAGGTGGCCGTATGTAGATGGGTGGGTAGGTGGGCGTGTCTAGATGGGTGGGTAGGTGGCCGTATGTAGATGAGTGGGTAGGTGGGCGTGTCTAGATGGGTGGGTAGGTGGGCGTGTCTAGATGGGTGGGTAGGTGGCCGTATGTAGATGGGTGGGTAGGTGGGCGTGTCTAGATGGGTGGGTAGGTGGCCGTATGTAGATGGGTGGGTAGGTGGGCGTGTCTAGATGGGTGGGTAGGTGGCCGTATGTAGATGGGTGGGTAGGTGGGCGTGTCTAGATGGGTGGGTAGGTGGCCGTATGTAGATGGGTGGGTAGGTGGGCGTGTCTAGATGGGTGGGTAGGTGGCCGTATGTAGATGGGTGGGTAGGTGGGCGTGTCTAGATGGGTGGGTAGGTGGATGTGTCTAGATGGGTGGGTAGGTGGGCGTGTCTAGATGGGTGGGTAGGTGGACGTGTCTAGATGGGTAGGTACGTGGCCGTATGTAGATGGGTGGGTAGGTGGGCGTGTCTAGATGGGTGGGTAGGTGGGCGTGCCCAGATGGGTAGGTAAGTGGGCGTGCCCAGATGGGTAGGTAGGTGGGCGTGTCTGGAGGAGTGGGTAGGTGGGTGTGTGTAGATGGGTGGGCGTATGTAGATGGGTGGGTAGGTGGGCGTGTGTAGATGGGTGGGTAGGTGGGCTTGTGTAAATGGGTGAGTAGGTGGGCGTCTGTAGATGGATGGGTGGGTGTGTGTGGATGGGTGGGTGGGCCTGTGTATATGCGTGAGTGGGTGTAGGTAGATGGGGGTGGAGGGGGGGTGGCTGAGTGTAGATGAGTGGGTGGGTGTGTGTAGATGGGTGGTTGGGTATGTGCGGGTATTTGAAAATTTCTTCCTGTGCGTCTTCAGTGTGTATGTGTATGTTTTCATTTTATGTATGTATACACACACCCTAAAAAAATTGTCAAACCGCTGCACACACATACACACAGTGCAAAAAAAAAATCGTCAAAATTAGGTTTAAAATTCAATTTCTGGTGACCCGAGTCTCTCAAAAAGATCCAATATTTATAACATGAAATAACTAGAAAAAAATTTGATTCCCGATGGAATCGAGCTTTTTGCAACCTACTTTTTATCAATCTTGAAAATTGTCCGAGATGATTGAATAATGTTAATGAGTGACAATGGTAAATATATCAAGCCACATAATTTTATTTAAATTGAGGGATTAACAAGATCAATTTCACTCGGTCCCACGAGTATACACATTTCTATGACATTGAAAACACTCGTGAAAACGAGTGGAATACGTAGTATCGTGTTAAATGCTTTTATTGGACTATGAAAGCTGTAATCCGATCAAATTCGACGGACAGTTGTCGAGCCAACGAGCGTACAGAGGGACTTGTCCATCGAAACGCGAATCGGTGGGACGAAAATGATAAAAGAGTACAATTTATGGACCTCCGGACAGATTCATTCGACTGTGTATTTTGTATTTTTGCAATTTTTACATTACAACGAATTTAATTCTCTTATTTTTAAGGATCGATTTTTTTTTCCACACATTGTGAAATTCGGTGGTTAAAATAATTAAAAAAAAAAAAAAAAAAAAAGGAAAATGAAAAAAATGGGATCAAGTGGTAAATAGAGAGCACTAGTGATTAATTGAGATATCCCAAACCCTGAAATTTATGAAAAACCGTGGTACACGTGTTGCGGTATATATTTTTCTCACAGAATTCGATTCAACACCTGGGTGAGCTCTGAAAAGGGGAGAGATATAGAGGCGCTTGAATCTCACCCTCGATTGAGCGATTGCCTGAGGGATAATTGGATGAGAATGGGAATCATTCATTAGCTAGAGAACTGACGTGTTTATTAAGGGTTTGGTGAGGTGGGTGGGGGGGGGGGGGGGATTAGGAAACTGGAGAGCAAATCGTGGAAAAATACGATGTTAAAGCTGTTGCATGGCGTTATTCCTTCAATGTTGTTTAGACGCGGACTAGGAGAATCTTGTTTTATCCTGGGGTCATATGTCAAATTGTGAAGAAGATCGTATCTGTGTGTGTGTGTATGTGTATTTGGGTGGGTGGGTGGGTGGATGGGTTTGTGCGGGGGTGGGTAGGTTTGTGAGTGGGTGGTTCGGTGGTTGGACGGGAGGATGGATGGAAGAGTGGGACGGTGACTGGGTTGGTGGGTGGGTCGGTGGGCGGGTGTGTGAGTGTGTGTCTGGGCGGGAGGGTGGGTGGTTGGCTGGATGGGTGTGTCTGAGTTTTTTTTTTTTTTTTTTTTTTTTTTTTTTTTTTTTTTTTTTTTTTTTTTTTTTTTTTTGAAAGAAAAAGAGAAAGAAGGAAGTCAACCTCCTTCCTCACACTTCCTTCTTTCTCTTTCCTTCCTCTTTTTCTTACTTTTTCCTTTATTAAACAAACTTACAGAATTAACAAATAAAACATAACGTGCAAAGGACAATACCCCTTGTCACGTACAATACAGTTCGGTTGGTCCCCAGAACACGACGGAACATCTGCTGAGCAATACTTCGTTGTGTAGGGGACGATAGCCTTGGCTTCCTCAGTAGCGAATCCTTTCCGCTCGTTGACGGTAAGAAGATCCTCCGGTTACTCTGGATTTTTCCGCAACTGCTCCTCGCGGCGCAGCTCCTGCAAAACCTCCATTGCGAAGTCGCTTGTCGCGTTCCATGCCGCCTCTGATGACAGCATAACTTCCACAAGATTTCCACCGTTGATGGGTTTGCCTGCGCTATTTTCCCATACAGCTCGTTGGACGTCGAAACGCGGACACGTAAAGAGAACATGTTCCGCGTTTTCCTTCATTCTCGGACACTTTGGGCAATCCGGAGAATCCTCATGCTTAAATTTGTGAAGATATTCCCGAAAGCACCCGTGTCCTGAGAGCATCTGGGTTAGGTAGTAATTGACTTGTCCATGTGATCGGTCAAGCCAAACATCTAGCTTCGGAATAAGTCTGTGAGTCCACCGGCCTTTGCTCGAGGCGTCCCACTGCAGCTGCCATCGCTGGATGCTGTGGTTTCGTTCTTCTGTCCTCAGTTCCACTGAGCTCAGCTCAGTTGATGTTTTGCGTGTGTAGAGTCGCCTACGCTCTTCCGCTAGCACTTCAAAAGGTAGCATCCCAGCAATGACACACACAGCATCGTTCGATACTGTGCGGTATGCGCTGACCACTCTAAGGGCACTCAGCCTGTAGACTGGAACAATTTGCCGCCGAGATGCTTGGCTTCGTAATGCATCACTCCATATAGGAATACCATATGTTAATACCGACGTGACAACTGATGATAGCAGGAGCCTTCTCCTCTGTTTTGGCCCTCCAATATTTGGCATAAGTCTTGCAAGAGCAGTCTTCACTGCTCCTGCCTTACTGCTTGCATGTTGAGCTTGCTGTCTGAAACTAAGTCGGGCATCAATCATAATTCCCAGGTACCGTATGTAGGGCTGGGAAATTATTTCGTGCTCACCGACTTGCAGTGTAATTGTCTCTATTTTCTTCCGGCTCGTAATGAGGAGTGCCTCAGTCTTATGCTCCGCAAGTTGTAACCCAATCGAGTCCATCCATTGTCGTATCTTGTTAAAAACATTCTCGAAAATGAGCTGGAGCGTGGAAAGGTGTTTGCCCACGATGACTATCGCTACGTCATCCGCAAAAGCTACTAGTTTGGCCCCCGCCGGTAATGCTATTTTGAGCAAGTCGTCATATACGATATTCCACAAAAGAGGACCCAACACTGAGCCTTGAGGTACCCCCCCAGTCACCCTATATGTTTTAGGACCAACCTCTGTGTCATATCTGAGTACTCTGTCGGTAAAGTAATTACCTACCATCTTTTGCAAATATGCCGGTACTTGCAGCTTCGACAATGCCGCGAGGATGGGATCCCACCGTACCGAGTTGAAAGCATTTTTGATGTCCAGGGTAACAACCAAGCAATACTGCTTCGTGCCTCCTTTCCATCGCCTGCCATCGATTGCTTTTTTTGCTGTTTTGACCACCAGGTCTATAGCATCCAACGTGGATCGTCGTCGTCTGAAACCGTATTGAGCTTCGGCCAATAGGGGTTCCACCACTGCCTCAATTCTCTGATGTATAATGCGTTCCAGGATCTTGCCCGCCGTATCCAGCATACAGAGTGGACGATATGATGATGGCTCGTCCGGTGGCTTTTTCCCCTTGGCGATAAGCACGAGTCTCTGTTGCTTCCATCTGCTGGGGAAAATACCTTCCTGGATGCATGTATTATACATTTCGAGGAACATGCCGGGTGCTGCATTGATGGCGGCTTTCAACGCTATATTTGGCACACCATCGAGACCGGGGGCCTTGTTGTTGCCCACTCTACTACAGGCCTGCAATAGTTCCTCAGCTGTAATCGGCGGTATTCCGTCGATAATAGCACCCTCCACCTGCTTTTCAGTCACACTCATTTGCTGGGGGAATAAGACTGAGACAATTCTCTCCAGGAGCCTAGGACAGGTTGGTGATGGCATCGGCTGGCTCTTGAGCCGCGTCATAACCACCTTGTACGGTCTGCCCCAAGGATCCTTCTCCACTTCCTCCAACAGTTCGTTCCAGCAGTCTCGTTTGCGAAGCTTTAGGGTCTGTCTGAGTGGGTGGGTGGGTTTGTGAGTGGGTGGTTCGATGGTTGGGTGGGAGGGTCGAAGAGTGGGAGGGTGACTGGGTGGGTGGGGGGGGGGGTGGCTCGGTGGGCGGGTGCGTGCGTGTCTGGTTAGGTGGGTATGTGTGTGAGTGTGTCTAGGTGGGTGGGCGTGTGTGTGTGTGTGTGTGGGTGGATGGGTGGGTGTGGGTGGGTAGGTATACGTGTTTTGGATTTGCACGTGATTCCAATATTTTGAAGAAAACATCTCAGATAGAAATCACAACCCGGAAAGTGTTTTTTTATATCCCAAATGCACACCCTTACTAAGGTCTCTCCTCATGCCTTTAATTGCCAACCGAAAATAATAAGCCAAAAAAAAATTCGCCAATCTTTGCAAAAAAGTGCCTTGACCGATAACTGAAACCCCTGTTTACAGCTCTTCAATGAAGCAGTGATAGAGGTTGATTCGGTTTACATCCTGTGTCAATGTTACCACGCATCGGAGGACAATTAGTCTCCGATTACGCAGTTCAAGTTGGGCTGTAACGAGATTACCCGAAGCCTCGTGCCTATGTGCCACAACTTCCGGCTATCGTTTTGCCCCGCATCCTAATTACCGAGGTTGTCGGTGGGCTCGTCTTTTTTTGATTTATATAAAGTGTCGGTGGACACGGGGGGTGGGGGGGGGGGGAGGGGGGAGGGATTGAATGACGCGGTTGTAAATGAATTTGTAAAAAGAAAAATTATGCATTTAAAAATTTTTCAAACACCGGAAGTCTTACAGTGAGTCTTAAATCAAATTTTCCCAACACTTTCATTACTTTCTTAAACTGCATTCCTTATGAAGCTTTCATTCGCAAGGAAAAAATGTTTATAATGAAATAAGCAGTTAATTTCGCGTCTAATCGTCCCAACAATCTGGGAAAATCTCCACTGTTGCATTTTGAGGAGCTTAACAATCCCAATGACAGTAACGGTGAGGTGGACTTGGGTGGGTTGGGGGGTGGGAGGGGGGTGGGGGTGTGGAGGCCCCAAGTGGAATCCGGCAAAATGGAGGCTGAGGAGGATGAGAGGTATGAGGGATGGTTTGTGATTTCGACATTGAGACGCGGCCAACTGTAGTCCCGTAATCTCATCACAATATCGCCGTGAGGTGGCGAGGCGGGATAAACCCGGCAACACTGGCGCGACTCGCGTGCCTAAGCGAGCGTGGGTAACATTTATTTCGTAACAATAAACTTGAGGTAATGCACGATAACTATGAATAAACATTTTGGGGTGGTAATTTGGGGAGAGAGTAACTGCAAAAAGTTGTTAGAAGTTGGTAAGATATATACGCTATAGAATATTCGCTGTTGGGGTATCAAGAAATGAAATTGAGATGAGTTGTCGGATGAACTAAGGCTTTGACGTTTTGCAAGCGTCCGCACTCATTTATGTGTGGCAATTTTTTTTAGTTTTTGTGCGGCATTTTTTTGGAGGGACTAGTGGACACCCATCCGTGCGGGACCGACTCGCGCCATCTAGGCGATCGTGGTTCTAGAGACAGGGTAAACCTCCAGAGACCCCTATGCGATGGCAGGCACCTATGAGGGACCCTTCGTACCGCGACGGGTTAGTGTCCCGCCCGGCCTTGCGGTGTCATTTTATGGGGACCGTCGATAGCACACACGGAATGGTCCTGGTATTGGTCAGAATCCATGAGGATATATTTTATTATGTGGAGCATCCTTCGGAGGCCGATATCTAGGACCTTTAGATATCTTAACTACACCGCAACCGCGGCTCTGTGCGTGTGTGTGTGTGTGGGTGGGTGGGGGTGGGTTTAGGTGGCAGGGTGAGTGGGTGTAGGTGTGTGTGTGTGTGTGTATGGGTGGGAAGGTGAGTGGATGTAAGTGGGCGTGTGTGTGTGTGTGAGTGGGTGTAGGTGGGTGGGCGTGTGTGTGTGTGTGTGTGGGTGGGAGGGTGAGTGGGTGTAGGTGGGTGAGTGGGTGTAGGTGGGTGGGCGGGTGTGTGTAGTTGTATGGGTGGGGGGGTGGTTATAGGTAGGTGGGTGGGTGGGTGGGCGGGTGGGTTGCTGTAGGTGAGTGGGTGGGTGTAGATGGGTGAGTGGGTGCGTGGGGGTGTGTGTCACGAGATACTTTACTGCGCAACTGAATAATTGTCTCAAATTGTTTAAATTTATCAAAAATTGTAGGAACCAATGGATCCATTGCACGAGTATCAGAGATAATTTATATCTTAGATATCAAATAGAACGATTTGAAGCTTTTGCACATGAGTAATAGGATTGAATATTTCTGGGTATTTCTCGGAAATCGTCAAAGCAATCTCATGGATAAGTCCGAGGCTGGACCGTCTTCGAGTATAAGGAGATTCAGAGATGTGAAGCATCCAGCTATTCCCACATTTTCATAAAAAAAATCGGTGATGTTTATCCGGAAAATGCAATAGAAGATTTGGTCCAATGAAAGATTTGGTTATTCGCATAATGGTACATGTTACGTTGAAAGGGGTGGTTTCAGTGGAAGTTTAGCTTGTACTAATGAATAGTATTTTGGTCCGAGTACCTATCTAAGAATTTACAAATAAAAAAGTCCAGAATACTTTTCAAAAGTATCCAGAGAATTGAAATAAAAAATCAGAAAATTAGGAATGCCTCTGATAAGTATATATATATATATATTGTGAAACGTATATATAAGAGTAAAAAAATCTGAATTAACTCATGAAATTTGATACCTCTGTCAAGAAATATTTCCATAAAACACGAGTTTATCCCGTCTTGCATAAATATAGATATATGTATATACGTTCTCCGCGTGAAAACTGCACGTCCAAGCGTTTTGGATCATATTTAGGTATTATCGCACAAAAAAGGGGATACAATTTTTTCGGTCACCCGGATAGCTTTATTAGCAAAAAAAAAAAAATTTAGAAAATGAGAAATGTTACAAAATTATCAAGCAAAGTAGTTTTTCGGTTTCAAATAAATACAGATGAAAGCCTTCTATTTTTCATATCATACAAAGAAAAAAAGTCTTCCTGGGGAGGGCACTTCCCTGCAATAAGTCCAGAAAGTGCTCGGGTGGAAGTACCTCGGGACGACAAATAGTTCAGAAGCTCTCGAGTGTTCCTACATAAGGTGCCCTACCGGACACCCATCCACCTGGGGCCGACTTTTCGCCATTTTAGGCCATCGTGTTTCTCAACACAGGGTGAACCCACAGAAACTTCTGTGCTACGACGGCGGGCGCCTATAATGGCTCCGCCCCCCCCCCCCCCCACCGCAAGGTGTCCGAGCGGTCTCATGAAAAATTATTCATATTGTAAAATTTGGAGATGCATTTGCGTTCGAACTACTTAGACACCAATAACCATGAAACGTTCGCTTACGAAAGGCCGAGAATCCGTGAAAGTGCGCCTCAGCCGCCGGATGTGCTGCGAGCCCATGGAGATGAGGTATAGGTGCCGGATGGCCTGTGTGTGCGAGGTGAAGGGGATGTGTCCCACTTCCGGGGAAAAATCTGTGGGGCAAAAATGGTAAACCAATGGTGTCGGCCCTCTGCACGGTATCCCTCTTGGTGTCATCATCATCTTCCACTGACTTTTGCACCTCGGGCTCATCAACTAAATTTCGCTCCAGCGAAAGGTCCTCCGGGCTTCTGTCCCTCGCATCGCACTGCCAGATATCAAATGACAGATATTAGTGCGCGAATTTGGTACTGCTTGACATCGGTTTTACTTTAGTTAGGTTCAAGGGATTTTAGTGCAAGAAATTGTACGAGTGGCCATAACGGGGAGGACTTTAGCGAAGTACTTAGGGCATTGAACTTTTGGATACTCAAGGGATCACTACTGAAGTAGGATAAGATTAGTAAGCACACCCACCCTCTCACCCACCCACCCACCTACCTACCTACCCACCCACCCACCTACCCAACCACCTACCCAACCACCCACCCATCCGCCCAATCACCCATCCACCCATTTACCCACCCACCCTCCCACCCACTCACCCACCTACCCACCTACCCACCTACCCACCTACCCACCCACCCACCCGCCCACCCATCTACCCAACCACCCACCCACCCACCCACCCACTCACCTACCCACCCACTCACCTAGCCACCTACCCACCTACTCACCCACCCACCCACCCACCCACCCACCCACCCACCCACCCACCCACCTACCCACCCACCCACCCACTCACCTACCCACCCATCCACCCACCCACACACACACAACCCTTAACGAATACGTGCCAGGATAATGTCAAACGTTGAGAATAGTAAAAGAAAATCCATTTTCGTCTTTCCATATTCAGGATCATCACAATAACTTCCCCAGATCGAGAAGTTGAAAATTCCAAAAATCCCAAAATTTTTCGAAAATCTTCAAAATTGTAAAAATTCCAAAAGTACAAAGAAATGTCTAAACCGTGTAATGAAAATTTGAATTTCATCCAATGAGCCCCTCCACTTACTTTTCCCAGCTTCTGGACCTCTTCCTTACTCTCAAGATGTCCATAAATCCTCGCGAAAAATTTTCTCGGCGATGAGGGTCGCGGATTCACCTTCGTCGTCGACATCATGCACCAAATAAAAATCCCAATTTTCTATATGAAAAAAAAAAAAAAACCAATCACTAAACTCCTCTATTACTTAATGTACAATTTTCTTGTGCTCGCCAAAGGTCTTTTCGTCCCCAACTGATTCAATTCCAACTTCTCAACTTCTCACATTCTCCAGGTATATCGTTTCTCCCAGCACGTCATCAAATTCCACGTTTCGCACTCGTTAAAAAATTTCGTTACTTTTTTTTTATTCGTTTTTTTTTTCCCCACTATCAACTAAATCATATCGTGTGTCAACTCATTAACATTTAAACTCGTAAATCATCACTTTATTCATAATTTCCATCGGCAGTTTTTGTGCAATTATTGAAGGACCGGTTCTTCCGGAACTTCCGGTTTCATTTTCATTTGAATAGTCAATAGTTATCAGTCAATAGTTATTAACCACAATTGTCCTTATTTTCAAAAAAACACAATTTTTCCCGCCATTGGTATTACTACAGTTTATTTTTACTTTACTCTAATTACTTCCACTGTGCCGAAGTTTGGTGAATTAAGGATGCGGTGCGCACGGTAGGAAAGTTGATCGGGCCTCTGAATCCGGGTGGATCGACACACGTTCACAGACCTCGTGGCTTGGACGAAAATATGATAAGGGTGGGGGCGGGGGGGGGGGGGGTGAAACTCTCGTCCAGTCATACCGCCCCGGCAATTTCGGGGGGGATGATAATATTTTATTATTGCCGAGTGTTTGTGACCCATTAGAGCCACATCGATAACCCATTTAGGGCCGGTTTTTCGGGTACCTAACCGTGCTCAATCGCTGGGTAGAGTTAAATTTTCGGCGAATGAGAAGGGTTAATGCGAAAGCTATCTATGACACACATACACACACACACACCCACCCACCCACACCCACCCACACCCACCCACCCACACCCACCCACACCCACCCACACACACACACACACACACACGATAAAATATTTTCTCATGGATGTCCACCCATAGGAGGAAAGTTCCGTGTGTGTTATCGGTGGGAGCCGTAAAAGGAACCCCCACGGCCGGTCGGGAACGTAACCCGTTGAGGGGGGGGGGGTCGTCATAGGCGCCCGCCGTCGTGGTATAGACGTTTCTGGGAGTTCACCCTGTGTTTAGAAATACGATGGCCTAAATGGCGGAAGTCGGCTCCAGCCGCATGGATGGGTGTCCGGTAGGACCTTCTGAAGGAATGCTCGAGGGCAGTTACTGAGAGAAGTGCCAATGTAAGATGGACGTAAAGAAAGGTATCGGGTATCTCATTGATCACTTGTTATTTTGATTGAACCGCAGTCACTTAATTCTGAATATTCTCATGGGGTGAATGATCAGCAAAAAAATTCGCATGTGAAAGATGCCGTTTTTAATATTGAGGGCGAATTCACGGCTCCCTGACTCCAAAGCAATCTCCGGTCAGTCAGGTTCGCCGATTGGCCATTAGGGGCTCCTTCAGGAGATAATGGAAAGAATTTTTCATTTTCTTATCGGCGAAATCACAGATCGGTAAATAACGGATAATTATTTTTACTCATTATTCTACTTTTTGAAATATTCAATATTTCACCGCGTGTTTCAAGTTGCGGAAGTTTTACAACAATGTATTTCAGAATGATCAATCAGTAATGCGATTATAGTTTTTAAAAAATCGTCTTCTGCAGGAAGTGTACAAATTTTGAAAAATGTATGTGAGATCTAGGATATGTAAGATCCCCATCAACTGACAATCGACATAGGGTCAATGCAACAGAAGCAATGTAAATTTAACGAAATCAGAATAAGTCAAATTGACGCCCCTAAACATTGATTGAACCTACGACAAATGCCTTCGTCCAACAAATTAACAGTGTTGAAACAGTGAATCGCTAAAATAGTTACCTGAGCGGAGGCCTTCTGTTAGACTAACAAATCAGGTCCCAGCGGACGAGATTTGCTACGCTAGCGGACACTTCTGTTGTCCGTATATTAAGGATATTCCACCTATATTGTGGAAGATATAAGAATTGCTTGAAATTTTGACATAATGTTTTTGAAGCGGTAACAGATGCCTGTATGAAATTTGAGATTGATTCACAACACCGTTTTGTAGTTATTAATTATCAAAGTTCTCAATTAACACGGCCTCTAATGGGCAAAATAAAAATTTCTGTAAATACAGTTCAAAATATAAAAATTTGTTGAAATTTTGAAAATTTACTATTGAAGCAGATATAAAACGATGGTAAAAATTTCATGACGATTGACTAAAATTTTTTTTCATTAATTTGTTTAAACAATATAATATTGATTCGCAAAATCAAATACAATATAATAATTTTCCATGGCTATCACTTCAACTAATTAACGCATTGAAATATTAATTGAAAATTATTGGCGATAAATATAACGAATTATAGAAAGGGTCATAAACTTTCGTTTTGATTATACGTGTTGAATATCCTTAACGTACGAAATTGGTTGGGCTGGCGTGCGGCGGGCTAGGCCAATGCATACATTTTTCTGCGTGTGGGGATCTTCGAGTGCTACCAAAAGTTCACCAAAGCTCGAAAAGGGGTTGTACCAACTGCCATTTTTTTTCAACCATGTTTTTATTTTCGTTACAACATTCTTTACGTATATACATTTTTTTTTTAAAATAGCCTATAAAAAAATTTTTGGCAATAGTTGAGATTTATTAACTGTACATTACGTTGTCCAAAAGAATACATGACCAAACGGTGAAGTAGCAATTAAGACAGAAAAATTACATCATCTACTGCAGAAGAAACTGAGTAAATGGTCGATAAGACCCAGTAAGAAAATAATAGAAATGCAGAAAAAAAAAGAAAGCAACATTTCTGTATTGTTGTTATGGATTTGTTCCAATGTACAGATACATTTATCATTAGTAGAGACAAGATACTATAAGACGTCAAGAGCCTGATGAAGATTTAAAATAAATCGAAACGTTGCAAATTGACAATTATATAGTATTGTGAGATTTGTGTTCCAATATCCCATGAATTTTTATTCTGAGAAAGCAACAGAGTCAAAAAACTTATCAGGCCAGGCACCCAATGGAAGCCATGGTAGAACAGCCAGAAGTAACTGAAATAAAGAAATAATCAAAGTGGAGTCCCCACTCAATGGGAAAAAACGAAGCGCTAATTTGAAAGATGGAGTGATGGAAGATTACGGATGCTAGAAGGAAGGGAATCCCCGAAGTACATCGCAATGTCTCCGTTTTGAAATGACTCTTTAGATACATATTATTTTGTTTTTAATAATTTTTTCATAAATTATTTTTTTTCGGCATTGATGTGTTATAGCTCCCTTGCATGCAATTCTAATTAAATAGAGCACAATGAGAAAAAGTTGCGCGCAAATCAGACGGTCCATGTGAGCCGACGGGGAGGAATACGTCGAAGCAATTTCCAAGGGCGCATGACCATTGTCAACGGCATCGCAATTGGCTCCTGCTAATTATATCGCTTCCCCCATTGCACCCCTATTGGTTGTGATTCTCGACAGTACCAACCCCCCCCCCTCCCCCCACCTCGCCGTATGAAATAACACTTTGAATGAGCGCAAGTGGAAATTATTCGACATTGCATTTTATTTGATAACAATTGGAGGATTTCCCTCATTTTAATGGAATGCATAATTAGGGGCTATTTATTTGCAACCGGAATTACGTGTGACTCAAGTGCTTGCAAATTATTCAGAATTTTCCTTATTACGCTTATTATGAGATCACAATTTGTAATTTGATAATTGTGGTGTTGAATAACGAAATGCTCATTGAGTATGCTTGTTATCAGGACGATTCCTTTTCTTCTATATCGTACGATATACAGGGTGTTCCTAAAATGCGGACTTTGGGGGGGGGGGGGGGGGGGGGGGAATTTGGAGTCCAAAGTTCCATTGCGAGTTTTTTTTCACAAGAAAGTTGCGACTCCAAATTCCCCCCCCCCCCCCCGGAAAGTCCGCAGTTTAGGAACACCCTGTATAGGTGGCATATATGTAACTTATAGACACATATATTTTGACCATTGTACATTTTCTTCTCTGGTCCAGAGTTGTTCCTGGCGCTTAGCACATCTGAAGGTTATCTTTGACTACAATATTTTTACAACTCAAATCCTAATTCCACATCTTTTTAAAAACTTGTTTTTTCCCTTGAAACCACTCGATGGCCTTTCTTCGCGGGCTCCTATATAATGTGTCGAAGTTTCCATTTGGAGTGAAAAAAAAATTGACGACGTGATATAACTGACGTGAACTAAGCACGAAGTAATGTTGAAGCTTCTCTCAAAATCCAGTTAAACATATGGAGGTTGCCATATTATTTTCCATACGGAGCGAAAAACATTAGAAATTTCACAGCAGACTCGCAGAATCCTGACGAATTTCTGGTAACGGTAAAATTCCTGTTTTTCACGGAACTTTTTCTGATTTTTCTGGCAATTTGTTTGAGGTAAAGTGACTTTCTGCTCCGATATGTCTCCAATATGTTCCCCAATAAGGAGCCCATTTCATTTTTAATAATTTTAATTTCGTTCGGAGACCGGTAATGATTGGGAGAGACCGCTTACGTGTGACGACCTGCTTATTGTCTTCCACCAGATGACCGTCATGACTTCACCTGAGGAGGAACATCTTCTAGCTCTTGAAGAAGATCCTGGGAATCGTTGGAAGAAACGGTGGGTGGCCCTGGCTCTCTTCGGCGCGCTCAATTGCACCCAGTGCTATGTCTGGAACACCTGGGGACCTATTGCAGAAACTGCGATGGAGGCCTTCCCTTCTTGGCACAAGAGCTCCGTAGCTTTACTCTCAGATTGGGGATGCATCACTTACCTGACTTGCTGCCTGCCCATCTGTTGGATCTTGAATGGATCACGTGAGTTGACAAATTATGAGTATCTACCGATCTAACTGGGGGTTCCGAGGTATGGTCATAATGTAACAGAAAGTTGATCTGCTCCAATTCAGACTAATCCTAGTCTGGGAATTGCAGCTACCAGCCCTGAAGCTGCAAACTGAAACGTTTAGCAAGCACGTGACACCTATCCCCAATGCAAATACCTTGTGTCCTAATTCCTTGATTTTTTTTTAAGTGAAACTTCTTATTCTATTCATTTTGTTGACGAAATCCTCTGAGAGAGGCAAGTGTCGATCTCTTCTCTGTAGCTTTAACTTCTTATGGGACTATCTGAAGGTGTTACGTTGTCCAGATACTTACGGATTGTGGGGAGAGACGGGGGGGGGGGAGAGAGTAGGATCGGGGGTGGAGGGGTTGAAGGCGTTTTTCGGTGTTACACTTTGTACAATTTTTCTTGAAAAAAAATTCTATTCCTCTTCTGAAGTTTCACTCTGGTGCTTCACCCTCGTGGAAATTGGGTCGTCAGAATATGTCAGAAAATGACATAATATGTCAAATTTTGACAGAATCTTACATTTTTTCAACGCATGATTATGACAGAATCTGTCATATGTTGACATTTTATGACATATTATGTGAAATTCGATCAGAATATGACATATGAGTCGGACAAAATATGACATAATATGATAGCCCGTCCGAAATCTCGATCATATAATGTCAATTTCTGACATAATATGTCAAATTATGACAGAAAATGACAAATTATGACGAATTTTAACCGATTATGACATATTTTCTACGCATTAATTTGACATATTATGTCACAATTTGACATGTTGTGTCATTTTCTGACATATTCTGACGACCCAATGTCCACGAGGGCAGGAGCTGCACGTCCATATTTTTTTCCCATTTCCAAGTATAGATAACTATAATCCCATCTTTTTTCCAGTAAATTTAGCTACTCCAATACGAGCGGCCGCGGTATTGTCGACACTTGGGACATTTGTTCGATGTATTTCTGCCCAAGAGACAATCTTCACCACGTGGGTACGATTTCTTTAACCCTAGTAGTACATAATTTGGTTTTTGATTGCTTGTCGAGGTAATGCTTTGGGCCGAACAAATTTCTGGGAGTAAGTTTTCTAATCGAAAACATTTTCTTCTCTACTTCTCTTGATGCAGGACAGCGCATCTCGCTGCAGTTCTGAACGGTCTCTCTGGAGTGATAATCGGCCCGGCCACAGCGCTCATCTCGGCTGTTTATTTTCCCAATGGAGAACGGACAACAGCTACTGGTATCTCATCCGCGCTGAATCAATTGGGAATGGCAATTTCCTATCTTCTGGGACCAGCTCTCGTCAGCAAGGCTGAAGATTTTCAGAGATCTCATGGGACAGTCGATGCGGGAGATCTGCGAGTACAGATTATGTCGCTCATGCGCATTGGTAAGAAACTCAATACTTTCAAAGTTTTTTCACTGTGAAAATATATCCCAATTATCCGCAAATGTGTTTTAATACTCAATTTAATCTGCGAGACTTTGATAGATGTGTAATAACTCATGACGCCATTGCACGACTCGTAGTTCTGAACTCAAGCACTAGAGGCGCAGAGGCGCTGTAGGATTTTCTCGGAACCTCACAGCTGACACTAACAAACCTGCCCTGGCGAATTGTATATTTTGTGGATTTAACAATCTTGAATGTTCTTAATTGGCCGGTGATTTAATTTAATGTATTGTGATTATTATTATTATTATTTGATTGGCTTCTGCGGTCACTGAGGTATATATATATAGATTATCTTGTGGAGGGTATATCTATATATTAGATTTCGGAGATTTTTTGCAAATTGACTTGGCCGATACTCTACCGCGTATCTCGATATATGAGGATAATGACAGAGCATTGCTTGTTCGCAATTATTCGCCCTCAATTTTTGTAATATTGATGAATTTCATATTAGAAATGAATTAATGAAGAAAAGACAATATGCAGAATGTGTGTTTAACAATAAAGTTTTCATATTTAATTAATTATTTTGGGAAAGAAAAACGGCCAACCGTTCCCACCATTTACTCCACAAATAATGGCGGCGTGTCACGTGACACCGCAAGCGCCACGGTGATTGGTTATTGTGCTGTTGGTGGTACCAATGGGTTCCGACTGATGGCGCCACGTGACAGGTATGTAATTTTTGTAATGACGTCATGATGTCTCGCAGACAATTTGACATTTGGAGTTTTCTGAAAAATTCATCATTCATTATTGGGCCGTAGAGGAAAATTTCGTAAAAAATATTTTTTTCAGGAAGAATAGTTAATCTCAGTCTACTTAGTTGTATTCTCTATTTTCTCTTCAGAATTCGTTGCACAATTGCTTGTAGCCGTGGGAATTCTCAGTTTTTTTCCCCGCGGAAGAGAAAATGCAGTCGTCAGCGCTGAAAAATTGGGGGTCGTGGAGTCCCTGAAAAGACTTGTCAGGTAGGAAAACAATGTTTATACAAATCTTGGGTAGATGCCATGTTATTTCCGTGAGTTAGATCGTTATTATTGCATGAGACTGAGCGTGCGCCTCAAGAAGGCATTTTACGGTGGGAATTCTCAAGTCCCTTTGGCGCAGAGGATAGCGCGTTGGACTTCTAATCCAAAGGTCGTGGGTTCGATCCCCACAAGGGATGATATTTTTTTTTTATCAATTGAATTTTTATGACACTCCCTTATCAGTGTTTTTCGCTGATTATATTGATGGCTCTTTTTGCGTCGCAATATGTTCAACGGCCGCCATGAGACGTGTAGGCTGATAGCAATACGTCGTTAGGCTGTCGAGAAATTGTTGACACTAGTAAGGTCATTATATCTAACTTTCCGGTAGATCTGTAAATCAATTTATTTCCGTAAAATACACAATTGTTAGCTTAATGTGTGATAGTTCGCTATATATCTCGTATTATATGTTTTGGTGTGAACCCTCGTCAGCTCAGAACCCGAATGGTACCCCTCCTTGCTAGTCCTCCCGTGCTCAGTCCCTTGGGGCTCTCCTAAGGCCCATTACTGCAGGGAGGGCGGCAGGTGGTCGTCATCCCATGGCTATCATAAATGGGTGTACCCTTCACAGAGCTCGCGTCGAAAAAACGTATTTGATTAATGATAAATTGTTTTTATTTAACCTCCAGGCATAAAAGTATGTGGTACTTGTGTTTAGCTGCAGCCCTCAGTCAAGGAGGCACTGGACCTTGGCTTGCCATGATCACCATAGCCTTTGGAAATATCATATCTCAAGTACTCTCACTGCATTACATCATATACGTAGGAATAATCGATATCAGCATCATCAAATCATTGTTCAATGTTTGTGCGCTGAATGGTCCTATTCATGAAGGCGCATACACAACAATGAACATCGTCAGAGTCGAAAGTCGCAAGACGACCTCTCATTGGTCTGTCATAATTTATTTTTGAATCGTGATTCATTCATTGGTCGATCAGATTAGTCAGGTGACATCGTGAAGTTGGTTGGTAATCGCGTTTGCGTCGATAAACATCGATATTTGGGATATCGATTCGGCTTTAGTTTTCAAATGTATGACAATTGTTCAAGTTGTCATAACTTATGTAGTTATTGAAAATGATATACACAGAATATTTTTTGAGGCTCTGTTAATTTATCAAGTTTCGAGTGTTTTACATATTCTGTCCAGTGTTGACAAATTTTATATGCACGCGATAATTACAGAAAAAGCAAAAGATGGTTGCTCCAAATTGGAAAATTGAGAGGTCTCATTTTTTCGGGAGCAATGATTAACAGGATTTTCAGCTTCGGAAACGATATTGTTCCTTCAAATTTCAAATTGTAATTTAGCGCGCGGGAGTGTGTTAATTGATACCCGCAACTAACCTCTATTTCTTCGGATAGAGTGAAGCCGACAAACTGGCGTTTTGGACAGTGGTCAGCAGCAGTATTCTTAGCCTACTGGTATCCAGAATAATGGATACCTTCCAGGGACATCTGAAATTGGCCATTTACACTCTGTTGGTAACGTCCACAGCAATGTTCCTTTGGGTGATTCTGCTGGATTATAAAGTACTGGCTTTCCATAAAAATGAATTGTACGCAGCAGTGATATTGGGAATTTCATTGAGCTGGTCTTCACCAGCATTGTTCCTGGAACTTGCTTCGGAGATGGCTTATCCGGTGTCTGAAGCGATTGTCGGAGGGTACATGATCTTCTTGTCGAATGTCATTGGCACTATCTTCTACCTTTCTTATTTCGTCCCCGGGTTGGGTAAGATTTTTCATCGCCGTCTTCGCTCGTGCGTTTGCACATTGACATAGAGTTGCCAAAAAAGTTTTCACGGCCATGTAACGAAAAATAATTTGCCAGTCCGTAAAGCGCTCCCGTTCGGAAGCTCCCGTTCGTCACTTCCCCTTGTCACGTGGTTTGCTAAAACACGATGTAAACTCGTTTCGGGCCTAGGATGTGGCTAAAATATACTTAGCGTTCCTCAATAACTCGTGCGTAAACATTGTTTTGTTTTGGGATTAAGAGGTTACCGGAAATTGTCACTCATTTACGAAAAGTAATTGTGCGTGGGCGCGCATGCGCACTCGCGCGTCAATTTAAAAATCAGGAGCAAAGTCGTTTAAACTATTCCATTTCCAACAATATTGACAAATTATGTTTTAATTAGGTTTTATTAAAGTTAAAAACCTACAGAACCTTCATTATAATGATGAAAATGGACAAGTCTTTTTGAATTTTCATTTTGCTCCGGCTATATATATATATATATATATGTTCCACTGAATTGCGCGCGCAAAGTTTGAATTTCCGCGCCAATAGTTGACCGCTTATGCACGTATGATAAAAAGTAAAGATTAATGATAACAAATTAGTTTAGTAATGATGTCCACCTCACTATTTGGTCGTTTTTCAGGTGATAAATGGTCGAGTTTCATCGTCCTAGGAAATTTGACGATAGCCACTGCACTGGTCACCTATGTAGAAGACGAATACAATCGCTCGAGGTTTGAATAAGTCACGCCAGAAATTTTTAGGGAAAAAAGTCGGCAAGTATCAACAATTTTTGAGCTGTCAATGTCGTCCATTGACACGCGACATCTGCAGTTAAATATACGTCCAACATATTCTCCAATGTTTGGGGCGCGCACATGGTCCCGGCTAACCTCACTTATATACTCCCCAAGTGTTCCCTCCAAAAGTTGCGATATTTAGCCCGAAAAATGAGCATTTTCACTCAAAGCTTCGACCCAATTACCGGATGTGCAATCTGGGAGGAGAGAGATCCTGATTATGATTATCATCAAGAAGTTGCTAGGTCAGCGTTTGCTGACATGCTCCATGACCATGAGAGAGTGAGTGCTCAATCAGGAAAATTAATGCAAAAATCTATAAGTGCAAAATAATGATAATAATAGCGAAATGCTGTTAAATTTAAGAATTGCATGAGAGAGTATTCCCTTCTCTGGATCTTCATTACAAAGTCATCCAGAAGCCAAATTGAAAACAGATATAGGATGGTAATTGACAGAAATATTTTTTGTGTTTACGGGCAAAGTTAAATGGAATTTCAGAATTTCAGTATAATAAAATTTTACAGTGTTTACATTCAGACCTTCCTGTTGGAACTGTCCTCGTAAATTAGAAACAAAATTTTACCATTCTATTTTCTCAGACTGTTTTTGATATATAGTAAGTGGGAATAAAAAATTTCTGCTCTACGTCGTAGCTATATATAAGATTTTTTTTACTGATTTATGATAGATGAAACACGTGTCTAGGAGTTTTAAAAAAATGGTAGCATGGTCAAATAGGAAAATAATTAAATAGTAAAATACTAAAATACTAAAACAATTTGTCCGCCATTTTTTTTTTTTTTTTTTTTAATTAAATTTGTTCACCATCCCAAAACTCATTAATCCCATTTGTATCCTTCCAGAATCGGAAATATTACGACGCCCTGAAAATAGCAATAGACCGGAAGCACAAGCTCGGTGAAAAGGCGAATGTCCTGGACATAGGTACGGGAACGGGTTTGCTCTCGATGATGGCGGCGAAATGTGGAGCGGACTCGATAACAGCTTGCGAGGCCTTTCGACCGATGGCCAAGTGTGCCTTAGAAATAATAAAGCGCAATGGTTTGTATCTTCCTTCCGTTTTAGTTATAAAATCTCCCACATTCGAATATTAAGTCAAGGAAAACTATGTTTGTATAATGGTAAACCTGTTTTTTTAAATGATAATTAACATTGCATGTATGCTAATGTTGCGAATAAACCGAAAAGTGTGAAAGCTTTGAATAAAAAAAAAAAAATAAAAAAAAACACAAAAAAAAAATAAAAAAAAACAAAAAATTTTTTTTTTAAAAAACAAAAAAAAACTATAAAAAAACCTCTTGCATGTTGGTTGAAGATCATGTGGAAATGGGAAAGAAATTGGGGGAAGAGATGTGGCATGAGTGCCAATGTTCATTCAAATAACACCCTAATAACTCGTTCCAGGTTTTGCATCATCGATAAAGCTCGTCAAGAAGCGCTCGACGGAGATGACAGTGGGCGAAGATGGAGACATGGATCACCGAGCGAACATTCTCGTGACCGAAGTTTTTGACACTGAATTAATTGGCGAAGGTGCACTCCAGACCTTCAGACACGCCCAAGAGCACCTGCTTGAGCCAGACAGTATAGTTGTCCCCACGAAAGGTACAGTCTACGTCCAAGTGATTCAGAGTAAGCTCGTGGACTCTTGGCACAGGATCAACGACCTCAAGCATCCTGCAACAGGCGAAATTCTGGTATCTCCACCGAGCAACGTGAGGACATGCCCAGGCTCCCTGTCGGTCCATGATCTCCAATTGTCCCAAATGCCCAGAGACACCTTCACTCCTCTCTCACCGGTTTTGCCCCTATTTCACTTCGACTGGACTGGAAAAATTCCCCTGGTCTTCAATGAGACCAAGGAAATTGCATTTCAAGGAATTTCACAGGGGACAGCATCTGGGGTCTTCATGTGGTGTGTAATCTGTTTTATTTGATTATTCTGAATTGCTCCAGTTAAATTTGACCGAAAATGAAAAATCGACTTTCCATCAGATCTCCACGTTTCAAGGCATTTCTGACCTTTCTAGACTATTTAAAACAAAATGTCTGTATGTGTGTGTGTGTGTGTGTCGATGTACGTATGTAACCAAAAATTTCCCGGAACGATTTCTCGTGAACAAATTATCCGATCGAGGTCCTGTATGACGCAATCGAAGCGTCTTGCCGTAACTTAGAGCTGATTAGTTTTTCCTCCATATATGTCTCCTGGTTTCTATTGTCATTAACAATTTCAATTGTTTATAACGCTGTATCTCACGAAATATTATAGATACGCAAAAATGTGTCGAATAACTGTTTTTCCTTATAAAAAAATACATATTTTGTGTTCTCTGACTTTTTTCGGATCTTTAACCGTTTCGCCGGAGAGCTCTGTGGTGAGAAAAATGAGAGATGGAAAGAAAGTACACACACACAGGCAGACATCGGGAAGTTATAATTTTGGCACGTGGAGGGTCAAACCCACAGTCCATTTATTTATTTATTTATACATAAAAATATTTAATTAGTATTCAAGTGAAGAAAAATACAGAGAAATTTTCAATATGTCATTACAGGTGGGATATTGTCATGGACATTGATGAAAAAATTCTGCTGAGCTGTGCACCAGTCTGGGAGCATCCTGATGCTGTGATGAAAACCATGGAAAATGCTGGAGTTGCACAGGCTGCTGATGAGATACCATGGCGTGATCATTGGATGCAGGCTGTTTATTATTTACCCAAGGAAATTGAGATCAGGAAGGACAAGGAGTGTGTGCTCATTGGATGTCATGATGAGTACTCATTCTGGTTTGGGATTGGCGAGGGGAAATCCATTGGAGATGTTAAGATTCCTGCTTGTGAGTGCTCACTGCACATTGCCTATCCCAGGTTAGTTGATGCCAATGGTGATTGTGTTGATTGGTTTGATGGTACCTGGAGCCCAGGTGGATCCCTTCTCAGACAGAATCACCATGTGACTTTCTTATTCTCCTAAATTCCAGAACAAGTGCTTTGGATTCTTCTCAAATTTTATCCCAATTTTTTTTCTTAATTTTTGCAATTTTTTTCTCAGGTCTAGGCTAGGACAATTGAATGACGACAGACGAAATGCTCAGTACCTGAAGAGTCTGATGAATATTGTTACACCGGATACCACCTGTTTGTGCTTTTCTGATGGATCTCTTCTCGGCCTAGCTGTCGCAAATCTTGGAGCTAAGGACGTCGTCATTTTGGAGCCAAATCATTTGTCGAGGCGAGCTTTGGAGGGCTTCATTGCAGCTAATAAAGTTGGGAATGTCAGGATTTTTCAGTCGGTTGAGGAAGTCGGGGAGCTTCGAGCGGATTTGGTTTTTGGAGAACCTTATTATGTGAATTCTATATTCCCATGGGACAATTTACGATTTTGGTATTTGTCCTCCAATTTTGGAGCCAAGAAGATTCTGCCAGCTGGGGCGACTGTGAGGGGGGCTGCAGTGGAGTTCAAAGATTTGCATAAAATTAGGGCTCCTTTGGGCATCTGCGAGGGATTCGATCTCACTATTTTTGATGAATTAGTAATGGTTGGTATTGAGGTATTTGATTTGGATTTTTTTATGAGAATGTGCGGGCAAAAACTGGATTTTTTTATTTACCTAGTTTGATTTTTTTTTAAATCTTTTTGGAGGATGAGATGTCACTAAAGATGGTATTTAAATTTCCAATTTTTTTTTTCATTATTATATGTGATATATACATGATTATATTTATTTTATTTTATTCAAGATTTAACTAATATTTGAATATTGTTACAGGCTTCCAGTGAAATTAGTGATAATCCCGTGGAAGTTCATCCTCTATGGGAATATCCTGGGAAGGCTCTGACCTCAGCATTTGACTTAGCAACATTTGACTTTACAGAAAAATTCGATGAAAATGAGGAGAAAAATTTCAGTGGAAAAATTTCCATGATTGAGTAAGTTATTTTTCAAGTGGGTTGAATATTACAAAAAGAAAAAAAAATGTTCACGCGAAATTCAATTTTTGTTTGTTTTTGAGGGAACTACATAATTTCTGAATTTGGAAAAAATTATTTTTTGAAATGGCAAATTTATAAGTTAATTTTTTTTTCAATTTGAGTTTTTTGGATTTTTAAGCAGTTCAAATTTTTAATTTTGAAATTTGATATTTAAGTGAGTATAAATCTTGAAATATTTTTTTGAATAATCTAAAATTTTGAAATTAAGAAAAAATTATGTGAGAACAATTTCAAAATTTTGGAAATTAAGAAAAATTTATGGGCGAAAAATTTCGAAAATTTGGAACTTAAGAAGAATTTAAAAATTTTGGAAATTAAAAAATGATGAATGGAAAAATTGGAAGTTAGTACTATTGCAATTCTATTGATTATTTCAGGAGTGGATCGTGCAATGGAATAGCTTTATGGGTAGACTGGCACTTAGACTCTACCACCACAATTACCACGGGGCCCACTGATGAAATAACACCTGGACAACGAATTTCCTGGGATATTAACACGAGACAAGGAGTGTACCTGCTCCGAAAAATTCAAGATGTTACCAGTAATCACATCCTGACGTGGTCCCTCAAGTATCAATTGAAACGAGATAGAAATTTTGTATTCAACTTTGAGCTAGCACCGAAATAGATTTTATTATACTGTACATTTGCACAAAATAATTATTCGAGTAACCACATCTATTACCTATCCCTAAAAAAAATAGTCTAGCCTTTTTTAGAAATTTCTGATTTTCGACTATACATTTTTAAAAAAATTTTTTGCACATTTTTAAAAATATTCTATATTTTTTTAAAGTGATCTACAATTTTTTACTTCCTCAACTTGTATAGTTTTTTTTTAGAACCTCCCAGAAATTTTTAATTTTTTTTTTTAAGCTTCTTATTAATTTCGTAGATATATCCAAGACTTTTCCAAAAATTTTTTTTGTGATTTGTGATCATTTTTAGAGTTTTCCAATTTTTTCCAGAATTTCCTAAAACACTCTATAATTTCAGTTTCTCTGAGAACAAATATATCCACGTCAAGAACTATAAATAGTCAAATAAATAAATAAAAAAAAAAATGCGACTGTCCTTGTCATCAGAAAAAATATATTTATGATCAATATACACTATCGTCACCTATGAGGATCTAGAAGCAAACTAAGGTGGTAATTGTGGGTTCATTCGTAACTGCTTGGCCAATCGCTTCCCAATCAACTTGGGATACGTCTTCTGCTTTATCAGAAATTCTTTGCTCTGATGTGTGACAGCACCATTATCCAATTGAAATCTGCAATGAGAGATAATTTGATCAGCAATTCATGTTAAATTTTTTTTCTATTCGGACATTGAAAATGTCATATCTGACCCATATTTATAATACTAGATCTCCTTTTTTATAGATAAAAAAAAAACTATTTCTGTCTGTTTATAATCAAATCTACTTTAAAAAGAAAAAAAAAAAAAAAAAAAAAAATGAATGATCAGAAAATTCGTAAAATTTGATTATCAAATTTCCCTATTTTCGATATTTAAACACGTGTTTAGACTTAAATGTACACAAATATAACATGAGCAAAATTGAGATTAAACACGTGTTTATTGTGGTTATTTTTATTCATTTCATAAATAAAATTTTTATAAATAAATTGTATTTATTTTATCACTTGAAATATTGAAAATGGAAAAGTGTGAATGAAATTTTTCTACTGCCCAAAATAAATTTGGATCATCCAAAGTGATACTGACTTGCACAGGTAACGCAGAGGTCCACACATGGCTTCCATCAGCCAATTCTTATCTTCCAAAATCGACATGGAGAGTGCTCCACTCTCTAGAGTCGACAAGCAGCCCTCAGTTGGCTGAGTTCTTATCACATACTCACTGGCAGGTACTCCCACCAATTTGCAGGCCCTCAAGCTATGCAGGGCAGGACTGCAAGTATACATTGCCTAAAATTACAAAAATTTGCAAACCCACATTGGTGATAATTGCAATAGCAAAATTGTCAATCGATTAAATGCCACAACAATTTTTAGGCACGATTTGCCCTTCATTTTTTTCGTTTTCCTTTCGTTTTGCCATTTAAAAAAAAATTTTTATCAAATTTTTTTATCACAATTTCTCCTTTTCTCAAAAATCCCCCAAAAAACAAAATCTCAAAAATGCTCTAAAAATTTGGAAGAATTTTAGAAAGTTCATAAAAAACTGAGAATTTTGAAAAGTTTTACAAATTTGAAAAAATGTAAAAAAAATTTTAATTAAAAAAAAAAGAATTTTACAATTAAAGAAAAAATTATAACACTTTTTTTCTGGAGACTTCTCTTAAGAAAAAAAAAAATAATAAATATTTGTAAAAAAAATTGGCATTTTTTTCAAATATGGAGACATCGTGATTGACAATTTCGCTATTAATATTGATCAATATAACGTGTGATAACAGACTTTTGCCTGTGGCCAGGTACCATCCAGTAGTACTAAATTGTAGGGTTTTTGCCCATTGACCCCAACTTTCGGTAACTCTGCAATGTCAATGGCATCTGGGGTGGGATAGAGTAGAATTGTGTTCTCGTCTTGGAGGATTTCCGTGAGGCCCTCGTGTTTCATAGCTGGAAATTTTTTCCCTCTGAATGTGAGACATCGATCTGGCTCCAGGGAGAGCGAGAGCATGGGAGCAGTACGTAGGCACCTCTTGACCTCTGCTGGATGCTGGAGAATGATTATCCGGGAGTCGGTATGGAGGCGAGGGTCGGGCAGGCCTGGACACCAGCAGACTCCTATTGGCCTCCTTAAGTCATAAATTCAATCAAATATCAAATATTTACATTAGTTTATCAAGTGTAAATTCTCCATTTATCTTCTTCATTTTGCCATAATAATTAATTAATGCAACAGAAAAATGTAGATATTAAAAAAAAAAAAAAAAAAAAAATTGGAAAATTTTTGAGGTTCTCAAATTTCAAAAAAAATATGAACGAAAAATTGAGACAGTTCGAACAATTAAAAAAAAACTTAAGTTTGTTTTTGAGTACAAAAAAAAAAAATGTGACTTTTTAAAGAATTATTTGGAGCACTGAGATGAGTGGAACTAGATGGATTGTACAAGTGAGGTAACCTAAAGTTAAGGATAACTGTTCGTAAATTTTAAGTAAAAAAAAAAAATATTGTTTGTGGTTTTCATAATTTTTTTTAAATATTTTGATATCGACTTTTTGCACGTACAATACATAATTGGGTGAATTTACCTGCACTGGTTACACCTGTCCCTCATCACTGGCGGATCAGCTGGGATGCCTGACAGCTCTCCCCACACGTCACTGTCTTCCATCATTGTATGGGGTTCTCCAGAATTTTTCAGATGATTATTGACGTGGCGAATAGTAGCGGAGTATTATCAGTATCTATGTACACTGTGGTCTGTCATTTTTAGGAGGTAAATTGATAGAGCACATGGCAGACTGTGTGCTCTTGATATCTTGTATGGGCGAACGTGCGATAGGACATTCTAACCTCAAGAGGTGCTGTGGTCACTGTTATTGTGGATCTACAGAATTACGAGTTCTTCCGATTTTTCTATACATGAAGTGGAAGATATTTCTTGCAATTCTTGGTTGTGTTAAAAATTTTGGTGGTTTTTGGCCAAATATAGAGTTGTAACAGCTGACGACAATAACATACTATGTTTACTGTTAACTTGGCGCTTCAATGTCTTGCTGTACTGCTTTGCGCTTGCGCAGTCGGCGCTTGCACAGTCGGCGCTTGCGCAGTCGGCGCTTGCACAGTCGGCGCTTGCGCAGTCGGCGCTATGCTGCGGACAGCCGGTAGCGCGGATATCGGAGGATTCAAACCGCCACTAGCGTAACTAAAAGCAAAAAATTAAGCCCCCCCCCCAAGACCGCAATGTTAAATTTGGCCAAAATCGAAAAAAATTAATTTGACTTTTTCGACCCAAAATCGGCGGAAATGTCTTCCTCACGATAAATTGGGAATGTATTCGCATTGGGTAGTATATCTTCATGCAGGGAACGTTGAAAGAATCACTTTGATCATGGTTTTCGGTGGCTTAACATTTTTTTTTATTAATGAAAACTGTCAAAATAGTCAATGCAATAATTTTCGTTACTTACATTACCTAACGAAATTGTGATCACGAAGAAACTACTGATGCAAATTTCTCTCTTACTTCGTGAATCCAATCAGCATAGTTGGCAACTCGAGTGAAAACATCCGGATAGCCAATAGCGCAGGGCCTGGCATAGGAAGCAAGACCCACTTGAACACCATCAACAACTAGAGGGCTGCTGGAATCACCCTGGAAATGCAGGTTATCATTGTTCCAATTAACTTTCACACATTAGTTTGTAAACAATAAATACCTACGTAACATCCTCCTTCACCAGATCTATTGTATGTGCAGATATGGTCTTTACTGATTTCCGGTTTCTTCTCAAGACACTTATCATTGGAGATGACTCTCAACGCGATCTCCTGAGGTGCATTAGGAGCTCCATGATGAAGCTGTAAAGAGCGACATATGGCGTTACGGCCACTTGAAGTAAGGGTTGGCTGACCTAGCTGGCGTGCTCTACTTCAAAGTTACTAATCCTATAGTAAAAACAAGTGACGGAAGAAACTATCGATATATATCGAAAATATCGATATGTATCGAAAATATCGATATATATCGAAAATATCGATATATATCGAAAATATCGATATATATATATCGAAGATATCGATATATATCGAAAGTATCGATATATATCGAAAGTATCGATATATATGGAAAACCTCGATATATATCGAAAGGATCGATATATATCGAAAATACCGATATATATCGAAAATATCGATATATATCGAAAGGATCGATATATATCGAAAATATCGATATGTATCGAAACTATCGATTATGTATTGAAGATATCGATATGTATCGAAAGTATCGATATGTATCAAAAATATCGATATGTATCGAAGACATCGAAAACCGTAAGACCGAAACCGACGCGCTACCAGTCCGTGCGGCGGAAAAAGGAAGTGCGCGTGCAAAGCACGCGCCATCGAACTCATTAGAACTAAAAGAAGAGACGAAAGACAAAATCGATATCCTTCCTAAAAATGACCAATCATGGTGGCTCATGGCAGCGGCCATTACACTAATTTCAATTCTCATTGGCTGTCACATGGGCCGCCATATTGTTTTCGCTCATATTTCAGTCTCATTGGCTCTGAAATATGCGTCGTCGTGTTCCTCTTCGCGCGGGCTCATATTTTAAATTCAAAAAATTGACCATTTCATTTTTCCAATTCTACAATTCAATTTCAAGTTGAAAATATTTTTCAAATTCAAATTCCAATGCAACAATTTATATCTATTTTTTAAATTCAATTTAAAAAAATCAAAATCAAACCCAAATTTAATTACAAAAATTAAAAATCAAAATACTTTAAATTTAATTTCAAACTTGAAATAATGTGAATAAGAAAAAAGTTCATTTGAAATGATGGTCAACATCCGGTTTAAGCGGCCCAAATCTTGTAGCTTTCGCCTGGTTCATTCAAATAATTGGTACCAGCCACAGCATGCGTGTTGTGCCCTCTGAAAAGGGAAGGACAACAGTATACCACAATCCTATGGTCCTATAGTAGAAAGGAGAGACGAAAGAAACTATCGATATATCGAAACCCGTATAAGACCGCAACCAACGCCACAGCAGTCAGTGCGGCGGAAATCGGAAATGCGCGTGCGCAGCACGTGGTCCCACTGGTCTCGTCAAATGAAAATGGAGAACTTGCTTTTTTATGCAATGTCCAGCGGTGAGAATCCAATACTGATCGATAATTGCACCACCGCAATAGTGAAAGTCGCTTACTCCTGGGTATCTTATGCGGAGAGACATATGGGTACTTATGATCCGGAGCAGGTCGGCCGCCAATTATTCGACTGTGGTCTTCTGCCGGAAGTCAGTATATAAGGTCGAGGTAGTTACACATTTTTGAAGCTTATCAGTATGAATTGATATCAGATAGGAAGATCCAAGGTGATCATGTCATGGTCTTAAGATCAAATAGGGCACGTGTATTGATTATTGTGATTGTTCCCAAGACACCACCTGATATTTCCGTCCAATCATCTATCAGAAAAGAGAAAATAGTGGAGCGGCAGATCGCCGCCCCATGCGAGTGATGGTCTCCGGAGAGATTTTGGAATGCCAACGTTGAGTCATTTCCATCCATGTCTGTACCACCCAACACCGTGATACTACTGGCGGCGCGCTGCTCACCATGCGAGCAAACGCAGGTGGGAACGGCGCGTTAAAAATTTTTTTTTGCACATTGAATTGCCATTTTCGATTTTATGAAAATTGGAGAAATTAATGATAACAAACTGAATTAAATAAACTTTACATACATTTATTTTTCATAGCGTTTCATATTTGTCGAGGATTTTTATTACATTATATAAACATAGACATTTCGTTTTCCATTTTTTTTTTTTTTGTTAATTTATTGTTTACACTAGCTTCCACCTAGAACGGTTTTGTTTATTCTTAAATTGTAGGATTACTATTGAATAAATTCCTATGCATGCAGTATTCCATGGTTTATTTGGTAAAACGTGCGTTGTGATTTACATAACACATACTTCGTCTCATTTTTTCGCCCAATTTGTTTTTATTTTTCTTCCGCTCGTCTATCAGCATTTAGAATCATTAACTTCACTGTTTGTGGATTGTAGACATTCTGTTGTAAAATAACATTGCAAGTTCTGTACTTTCATGCGCTTTCAATCGCGTTTCATTACTTCATTTGCGCAATCGTTCACCCATATCTCTAATCGTGGTCATTGTTTTTAGGCGATTCAAATGGAGTCTTTTAAACTTTCAGTGATCTGCGTAAGGCGTGCAGTTGACCTCTGGTTTCGAATGAATTTCGAAAATGAAAATTCCTTGTCTAAAGTCACGTGGAAATTAATTATTCGATACGATGGGATTTTTTTGGGGGGAGAAATATTGAAAAGAGATGTAGCCAGAAAATTTAAATTCATCTGAAAAAAATCGGCGGAATTTTTCTGTGTTAGTTTAAGCCAGTGTCTTAAAAAAAAAAAAAAAAAAAACTTTTGACGTAACAAGCCTGTTTTTGAATTGAAGTGTTCCGGAACTCACTATACCTCAGCGCCACCTGGCGGCGGCGCGGGGAGAGCTGCGCAAACTTTCGGGGAATCCCCCGCAACTGGGGAACCAGATCGGGCCGTACAAGACCTTCGGTAGTTCGAACTGTTGCTTGATAATTTATTATTGTTCATATATTGGGCTAATACGTGAGGGTGAAAATAATTTTGAAAATTACATCTGTAAAACGTTTTGATATATATAGACAAGAAGTTAGATAAACTTTGGGTGATTGATATAACTTGTCATACTGAGCAAGTGTCAGAAAATGAAGGGAGTTGGAAGAGAGTCTTGATTGAACAGATTTCATAATTTTTTTATGAACAAAAGTTGTTCGATCAGAATTACCTGCGGGGAATCCCCGCTTCGTATATCCTTGAATTTTCGAAAAAAAGTTGTAAGTCTCTTTCGTCTGATTAAGCTTCATATAAGGAATATCAATTTTTACAAATTTTTCATTCACGAACTTTACCTCGAAAACACATTGAGAAAATTAGGGGATTCCCCCACAGCGCCGCCAGCGAAGAGGTCATGTGACTTCGATTCCACTTACCATCGGAGTTGAAATTTTTCATGTAATTAATTTCCAGGATGGAACAATTACTCTGCATACAAAGTCATACATTTTGTAGAGACTGAAATTGAGGAGAGAAAAATTGCTTTTTTCCAAAATCACTTTCACAAAAAAAAACGGATTGAAAATTTCAACTCTGATGGTAATTCGAATCGAAGTTACATTACCTCTTAGGGGTAAGTATGCGCATAATCGATTAGTTGATCCAACTCATTTCATCTCATTTCAATAATTTCCCACCGATTTTGCCTTATTTTACGTAAAAAATGGGACACTTAGGGCTAAATTCGATTGCAAATAAGTTGATGGTTAACGTAGGAGTCTGAAGGAAGCACAAACCTTGATGGCAATATTCATTGTGTTGGTTATTTTTCGATTCGTTAACTTAGACAGCTATTCCCAGTTCCGTTAGTATTATTGTCCACAAAGATGCATCTATCATTGTTTCACCTTTTTTTTTTCGTTTCGTGAAAAAATTAATTAATTCGTTTATTCGCTCTTAGATACGATCGTCTTCAACGTCTCATTAAATTGTATTTCTTTTTTTTTTCTCTTCTTTTTTCAATTGGTCAGAATCGGGTATTTGTCTGTTAATGACAGAAATTACAGTAATGTTAACTCTTTACGAATAATATAATTATAATTTTAGTGTAGCCAGCTGTGTGAACATAAGTCAATTGATTGCTTAAAAAATATTGATAATTGTATAAAAAAAATATTGGTAATAAAATTAAAAATTGAATGTAGATTAATCTTAGACTATTAATACCGTGGAACAAAATGAATATAGTACAGTAAAAATTAAACTTAATCAATAAATTATGATACATCTATTGTTGATACAATTTTTTTGATCGGTTTATTTTGTAAATTAAAATGTTTATTGTAAGTGTAGTTAGATAAAATTTCGCTTTAGTTTACTTTCATAATTTTTTTTGCTTTTTTTTTTTAAATAAATAGATGTATCAATTTTTTTTTTTCAATTTTATGTTTATGTAAAAAAGAGAATTTTAGCGACAAATTTTTGCTAAAGAAAAATATAATTTATGAGGGAATAGAAATTTTTTTTTTATATTTTTTTTGCTTTTTTTTTTAGGTTTTTGAAGAAACCATCGAGTGATGAATAAATAATGAGGGAATAGTGGCAGTGGGTGATGGGCTCAGGAGTTTACAAGTGAGAAGAATTGGAAATTGGTTAAGCCATTTTAACATCATTTTCATAATGGGTAATTTTTTTTTGTTTGATTCTTCTGAGCGATTGGATTGGTGGCCACAGCCATCCACTGCCTAAACATCCATCTCGCATCATCGCACCTTAATTTTTTGATTCCAAGGCAGGAGAGCGAAGTCACTTAATTCCAAGCTCAAGTGAATTTTTCGTATGTAAAAAAATTGTTCAAGTAAATTTTTTGTACGGAAACAAATTGTTCAAGTGAATTTTTTGTATGTAAAAAAATTTCTCAGGTGAAGTTTGAACCACAAATGAACGTGGGAGGAAATGGCTAGCGAGGTGGGGAAAAATGACAAATTGAGACGTTCAATGCATTCGCAAAATTGGGTATAAAAAAATAGAATCCAAATGGAACATTTTGAAAAAACGTCTGGGTCAGTTTTGCTTGGTTGGTGGATCTGAAGAACGAGTGGATTTGAAGAAAAATTCGAGAACTTTTTTTTCGAAAATGTGTGAAATTGTCAGAAAGAAATGTGGGAATTTTTGAAATTCTAAAAATTTAAACAGCTCTGTGAAATCTAAACTCGAAATTTCAAAATAATTGAGAATGCAAAAAGTTTGAAATATTCAAAATCTGTAAAACTTGATTTTCACAAATATGGAAAATGAAAAATAGTTTTTTTAAATATTCCCAAAATATCTCCAAAACATTAAAAAAAAAAAAAAATTATCAGAGTTTCACAATTTTCGAAAATTTCTGATTTTTTAAAATCTAAATTAAAGTTCCAGAGGAACTTTCCAAAAATTTTCAGTCTGGAATTTTTTTATAAATTCTATGACTCTCGAGAAATTGACAAAAATTTCACTATTTAGGAATGTCAGAATTCATTTTTTAAAATATAAATCATCTCAAATCTATGATCAATTTTGACGTTTTAATAAGTTTTCAAATTTCATAAAAAATACATGAATAAATTCCAGAACAAATTTATGAAGAAAAAAATTGAGTCAACTTTTCGAGATACTTCTGTTTTACATTTTCTTTCTAACTGTTAGTTAGCTTTCTCCCAATCCACTTACTTCCTAGATATTGCTACCCAAAATCTGCCGAAATGTCATTTTTCCCTTTTCGCCTCGCAAAAAAAAAAAAAAAAAAAAACCGATCCCGATTTTCGTTTCGTCCTGACAAGGGGGCTGATTAAAAAAAATTATCCTTCCATGTAAAAAAAAAATCGCCCGTACCCATAGCTGCATGAAACCAAACTGGATACCCACGAATTTACAATTTCTAATTCTAGAAAAAGTTATCCCATACAAATATTCCAATATGCATATAGATACTCGAATACCGATAATCCATAACTATGTTTAATTATTATTTCTTAATAATACATATCACACTGAGCCGGCTGTGTGTGTCCATCATTTATCGCCCGCACTGCGTCCACTCACTCAATTAATTGGTGCTTACTCTTCGTTTCTGTATGACGTATGAATTTATAAAAAGGGGGGAATTTTTTGATCGGTGTTCTCGTTGACTTCAGCTCGGAGGCCGGATCCAGGCAGTTGGGCATTGGGGAGTTGGGCAGTTGTGCTACTTCCCTCTTTTCACCAGTTTTGGGATCTTTAGTAGCATTTACGAGCGCACGTGCATTTGCGAATTAAATCCACGTCCTTCGTGTAGCGCCTGCCATCGTTGCATATTAGACGAACCTGCAAAACAAATTAAATTAGAAACTTATCAGAAAGTAAAAGAGAAATTGACAACTTTTTACTTGCAGAAGTGCAATAGAGAAGTTAGGAACAATTTGACTTAGAGCAATTTTTTTGGGGAGAGAAGTGTTTTTATGGAGATAAGATGATATTTTTGGATGGAACATATTTTGTATTTTTTGGTATAAAAAATGGCCCTGCATAGTCACGTTTTTACTCTCGAATTCAGTGAAATGAGGAAAAAATTACCTTGCGACGTTTAGTTTTACGTGGCAGGCAACAAGAGTTTCCACAGCTGCCCCAGCATTTGGCAAGTTTCACTGGTCGTCGACTGCGACAGCCGTTCTCACTGTAGTACTCTCGTGTGTGCTCTTTCCTGCATGTAGGCGCTAGAAACAAATAGTATTTTAGTACTGGGTTTCCATTAAATTTTCGAAAAAAAAATTTCCCTTTTTCCACAATTGGTCAGGCAGTTTTTCAAGGTTCCCTGCACACAAACACAGTCATGAAGATTGCTAGGAAAATCACTTGTCATTCAGAGTAGGGATTTTTTTATCTGGAAGGCTTGCTAGAAAGATTTTTTATCTGGAGTCCTTCGTTTGTTTGCAATGAACCTATCGAGGAATACCTGAAAATTTTGGAGCTCTTGTGGCATCGGCATGTGAGACCAAAAAATGAACACTTGTAGATCCGACTATTATAGATATTATGTGGACAAAAAGTCCCGAAAAATTTGAACGTTTTTTGAGGTACCAGAATTTTCCAGATTTCCATTTTGTTTTAAATTTTGCAAATTTTTTATTCGAACATTTTCGAAATATGTAAAATGTTTCGAACTTGATTTTTTAAAAATAATTCTAAATTTCAATATTTTCATATCTGGAATTTTCACAAGCGGCCAAATTTTTTCTCAAAATTGTGGAATTCTGAATTTGGTGGAATTTGATATTCACCTTTCTCGCAGTATCGTCCCTGCCACCCAATTTGACAGCGGCATGTGTAACCATTGCCAAAGGGTGCTGGCACGCACTGAGAACCTTTGCGACATTCGTGCCCAGTGCAAGGATCTAATATGGTTGCGCCTGGCAGCGCTACAATTTCTGAAATTAAGAAAAACGGTTATTTAAATGTCAATTCAGAAGCCAAGTTAATTTAACGAACTCCAAAAAACTATACCACTTCCTCCATCGTTACAAAAAAATTACTAAAATAGTGATCAATATGTTCTTTTAGTGTACATACCAGAATGGTCATGCACCACGTGCTCATGTTGCAGGGAGTCGTCAATGCTGTCGTCTTTGATAGGCGCTGGTGTTGCTGGCTCTTTTTCAGCCTCATCAGCCTCTTCGTCATTGGCATTGCATCCTGGTGTCACTCGGTGCATTTTCGCTGCATTACTGAAGTCCACCATTTTGTGATTTATCCACATGCCGGAAATGCATCCTGAAAATACAGAAAATGGATTAGTAATGGATGGCCAACTTTTTGATGTGAAACATCTAATGTGGCGCGTGCGTTGGAAAAAATTCTGGCTGGAACAGGCATTTCCAGTACAAATGTATGTATAGATATACTCTACTGGTTACCCATCGTCCCCTCTCTGCCATCGACGCAAAGGCGATGCGCACAAGTTGTATGTACATATCGAGATACGCTACAGCGTTTCAAAAAAATTTGAAAAGAACTGGAATTTTTTTTTTTTAAATTAGAAAATTTTTGAAATAATTTCTCAAAAATTTTGACAAAGTCTGGAAAATTTTTGAAAAGATGTGGAAAATGCTTTAAAATTTTCAATAAATTTTGAAAAATGTTAGAAATGTTTGGGAAATTTAGAAAAATGTTGAAAAAATTGGAAAAATCTTTCGGAAAAAAATTTTGGCGAAAAAAATTTTTAGAAAAATTCGCAAAAATTAGCAAAAACTTACAGAAAAATTGACAACAAAATGGGAAAATTTTTGTAAGAATTCAGAAGAATTTTTAAAAAATTTACGATTTTTGTTTTAAATTGAAAAAATTTTGTTACAAGTTTGAAAAAATTTGGAGCACTTTTCTAAAAATTAAAAAAAAAACATTGGAAAGATTTACAAAAAAAACTTGGAAAAAGTTAGAACAACATTGGAAAAAAAATTCTAATAATTTTAAAAAACTGTGAAAAAATTCAGAAAATGTTTGAAACAATTTTTAAACAATTTGCAAATTTTTTAAAAATTTGAGAAAGTTTTGTAAAATTTTGGAAAAACTTTTCAAACATTTAAAAGAACTGAGTATTTGAAAATTCCCAATAATTCTCGAGAAATCGTCAAAAATTTTGGATCAATTTATATCAAAATTAGTGTTTCCATGTTTCACATCTACCAGGTGTCCCATGACGCCTCACTTTTTTTTTGCCATTATCATATAAGAAGTCACATTTACGTCCCATAAATTTGCAACAAATTCCTGAAACTTGGTATGAATTCATAATTCCAAATAGTGACACTCGATTACTCAAAATTGATTTATGAACTGAGAATGCATATCTCATTTAGCAAAATTTACCTTGGAAGCTGGTGACATTTCTCAAATGAAACTGTGAGAATGCAACACTGGCGACATCCGTTGTAATGCCACCCACGAACATAGGTGAATTGAGTTTCAAGTACTCCCTGGTGCCCTCATTAATAATACTCCTAGCAGGGCCCCTATCCACTCTCAACGTAAAGTTCTTTTTAACAGCAATGAATTCGGCCATGTGTGGCTTGCCATCTGATACCATTTCATAGCTGTACATTGTTGAGGTGGGATAATTTCCAACGTCGTAAGAAACACGTACACGACCATTGAACAGTTCAATAGCAATGTGCTCACCACTTTGGTCCATTCCATTGTACAGTATAATACCATTTTCTTGAGTGGTTGTGAAGACGATGGTCACATTAGCCTCCGGCTTCGTACGAAGCGGCTCAAGCTCGACCAGCGAGCTGTTATCCACGAAGCTCAGGCTCGTCAGGTACTCGCATCGTTTTCCTGTTGAGTTAATAAATTATTTTTGACTATGATTCGAAGTTATTGGCTTTTTCGGTCTTTGTACCTCAGTTACTTGAAGAGTATACCTATATATTTAAATTAATAAAATATTAATTAAGAAAATTTAATATGCACAAATTGAAAAAAATAAATTATTTTTGGGCCAAAAAATAAATGGACTTGCTTTTTTTTTTGACGATTTACAAAAAAAAGCAACAGAACAGGAGTGGCTCAATTCTGAGTCTCTCCCCTGATTTCTTGGTCGGTTGATGAAGGGATCAAAAAGGTATGTTGATAAAATGCTTCAGCAAATGTTGAACTTACCAGTATAACCGGGATGGCACTGGCAGAGATAACCCGCGGCGGAATCAGAGGAAGGCTGGAAGCAAGCGCCATGCTGACAATCATGATGTGCACATGGACTCGTTTGTGGGTAAAGCATGGCTGTCGATGGCGCTGCCTCACAGTATCTCCCTGTGTAATCCGCCGGGCATTTACATTCGTAATTGTTTATGCCATCGATGCAAGTAGCACCGTTCTGGAGATGAAAAAAAAATTAGTTACAATTTGAGGGCATTGGGGAGTGTTTCAGGTGATTTTTGGCGCTATATTACCTGGCACAGATGATCGACGCAATCATCCAAGTTTGTGGAACAATTAAGGCCAGTGAAGCCGATTGGGCACTCGCAACTGTAGTGGGTCCGGTGGTCAACGCATCTTCCTCCGTTCTCACATGGATCATGTCCTTTTGAGCAAAAGGGTATTTTCTCTTGGCAGTATTCTCCCATGTATCCCGGTGCACAGTCGCATCTGTAGGCCTGTACGAGGTCCACGCACGTTGCGTTGTTTGCGCACTTATTGTTGTTACAGTCGTTGACATTGTTCTCGCATCGGAGACCCTCGTAACCGGCGGCGCAGTCGCAACTGTCATACATCGACTTAACGTAAATTGAGAGGTAAAGCTCAGGCGGTTGAATCTCGATCGAGACCACCCAGCAATTTCATTAGTGTGAGCCAATTTTTTTCTTTTTTTTCTCAGTTTTGGATAAATTTTTAAGCGACATTTAGAGAGTGATGGAAGAAGATGCATGCGATGAAGTGTAATTTTCGGTTGCAGTTTAATTGCGAACACTTTGGAGGTCTTGAAATTGTTCACATTTTTTTTTAATACTGATATATCTTTTGAATTTACAATGCTTGAAAATTATTATAATTTTGAAAATTGCAGTTTTTTTTTTTAATAAAAATAAAAAAAAATGTAATAAAGCTGATTTACGTGCAAAAGTGCATTCAAATATTCAAACGAACTTTTGCCAAATCACCAAATACAAATGAGGAATTTGAAAAAATTCTGAAAATAATTGGAAAATTATTGGAATTGGAATTGGAAAAATTGTGAAAATAATAAAAATAAAAAATAATGAATTAATTTAAGTGATAATAAAAAAATAATTCAATAATTGAAGCCAACTAATGTGAAGTTTTCCAATTTTCTTCATCCCCTGCAATCACTCTACACAGCTTTACACTCATGCATCTAGCAATAAGTAAATAAAAACAAATTTCGTGCCAGTAATTTTCGTTCAAAAAATTTGAAAAAAAATTGTGGAGCCGAGCTTGATCCAACCCGCTCTAGACTGACCGAAAAACGTACTTTCGGTAATTAATTTTCTTGCTTGATTATATTTTCGGAATTAAAATTTTGCATCAAGATAAATGAAAGTATGTTTTTCGCTCAGTGTGTAAAAAAAAGGAAGACAGGAAAACATTGAAATTCTTTGAATCAAACGTATCATACCTGAATCTTCCTTCTTCCAGTACTTTACAAGTTCCGGCGTTTGCGCAAGGATTTCCATAGCACGCGTCAATTTTATGTTGACACCTGTCCCCGTGATATCCTGGCGCGCACTTGCAATTGAACTTCCTGTCCGGTAATGTCTGGCAAAATCCTCCGTTCTGGCATGGGTATGTGTAGCACACATCGCACTTTGCCAAGACCTCGGCAGGCTGTTGTTTGGCTGGACGGAAGAAATGTCTACGATTAATGAGCAATTTTAGTACCGTTCTGAGGGCTTTAACCAAAAATAAACAAACTAAATAGACCAACATCATTTATTAAAACGAAATTAAAAGGTTTATTAGCGAAAAATAAATTGAGTAAGCAAAAATAAATTAAATTCACGGGCTAATCAATTGGAGTAAGGGGATTTATTCAACTTTATTTGTTTTTTGATTTTTTGATTTTTTTATTTTTTCATTTTTTTATTCTTTTATTTTTTTATTTTTTTATTTTTTTATTTTTTTATTTCTTCATTTTTTTCATTTTTCCATTTTCTTATTTCTTCTTTTTTTTTATTTTTTTACGTTTTTTGATTTTTTTTATTTTTTTGATTTTTTGATTTTTTTATTTTTTGATTTTTTGATTTTTTGATTTTTTGATTTTTTGATTTTTTGATTTTTTGATTTTTTGATTTTTTGATTTTTTGATTTTTTGATTTTTTGATTTTTTGATTTTTTGATTTTTTGATTTTTTGATTTTTTGATTTTTTGATTTTTTGATTTTTTGATTTTTTGATTTTTTGATTTTTTGATTTTTTGATTTTTTGATTTTTTTTTATTTACTTTCGTCACTCACTCCATTAAAAATTGAATCAACTATTATGAGACATTATTTGAGATCTAAACGTTTCATTATCGATCGTGCAATTACTGTAGTTAAGAGATTGCAAATTATATTGTCCTTTAAGTTATTCAATTTTGAACCTTCGTGGTTTGATTAATTTTATTACTAAATTGACTTAGTTGTGCACTGTGCATAATTAGGTTTGAAATCTATTTATTATGAGTACTTGATTACGTCCTATGGGATACTTTATCTGGGATGCATAATATACCCGTAGTAATTTAAAAGCGATGCCATTAAAAAATTATTCCACCGGTTTTAGAGGTTTCAAAAATCCTTTAAGGATCTAGGAATTTTTTTCGAAAGACTTAAATTTTTTTGGTGTTCAATTTTGTTTTTCTTATTTTTGCAATTGTCCATTTTTAATTCCTTTTTTCATTTTAATTTTAGGTAAGTTTAAAATGGTCATCATTTGACCATTCAGCATGAATAATCAATTTGTATTTGTGAGGTAGAAATTCCCTTACTCCATTGAAATAACCAATCTATGTATCACGTTAATTAAAACTTACTTTTGCATTGGAAGACACTAGCTGGAGCTGACAATAACAATTTCCCCTTCATGGCAGGGGGCTCCATGCACCTTGCAATACCAGGCTCAACATCCTGGTCCTTCTTCACCCACTCAGCGAGCCATCGCATATGACAGTCGCAGTAAAGTGGATTCGATCCTAAAGCTCTGCAAAAGTCATATGAAATGTTGAGATGGTGAAATATATTTACCCAGCAAAATTGAATTTTTTTTTGGCCCACTTACAAGTGTGTTATCGACTCCAAATCATCGAAAGTACCTTCGGGTATCACGGAAATTTCGTTACCATGCAGGGAAATTATCCTCAGGGATTTTAATCCCGCTAAAGCGTCTCGTTGAACACATTGGAGCTTATTGTAACTGATAATTCTGGAAAAGTTGGGAAGATTCATGGATTACAGATGCTCAATTCATAGCTTTTAGATTTGTTATTGAAAGCTCAGGTGGACAATTTTTCAAATGTTATTCCATATTTTATCGAAAATTTCTAAAATTTCTGACTGATAAAATTGTGAAAATTTGTTGGCAAAATTTCGTCCAATCTTTGATCAATGGTCCACCTTGGTTCACCCCTTTCAATCAACTTACAAATGGGACAACTTCGTTAGGTTCCTGAACGTGTCATTGGCGAGCATTCCAATGTAATTATTACTCAGATCCCTGGAAAAAAAAATATAAAAGTTACAATGGCATTACGGATAATCTACCACATTACACATAATTCTCAAGTAAACTAAATGTCTCTAAGAGCACTTCAATCCACTTGTATTCTGATTCAAGTGCAATCAGATTGAGATAATATGACCCCCATCCCTGTGTAATTAAAAACTTTCAATATGAGTGTTTGCACGAGATAACGAGGCTTTCATTAAAGAAATTACACACAATTTCCCGTTTTGTTCAAATATTTGCTCCCCTGTGTTATGTACATTGCCGCTAGCATAGCAGAAGTAATGCGACCATTTTGTTTGTGTAATTATAATAAAGGAGGTGCACTTTTTCTTTTTAGTTTTTCTCCAGAGTTTTACCTACATAAAAGGCTTTACATTTTACGGATTTTATTCTTGGGAGGTATTTCAAAAATACATACATATGGAACTTTTTTTTTCTCTAGGAAACAAATTTTAGATTTATTTTAGATGTAGTAAGGAGAGCAGGGCACTCAATTTTTTTTTAGAGCGAAATGTTCTGACCCATCCAATCTTCATCTTAATCTGAGGAAACAATGGTGAGCCAATACTTACAATCTAGTGAGCATTCTCAGGTGGCTAAGTCTCTCGGGCTGAATCGTTTTTATATCATTGACGTCTAGATACAGCTCAGTGGTCTCAGGAGGTATACCTCGGGGTATTTCAGTGAGTCGGGATCTTGAACAACTGACAACTGAGCCAGCGCAGTGACACCCCGGTGGGCAATAATCATCCCCAAGACAGCCGACGCTATCACCTAAAATTGGACAAATGGGGAAAAAACGGTGGAGTATTTCAATTAATATCTTCATTTCTAAATGGCAAATATTGGTTAAATTTCGAATGCCAAAAATTTTAAAATACCAGCTTCTGAAATTCTGAAGAATTTAAACACTTGAAAAAAATTGAAACAAATAAATTTCTTCAATCTTGAGACACTTCAATTTTTTGGAAAATTTGAAAATTTGGAGAACAGAAAATTAACAAACATGAAAATTAAACATGGCATCAAATTTCGAACCTTCCGAGATTTAAAATATTTTTTTATTCAATATTTTGAGTCAATTTATTGTCAAAGTGTTATGTTATGTTATAATTATATTAATCTACACTCTTCAGAATTTTTAAGTGCAATCTTCCTGAAATAACACGTTCCATAAAATCTTCGTGTTAAATGGAAATATTCGATGAAATTTTTTCGTGATTTTTTTACACTTGCATCTTGTGTGAAAAAAAAATTATTTTACCGTCAAGGCAAATCATTTTCCGTTTTATGCCGAATTAAATTGCACAGACGTAAATTATTTGAGCCCTTAAAGTATTCAAGACTCTGTAAAAATGATTTTATAGATCTCAGAATGTTCATTGCCATGAGAAATAAGAGAGATAAAAAGAGGCAGTGTGGATGGAAATATGATACTGACTGTTGCACTTGAATTCGTGCCTTGGAATGTCTTTGACGTGGGCGTCCTTCAGTCTTGGTGGATCATGGCATCTTCCTATGGTGCCTGGCATATCACGAGTCCTCAGCCACTCAGCAAACCACGCTAGATGACAGTTGCATGATAGCGGATTTCCCTGCATGTCACTGGATGAAAAGCATTGTTTTAGTGACGTGACAGTTTGAGTTTAGATGTTCTTCTCTCAAAAAATTATAGAAAAGCGTAGAATGTGTTATTAGAAATATTTTGCGATTTAAATAAAATTTTCCCTCCCATAAATTACCAAAACACATTGCATTGTGATGTGGAACATCTAATGCGGCGCTTGCGTTGGAAAAAAAATTCTGGCTGGAACAGGCATTTCCAGTACAAATGTATATATAGGTATACTCTACTGGTCACCCATCGCCCCCTCTCTGCCATCGACGCAAAGACGATGCGCACAAGTTGTATGTACATATCGAGATACGCTACAGCGTTTCGAAAAAGTTTGAAAAGAATTGGAGTTTTTTTTTTTAACAAATTAGAAAATTTTTGAAACAATTTCTCAAAAAATTCCACAAAGTTTGGAAAATTTTTGAAAAGATGTGGAAAAAATCTTTAAATTTTGAAAAATGTTGGAAATGGTTGGGAGGTTTAGAAAAATCTCTCGGAAAAAATTTGGAAAAATTTTAGAAAAAATTTGGCTTATTTTAGAAAAATTTGGAAAAATTAGCAAAAACTTACAAAAAAAATGGACGACGAAATTGGAAAATTTTTGCCAGAATTTAGAAGAATTTTGAAAAAATTTGCAATTTTTGGTTTAAATTAAAAAAATTTTGCTACAAGTTTGAAGAAATTTGGGGCACTGTTCTAAAAATTTGAAAAAAAAGATTGACAGATTTACAAAAAACCTGGAAAAAGTTAGAACAAAATTGGAAAAAAATTCTAATAATTTTAACAAACTGTGGAAAAATTTCTAAAAAGTTTGGAACAATTTTTAAACAATTTGCAAATTTTTTTAAAAATTGAGAAAGTTTTGTGAAATTTTGGAAAACCTTTCAAACCTTTAAAAGAAGTGAGTATTTGAAAATTTCCAATAATTCTCGCGAGATCGTCAAAAATTTTGAATCAATTTAGCTCAAAATTAGTGTTTCCATATTTCACATCTACCAGGTGTCCCATGACGCCTCACTTTTTTTTTTATTGATGTCACATGATTAACTTACATATTGCGAACGTGTGCGAGTCCCTCGAAAGATCCCGGCATAACACAAGTGATTGTATTCCCCGTCAAGTTGCTGTTGTAAACAAGTACGAAACACAATTATAGAAAAGATCTAGATGAGAGATAAAGAGGTGGAAAACAGCTATGAGAATGTACTTACAGTGTCTTTAGGTTTGTGAGGCCAGTAAACATTTTATTGTGCACCTCTCTGAGTTTATTATCGGATAGAAGAAGTTCAGTGAGCTTGTGACCAGCTTTAAAAGCACCAGCTTCGATTCTGGTGATTTTGTTTCTACGTAGATCGAGATGCTGGAGATCCGGGAGTTTTTCAAAGAGATTTTCAGCTTTTATTTTCTCAATTTCGTTGTTACCGAGTAATCTGATGAAGGAAAAGTTAGTTGTAAGGAAACGAATGAAGATGGTAAGTTTGATTGTATCAGGCTAATGTGATTAATGTTTTATTATAGGAATTTATTTCGATTTATTTTCGATGCAGATTAAAATGATCTTTGCCTCGATTTTGATCTCACTGCTTTCATTTCGAACATTTGCATTATGAACACGATTCATAAAGACCTACACACAAGTAGGTTTATGGAAGTAGTCTATAGTGGGTGTCAACGATAAAAGTCACACCAGCTATAAATTGTGTTGGCCAATAAAAAAAAATATAAAAAATGGAGTCACTTTCTCAGCCATCCCAAAAATGTTCTTTTTGCAGAAAAGTACTTTTACATTTTCTTCTACCACCACTCAGTAGTTTCTAAAATACTTACAGCGTTGAAGTATAGACGGGTAGTTCTTTGGGTATTGACGTTAGTTTCTTATCCGAACAGTCAACAGTAGCTCCATTACAGGAACATGGAGAAGGACAGGCTCCCGGCAAAATGCACTCACCAGCCCTCTTAGTGAGTAACTTCTCATCACCTTAAACAAGAATTAAGTATCTCATGGGTATAGACTAGTTGTAAACCAAGTGCCTGTTCTACCCCTTTTCTGCTTTTACTAAAAGTATTTCAATTTATCAGAATTGAAAGATAAGTCCGATTTCATAATTTAGTTATGAAGTGGAGACAGATTGCTTTGCAAAAAAAATTTTAACTGTCAAACTTTGGTGGAAAAATTTTTCGACTTTTTAGCAAAAGAAAAATTGAATATTTTAATAGATTATTTGCACCAAGAAATTATTCGTAAAATGAATAAAAATATTATATCCTCCATCATTACATCCCACAAATTCAACAAAAAAAAAAAAAAAATAAAAAAATAAAACTGCCTATTCAATCCATGGGTAACATCTTCCTCGGTATGAGTGGAAATGCAAATGAAATGACGAGATGGTAAGATGTTTACACACAAAACATCGGATAGACCCATGCAGGGGCTATAAATACATCGTCTCTAGAATGGAAGAGAATGTTAGTACAATATCTTTTCTTTATTATTAATGATTCAAATGCATGCTTCGTCACCTTTTGATCTTAGGGATTTCCAACGACCTTGACTGATGTTATTACAATTTGTTAATGTTAGGTTTTTTTTTATCAAGCTTACGTACCGTTATGAATACGCCAGTTCAACCATTTGACTTTCATTTGAACGAAAAAAAAAAAAAAAAAAAAAAAAAAATGAGTGAAGTAAAAAAAGTTGGAAAAATAAAAATAACTGAGAGTATTTATTATCTGTGAGTCATTCATCCAAGCAGGAGCATTCGCGTGCGGCAAACTTCAATGAAATAATAACAAAAACAAAAAAATATTATTAGATCAAAGTGAAGAAATCACTTCTGCTTTCTTCAGATTTCTTGTGCTGATGATGGTGATTATTATAATGAGCATGAAGAAGCAAGGATTTATGGCTGTTTGTTGATTTTGAGTGAATGAGGAGTGATGAGGCTACCGACCTGATACCATCCTGTCGAAGTAAGAGAAGATACCGGAAGTCGAATCGTGCTTACCCTTACATTTGAACTTTTCATCTGGCATCACGTCAATCTTTCGTTTGGCAGCGCGCTTTGGTGATTCACATTTGGCACCCGATGTTTCAATTGGATGCTCGTGAAGATAGAGGGACAGCCAGCGCAGATTGCAATCGCAGATGAAGGGATTTTTCGCCAAATGTCTGTTTAAGATTGGTTAAGAACAATTAGTTTTGGGCAAGAAATGTTGAGTTGGGACTGTTGAGTTCGCCATGTTGAATTGGGACTGTTAACTTAAGACGGTTCAGTGGGGAATGTTGAGTTGGGAATGTTGAGTTGGGAATGTTGAGTTGGGAATGTTGAGTTGGGAATGTTGAGTTGGGAATGTTGAGTTGGGAACGTTGAGTTGGGAATGTTGAGTTGGGACTGTTGACCTGGGACTGTTGAGTTTTGCATTTTGAATTTGGATTGTTGACTTAAGACGGTTGAGTTTCGAATGTTGAGTTGGGAAAGTTGAGTTGGGTCTGTTGACCTGGGACTGTTGAGTTCTGCATATTGAATTGGGACTGTTGACTTAAGATGGTTGAGTTGGGAATGTTGAATTGGGAACGTTGAGTTGGGAATGTTGAGGTGGGGACGTCGATTTGGGACTGTTGAGTTGGGAATGTTGAGTTGCGATTGTTGAATTGGGAGTGTTGACTTATGACGGTTGAGTTGGAAATGTTGAAGTGGGATGTTGATTGGGGACCGTTGAGTCGGGAATGTTGAGTTGGAAATATTGAAGTGTTGTAAAATCTCACAGCTTCTATTCAGAAGTAAAAATTTAACAGTAGAAAATGGGTTAATGGTACTCACAATGTTCGAATGCTCCGTAAATTAGTGAAAGTGCCATTAGCCAGAGACTTTATATTATTGTCATACAGCGACAGTAATGTGAGACTGGTCAGATCGCGAAATAGATCAGTTCGTATGCAGGATATGTCGTTGGCATTCAACAGACTGAAACAATTCAAATGTTGATTAATGGTCTTGTCTCACGCAAATTAATGAATACAGAGTGAGGTATAAACACAATATCCCAAGCCAATATAAACTCGAAAATAACTCCTATTTAGGTGTGGAAATGTTTAATTGGAACTCACAGCAACTGTAAACTAGTTAAGCCCTGGAATACGCCACCGGGTAGCTCGGTTATTTTATTTCCATAGAGAACACTAGAACACAGAGTGTATGATTGTCATTAGAAATTTTAACAAGCTCGTAAATCTCATTTTTCATTTCCATCTAGTTTTGATCATTACTCACAGAGATTCGAGGGATTTTAATCCATGAAATGCGTCTGCTGCTACTTTTTTTATGTTGTTATTGCTCAAGTCACTGGAAATAAAATTGTGCAGAATTAAATGTTATGTTTTTATTTTGCCATTTTTTAAATAATTATGCCAAAGTTTTTTGCCAAATTTAATAAATGACGAAAAAGTTGTGCATGTTTATTAATTCAGACATTTTGGGGGAATGAGGATTAGAGCAATGTTGGCAGTATTAACTATTTATGACTTAAAGAAAAATTGGACATTGCTCCTCTTTATTATTTAAATTGTAATCAAATATTTTGGAGCTGACTAATCAAAATAGTCGAAAATATGAGGTATTTCTGACATTTTTAAAAAAATAATTCGTTGTATTATTGTGGGAATTGGTTGAGAGAAAGTTTTACAAGGGAAATCATGTAAAATTGGAATTGACTAGAATTGTTGGTAATTTCATTATTCAAATCATGCAAAATAACTCTTACATTCTCCCTAATTTTCTGTATGGAGAAAATGCCTTCGGTGGTATTTCAGTAATGGCATTCTGCTCCAATCGTCTGTAAAAATGCAGAACATCATTATTATTCATTTTCGTGAAATTGCACGAGTCAAATAGCGATTAATCTCAATTGCCATGAACTCACAATTCAATGGTGTCTTCGGGCAAGTGAGTGGGCACTTTCTCCAAGGATGTCGATCGACAATTAACAATTCCCTCTGCACATTTGCACGAAGGAGGACACAGTGGCTCGGCAGTGCACTCTGAACCAGTGCGAAATTCAATGGGCCCTGAACACTTGAATTCGTGCTCCTGAAAAAAATTATCATTTAATTAAAATTCTTGGAATTTTCTTCAATACACTTTTTTGCATATCTTTCATGATTTAACAATTTTCGAATTTTTGTCGATTTTGCAATATTTTCACGAGTTATGAAAAATTTTTCGACACGTTTTATTTTTTTTATACAATGATTTTCCGGGAATTACCAAGTTGCACGTGTTACACCAAATTGCCCAAAAATATAGCATGAAAAAGAAAAATCTAAATTTATTGAAACACATGAAAACGTCACATTCCGAGTACCCGTTTCCCCGTACATTCCTACTGGTGCTTGATTTACCTTTGGCGTATTTAAGGGAATTTATCTCGTTGCCCACCCACGGAATTGACATTTTACGTGATACCCAAGTGCTCTCAAGACAGGCAAAACAAGAAGAAAATGATGAAATTCACCGGTCGTCTTTACCTTTATGGGTTGACATTTTTTTTACCGCCAAAAACAGGTTCACGTGATGTTGACGGAACTCGTATTGGAGGTGACATTACCGGATGAGGTGGGATTTAACGAAAGTTTTCAAAATTCCGGACAATTTTAGTTCCCAAAACTACTAACGATCACGATTTTCTTTATCTCTAATTAAAGATAAAGAAGTAACTTTGTTTATTAATTGAATTGCAGATTATATCGAAAGCGCGGGAAAAATTGGGAAGTGACAGTTGACTCTAAACGTAAACAAATGAAGTCTCTGTTTTGATTTCTCCCCCTCTTTCCGTGACCGTCAGCGATTGGCCCGTGCTAGTGGACATGTGATTCGCGGGCGGATTTGAAATTGCTAATCAAGTGACTTATATATTCCCTCTTCTTTCCTGATTTATATACTATCAATAACTGATAAAAATTAATTAGTTTTTTTCCTACTGATATATAATATAATTGAACGAAGAGGTTAGGTTAGTCGGCGGCCAGCCTATGGGAAAAATTGAGCACTGTCACGTGATTGGTTCATCCAAAAACGCGCGCGCTTGTTTAGTTTTCATTTGTGTTTTTTTTCTTATTTTATTTCTCATTCTTCATTGTAAATGTTAAAAATTGTTGAGAAATGCGGATAGGTAATAATTTCTTGATCAACAATTTTAAATTTACCCGCCCATATTCCCTGGCGCGGGAAAACTGCTAACGATTGCAGGAGAAATCAACACAGTGACTCGTTTTGTGTATGTGTAGGACTCAATCAACTGTCAGCTGTCACTTTCGATTTTTTCCCGCCTTTTTGAAAAAAACAGTTAATTTCGTCGACTTCAAACATACTAGAATTGAGTAGTTTCATTTCCGTGCTCGTGGCAGCCGCCATTACACTAATGTCAATTCCCATTGGCTGTCACGTGGCCGCCATCTTGTTTGCGCTCACGTTTCAGTTCGATTGACTGTGAACACGTGCGTCGCCATATTCCTTTTCGCGCGAATTGTTGCAAATTCTAAATTCAATTTCAAACTCAAAATATTTTTCGAATTCAAATTCAAATTGCAATGCAAAAGGTCACATCTATTTTTTAAATTCTGCGCAGTGACACTGGAATACAGTAGAGCTACCTTTATTTTCCGAGCTCGGGGGGGTGACCTTGAAGCAATTTCGTGGAGAAAAAAAATTAAGGAATCCCCCCACTCTGCCCACTGGTTGGTTGGCGTGGTGGGGGTTGTCGGGAGCGGAAGGGGAAATAAGAGCAGAAGTAAACGGACTATGTATCAAAAGTAAATAGGTTATGTTTCATGAATGCTCGGTCCCACTATTGAGACGCTGCGCAGTCTGGAGCGCATGACGTCGAAAACAAGGATAGACAAAGTACGGGGAGTGGGAGAAGGTTTTTGAGGGGCGACAAGTCGTGAGGGGAGTACAGCAAAAATAAAGGAAGCGGAAAATTAAGGGAGCTCTACTGTAGTATGTTTGTACCTGTAAATTGGCAAGCTCTTGTCCTTTGAGGTGAGCCGGTGATGCACATTTGGTATGCTGGCCAAGTCGTGGCATGCTCTTGAGGTGCCTCGACAGCCAACCAAGGTGACAGTCACAAGCGAGAAAGTTGTCGGTTAGTTTGAGTGTACGTAAACGAGATAAACCGAAGAGCATCTCCTTGCCAAGGGTTGTCAGTTTGTTGTTGGTGAGCGTCCTGTGAACATTGATAATTTGATTATTTTCAGGTCGTCATGAGAAAAACTTGAGAGAATTCGCATTGGACTGAGGAAAACGCAATGTTGTTTTGGCCAACTGAGATCACTTGGATCCGCCACCGGAACGTTCTTACCGGAGGACAATCATCTAATGTCCTCTTTTCATGGAGCTTCATCATCAGTTGACTTAGTATTCTTAGCTGCGATGCATGCTTGCCAAACTACATCAGGAATCTTTGTCTTCTCAATTGGCGCAGTCGATTTGTCAGGCTAACTAACTTTTGCGTTACTATTTTCAATCACGTGTCTGGTGGCGCGTGCTGCGCACGCGCATTTCCTTTTTTCGCCGCACTGGCGGGTGTCGCGTCCGTCTCGGTCTTACGCTCTTCGATAATTGAGATATATATCGATAGTTCCTTTCGTCTCTCCTTTTTACTATAGGATTTTCAATAAGGCTCCAATATGTTTTTTATTGCGTGGGGAGGGGGAGGGGGGAGGGGGAGGGGGGTCACCTATTTTTGAAAGTATGCTTCAGATTTTTTTAAACTTTTTAACTTATTAAACTTTAAAAATAACTTGAACCGAGAACTAATGAAGTCCCGAATTTTTGTGTCGATTAAAGAGAAATTTTTTGTGGTAATTAACGGCGATGTATACTTACAGAATTTCTAAGTCCTTCAACTCTCGGATTGCGCCCTCGTCGATGCACGTTATGACGTTATTATCGAGCAATCTGGAGAAAATTGAGGTGTTTATCTTGGTTTTCATTTGTAATTGTGGGGGGGAAAAAAAATTGGAACTTTCATTCACGGTACTTACAGGTGTTTGAGGGCGGAGACCCCACGAAGTGTCTTCGGGCCAACCATCGCAATTTGATTGTGACTCAAATCCCTGGAAAAAAAAAACGTCATTTATTAATTTGATGGGATCAGGAGGTTCAGGAGGGAGTCAATTTTTCGTAGGATTGACCAAAGATCAATCGAATTTGTCTTGAGGTGTAATTTAGTCGAGATGAACAGTGGTGCCATTTAGAAGGGTTTGACCTACACGTACCAAAAAAATAATGAAAAAAAAATAATGGAAAAAAAATAATGAGAAAAAATAATGAGAAAAAATAATGAAAAAAATGAAACAAAATAATGAAAAAAATGATGAAAAAAAAATGAAAAAAAAACTTAAAAAAAATAATGAAAAAAAAAATAATGAAAAAAAAATAGTAAAAAAAACATAATGAAAAAAAAATTATAAAAAAAAAAAATAATGAAAAAAGAAAAATAATGAAAAAAAAATAATTTTTAAAAATGGATGAAAAGAGGAAAAAAAAAGAAATGAATAAATGAAATTTCAGGTGCCCTGAGATCTCTAGGAACTTCATGGGAACTCCATAAAAATTGTATATGCAAATCTTGTTAGATTTTTCATACATGAACTGTCCAATGCCATTAAACCTAAAAACTTTGACATTTGCGTATTCCCATTACGACAAAAAGACGCAAATTACGAAGTTTCCACGTGTATCGCAAGTTCGACCCACATACCCGATGCATTATTCACTGGGGTCGGCGTCCACTTATTACACAGCGGTAAGTGAACTGAGGGACAAGCAGAAGTCAAGCTGATGGGGCTCTAGAGCCCAGCCTGAGTCCAGCAACACCACAGCTAGTGCTATACTCACTGGCACAGCAAATGGCAAAGTTGGGGAGAGGTCTCAGACATCACATAGACCAAAGGGTTGTTACTTCCCTCTATTGACAATATTTTCCCGGCAAATTTTCCGAACCCCTGACAATTTTTTTCAGTATATATCGGAGGGCGGGAGGTCGTTGCTCTCACTTTACTCACCAAAAAATTGACTTTGAAAATTTTCACACATGGACTTAACATTAAAAAAATGGAGGGGAAAAAATTGAAGAAAAAAATTAAAGAAAAAATTGAAGAAAAAAATTAAAGAAAAAAATTAGAAAAAAAAATGGAAAAAAAAAGAAATTAAAGAAAGAAATTAAAGAAAAAATCAAAGAAAAAAATTAAATAATAAAATTGAAGAAAAAAAATTTACAGAAAAAAATTGAAGAAAAAAATTATACAAAAAAAAATTGAAGAAAAAATTAAAGAAAAAAAAAATAAGAAAGAGATAAATTGGAATTTGGAGATTGTGAGATGTTGTGGAGAGGTAAAAAAGGGTTAAGGCTTCAACTGACAAAGTTCTTCACGTTAGGGTGAAATTGAAAAAAATGGAAAAATTTTTAGGAGAATTTTCAATCTCTCAATAATTTTTCCACTCCTATTTGGGGGAGGAAAACTATTATATAGTAGTTCTCAGTTCATTGGTCTCAGCTCACTCGACAATTACGTGCATTTGAAAGGCAGTTTTCTCGAGGAGACATACGTGTCAAAGGACGGGGGAATTCGATCAATTGGTTTGGCACAGTTGACAAACTATCTTCACACGAGCTAAAGTTTCTACAACATCGCAAAGTTTTATCACGTGTTTTTTTTCATGGAAGGGATATTGATTCGCGCAATTGGTTAAGGGTATGTGATCATCTTGAGATTTTTAAAAACTTACAAAATTTCAATAATTGCAAGAAAAAAAAAATAATAAGCTAAATTTTTTTTGCAATATTTCGAAACTGAAAATTCTAAAAAAAATTGAAATTTTTATTGCTTTTGTAATTTAAAAAAATACGAAAATTGAACACACTTGGGCAGAAAAATGTAAAAAAAAAACATGATAAAACCTTTTCTAAAATAATTGCAGAGTTTGCACAATTCGCTTAAAAACCTTGCAACTATCCTTTCAATTTAAAAATTGGGCTTTGCTCAAAATGTGGGAATAATGAACGGTAAAAAGTTCCCTTTACTAGGTCCAGGGATCACTGGATCGGTCAAATAAATTGGTAAAATTTCCAGTCTCCATTTCATTTCAGTTACCCATTCATTACGCGTTCTCTTAAAAAAAAAAAAAAAAAAAAAAAAAAAAAAAATCAACTGAGTGTGATGCATGAAAAATCTGGGGTAAAAGGATTAACTTTTATTTGTACAACTCTGCTGAAATTTTCCATCGGCACAGTGAGTTCTATTTGATGCAAATGGACATTAGGGGGGGGGGGGGGGGGAAATTTTATTTCACCATTCAGTCGCGAGCAAACAGAGTAAAAGCGCTTTTCCATGGTTTTATGTCGAATTTTACGCACTATAAAAAATAAATAAAGGCGTTTATAGTTGTGTTTGTTAAATGAAAATGGGAAAAATCCATTAATTTTTATTTTTAGTCAATCCACTTTATTTTTACAATAAATCATAATTAACTGATTTCATCAAAAAATAGTGAGGAGTCACTGTTGTAGTTCATAAAATTCCCTACGAATGTAATTTTATAAATCATTGCCCGAATTTAAAAATAGCAGAAAAATTAAAATTTTCGAAAAAAAAATCGAGATAAAAAAAAATGAAAAAAAAAACTTTTTCTAAAAATAAAAATAATAAAAAATAAAAAAAAATGAAGTGCAAGAAATTCGAAGATCCCAATTTTAGTTTTGAGAAATTGCAATCCCCCCCCCCCCCCCCCAAGCGTCACCCGCGTCCTTCAAAATTTACCCCCCCCCCCCAAGCGTCCCCCGCGTCCTTCAAAATTTACCCCCCCCCCCCCCCCCCCCCCCCAATGTACGATTATCCATTGATGATGATAGGTTAGTAAACTACCGGGACACTTGAGCATGGACCGTCCATTTGCTGAACTCTCCCTGCAATCTGTAATTATGTCCTGTACCACTAGGGAAAACGTATTGGACTGCGTTATAAGCCTCCTCCAACCTTTCAGCTCCTCCATCCGCTAGTAATTTCAAATAGAGGAAGCGTTATAAGACAAACCAGTGGTAGAAATTGAGTCCCAGTACGCTCGACCCAATCCAGAAAGCAATTACCGAATTTCGATGTGAATGGAAAGGGCTAGTGGATTTTGCTAGATCATCTGGCCACACGGGACAACGTCAAGCGATGCACTGCAATTCACAAAGGAGCCATAGACGGTCGTGATACTTCCTCGTGTGATTCCTATAGACAGTGGTGTATGATTCCAGGATCACTTTTAAAAAAAAATAACCCTTGAGTAGTCGCACCTCTGTGCTGACGTCATTGGTCCTATGAGCGGGCCGCCATCCTCGCGGACCCGGCGATGGCGTTTCCATTGGCTGTCTCAAAAACTTTGGAAATTGTTCCAGGAATTTTTGGAGTTTAAAGAGTGAATTCGTCCGTTCTTTTGGCGTTGTTTGAGACATTCGTAATGGTAAGTAGCTTGAAGCGTTGGAAAAACAAGTGGAAAAAGCTGTAAGAGCCCCAGATGGAAGGAGTACTGGTTTTCACCTTCGCGATTCGTATGTATCACATAAAGTTTTCAGAACTAGCGACCTACATTCCTCTCAGTCCATAGACTAAGTCCAAGTGTATTTACCCAGCGGGGGTTTTACCCCTTCTCTACATCACGGATGTATAATATTCTTTCCCTGAACTTCCGGTTTTATGGGTTTTATCAGATATTGAAATGAGGGTCGATTGCACCACTGATAATTCATGTGATTGCCGAGGTACATCTGTCGCGATGAATTATTCAGGATTATAAATCCTAGCCCTTGAAACATTCATCGATTATCGATTATTCGGAATGGAGGACGACGGCTGTTTAAAGGTAATTAGGCGCTGGGGCGGGCTTTTTCTTTTTTAAAAATGTTGGAATATGGAGCGATGTTAGAAAGATTTATAATGAGAGTTTTGGCAGGGAAAGATAATTGGTTAGGGGATTTTTCTTGCAATAGTGAAACTCGTTTCCCATTCATCGACAAGTCCAGAGAAGACAGCGGGCGAGAACCGACAACGCTGCGCGCCGCGGTGAAGGTATCTGGTCACCGCACTGGCGGAATACAGTAGAGCTCCCTTAATTTTCCGCTTCCTTTATTTTCGCTGTACTCCCCTCACGACTTGTCGCCCCTCAAAAACCTTCTCCCACTCCCCGTACTTTGTCTATCCTTGTTTTCGACGTCATGCGCTCCAGACTGCGCAGCGTCTCAATAGTGGGACCGAGCATTCATGAAACATAACCTATTTACTTTTGATACATAGTCCGTTTACTTCTGCTCTTATTTCCCCTTCCGCTCCCGACAACCCCCACCACGCCAACCAACCAGTGGGCAGAGTGGGGGGATTCCTTAATTTTTGTTCTCCACGAAATTGCTTCAGGGTCACCCCCCGAGCTCGGAAAATAAAGGGAGCTCTACCGTATATCTTTCCCTGTGCGGGAAGTATACACGTAATAGAGTGGAAGAGATGAGAAATGTATGCGTAGTGGCGCTTCGGTCAGGCGGTAACCAATCTAGGTGGCAGGTCGCAAGTTCGGCGTTCAAGAAATGTAGAAAATGCGCTCGACTTGTTACAAGAATTGTCTCTCCGTGCAGTGAAGAGATAAAAAATGACAGACTTGATGCGCATCTTTGTAATAAATAAAATACTAAAAGAAATGAATTGAAATAATGGCGGGCCCTTATCTCGATCATTCCGTCTCGAAAACTGCAGTCCTCGCGTCTCAGTTATTCCGTCTTTGGCCAATGCACCAAGCTCCATCCATCATCCCTGAAGTGGGCAGACAGACGGCTCTCGCAAAGTTACTCCAGCGTAATAATAATAATAACAGCGTCCCTTCACCTTGCGGCGTCGCTCACAATGGGATGTAATGCGATCAAGAATACAAGTGGATGTACTGAGAGTTGTTTGGTACCGCACGAGACAACCCTCCGGCATTTCCCATATTTTATTATTCCCATTCTAGTTTTTTTTTCCCCCCCGGAACATGACCGCAGGTGCTGCGAGCTTACCAACTTTACTGCCATGCATTTCGCACAATTAAGATGCTGCTCTATTTGGAGCGGTTGGTTTTTTTTATCTCGTGCTGTGGGATTTGGAGGTGATTTGTGGGGGATACTGACGGGAGTTTTGCCAAATGCAGTTTGGGATAATCTTTCAGGTGGAACTTTGCGGAAAGTTTAATTGGAAAATAAATGGAATATTTTTGGGGGGGGGGGGGGGGGGGGGGGGGGGGGTGAATTTTTGAAGTTTGAAAAATTTTTGAAATTTTTGAAAATTCCAAATTTTTATAATCTTTTTCAAATGCTAGAATTAAAAAAAAAGGGAATAAATAGCGCGGTAAAATTGATTTTTTAATTGAAAATAATTGTTCCTTAATTTGCGCAAAAATTTCATGCTTACTTCACTTTAATTCCTGAGTAATTATTCTGGGGTAATTGTACGGCGTGTCGCGGCATCGTTTACCCCCCGGGGTAGTAGGAATGACGTTGTTGTTTTTTTTTTTTTTTTTTTTTTTTTTTTTTTATCAGAGTGACAAAAGCCCCTGATAGTGACACCTTTTTGCGTGCGGCTTATCCAATTATTCCCCCCCCCCCACCCCCCGAGGTGTAACCACTATTTTCAGTTTTTCCACGACCCACTTGCCCACGCAATTTACGACATGGCGAATATCATAATCCACTGGGGAAAGACTTCTTAATCTTCAGGAGAGCAGAGATAACAATAATTTGTTATGAAGAGAAGGGACAAGTATTTTCACTTTTCTTATCTCATCAGGTTTTTTGCAAATTATTATTGGGGGCATTAATTGATATTTGGAAGCTGATTAATTGACATTTTGATTTTTTAAAATATTTTGGTCCATCGCAGCATCAATTCAGGGGACTGTGAAAATTTTGTACTTCAAGATCGCAATGATAAGGATTGATAAGAAATTTTTGGAGAGACCAAATCGGCACTTACAATTTCCGGAGATTCATCATGTTGCTGAAGAGGGTGTCTGGCAGATATCGAATCTGATTATTGTTGAGTTTCAGTTTCTCTACCGCCACGAGATCCTTGAAGGCGCCTCTCTCGATCGTATGGATCTGATTGTTGGTCAACTGAAGAAGATGAAGTGTCGCCATGTCCTCGAAATCGGTTTTGAAGATCACGGAAATATTGTTGCCCTCGAGATTCCTGTAAAGACAAATGGTTAAAATGCGTTAGTACTGACTTAACTGGGTGCTAGTTTTCCTATGGGGTAAAATGGTTCATTTTCAAAAAATTTCGAAAAAAAGTAAAAATCAATGGGCTACGGGTTTGACCCTCCGCGGGCCAAAATTTTAACTTCCCGATGTCTGGGTGTGTGTCTACTTTATTTCCAATCTCTCAATTTTCTCACCACAGAGCTCTCCAAATGATTTCAATTGCTCATAACGCTCTAACGCCGAAACGGTTAAAGATACGAAAAAAGTCAAAGAACACAAAATATGTGTTTTTTTATAAGGAACAATATTTATTCGACACATTTTTGCGTATCTATAATATTTCGTGAGATACAGCGTTATAAACAATTGAAATTGTTAATGGCAATAGTAACCAGGAGACATATATGGAGGAAAAACTAATCAGCTCTAAGTTACGGCAAGACGCTTCGATTGCGTCATACAGGACCTCGATCGGATAATTTGTTCACGAGAAATCGTTCCGGGAAATTTTTGGTTACACACGTACATCGACACACACACACACACACACATACAGACATTTTGTTTTAAATAGTCTAGAAAGGTCAGAAATGCCATGAAACGTGGAGACCTGATGGGCAATCGATTTTTCATTTTCGGGGGCACAACAATAACTTCCCCTATCGGCAAGTGAAAAATCTGGAAAAAATTTGAAAAGAAATTATCTCAATTAATTTTTCTGGACTGCGTCGACGTTCGAGCTCGGTATTTAACGATTTTAACCTGGAAATAATGAAGCTCCAAGGCGTCGTGACTTCGTTACCCCTTGGTGAGTGCGAATTCGTTAGAAAGAAGATGAAAGAAAATAAAAAGCGCGGGGGAAAAAAACCTAGTGGTGAGGCGTAAAGGAAAATAAAAAGTTTGCTCTGGTGAAACAAAAAGGAAGGTATAAAAGTGGGAGGAAAAGAGAAGGAAGTGGGCCGACGTCAGATGCAGCCGTTGACTTGAGTACCAACGTCCGCTTTTCCCAGTGGAGAAGAAGTTATTAAGGTCTTATTAAACTGCTTCTTTTCCTCAACGTTTTCCGGTACTTTTTTTTGATCTCTCGCGAATGGAAAAAGCAGTGGCTTGAATGAGGGGGTGGGGTGGGGTGGAGTGGGTGGGTGGGTGAGGTGAGTGGGTGGGGTGGATGGGTGAGGTGAGTGGGTGGGGTGGATGGGTGAGGTGGGTGGGTGGGGTGAGGGGGGTGGGTGGGTGGGGTGGGGTGGATGGGTGGGGTGAGCGGGGTGGGTGAGTTGGGTGGGTGGGGTGGGGTGGATGAGTGGGTGAGGTGGGTAGGTGGGTGGGTGGGGTGTATGAGTGGGTGAGGTGGGTAGGTGGGTGGGTGGATGAGGTGGGTGGGTGGATGGATGAGGTGGGTGGGTGGGGTGGATGACTGAGGTGGGTGGATGAGTGGGCGAGGTGGGTGGATGAGTGGGTGAGGTGGGTGGGTGGGCGGCTGAGGTGAGGTGCGTGGGTGGGTGGGTGGGTGGGTGGGGTGGATGGGTGAGGTGGGTGGGTGGGGTGGGTTGGGTGGGTGGGCTTGGCATGACATTTTGGGGATGTTGTTTGTACTTTGAGATTTTTGCTTCCTTTGGTAGAAACGAGAAATAGCACGAAATGGGGTGAGTGAACAACAGACAACACCGGGGAAACAAATTGCGGGGTTATGCCAGCGACGGTCTCAGACGTTTCCGCGATGACGGCGACGTGACACTCGTCATTCTGACGCTATCACATTCGCGGTTTTGAGGGTGGGTATGACATTCACGCTGCGGAGGCGAAGAGGAATGAGCCTGTGGAGAGGTGGCCGATAAAAAAAAATTTTTAGAGGGTCGTAATTTTTTATGGTCACAATTTTTGTGGTTTTGGGAATTTTTTGAATTTTGCAATTTTTGAAAATTTTGCAAATTTCCAAAATGTGGTAGGTTTTTGGAAATTTGAGTAATTTTAGAATTTTTGCACTTTTTGAAATTTGTGGAATTTTAAAAAATTTTTAAAGTTATGAATTTTAATTTTTGTTGAAAAAATATTGTGACTTATTTATCGTGTATGAAAAAAAAAAAAATATTCCCGAAAAAAATAGCTTGTATTTCTGTTTGTCGTGAAGAAAAATTCTGATTACGAAGGAAGAAAAATGGCCTATTAGCTACTGCATGAACCCGCCATAAAAATTAAAGAAAAAAAAAAGCACCAAGCGCGCTCTAAATAATCGTCATGTTTTCCATGCACTTGAGGATCCACTCGTACGGATTTGCACTTCTGAGAACACGTGGTACATGAGCTTTAAAGCGTCGGCGGCGCTAGTTTAAGTCTGCGCCACGGTCAATTAAAATAACTGGAAAATTTCTCGGAAAGAGCTTACGAACCAACGCCACTAAATCCACGGGGATTCAGGTGGCGGAATAACTTGATTAATTGTTACATGACCTGTTGTGCCCCAAATAATTGGATTTTCAAATATCGCGTGATTTACATTAGTAGAAGAAAAGTTTCAGTGTATTAAAATAAACTTCTCACTGGACCATTATGCCGTCTTGGCGAAATTGGTGGGTGGATGGGTGCACATGTGGATGGTGTTGTGTAGGTTTAGGAGTGAGTGGCTGTGGCAGTGAGTGGGTGGATGAGGGAGTGGGTGGGTGAGTGAGTGGGTGGGTGAGTGGGTGGGTGAGTGGGTGGGTGAGTGGGTGGGTGGGTGGGTGGGTGAGTGGGTGGGTGAGTGGGTGGGTGAGTGGGTGAGTGGGTGCGTGGGTGGGTGAGTGGGTGGGTGAGTGGGTGGGTGAGTGAGTGGGTGGGTGGGTGAGTGAGTGGGTGAGTGGGTGGGTGAGTGGGTGGGTGAGGGAGTAGGTGGGTGAGTGGGTGAGTGGGGGAGTGGGTGGGTGGGTGAGTGAGTGGGTGGGTGAGGAAGTGGGTGGGTGGGTGAGTGGGTGAGGGAGTGGGTGAGTGGGTGAGTGGGTGGGTGGGTGAGTGGGTGGGTGGGTGAGTGAGTGAGTGGGTGTGTGAGTGAGTGGGTGGATGGGTGAGTGGGTGGGTCGGTCTGTGCCTGTATATGTATGAAGAATAAACATAAATTGTTTTGAGGTATAATGATTCTCGTTATACCCTGAACGATTCAGGAAGAAGATAAGAATGGACATTTGATCACAGCCTCACTTAAGAAGGGGCTACACGGAGAGTAAGGGTATCCATCTGGCCAATGTAATCAAAGTTTGCAGACAACCACTCAGGGATGTTCTGCCTTGAGGAGGTCACGTCAGTACCATCCGGATATTCATTTCCACCCTCGTCAAATTTCCCCACAATTCTATCCTATCCGGTGGGTACACCATACAGCGTAAAGGATCTAGAGCCTTTTCACTAATTTTCAAGAAATGAAACCGCAGAAGATTCGCTTTTTCTCGAGACAGAGTTTTTCTCATTATTTTCGGGGCAGGGATATTTCAATTAAATAATGGAGAAATCTCGTATGACCCTTAATTTTGCAGAAACCTGAAATGTAAGAATTTACAGCGGAATGATGAGGTGGGGGAAAAATGATAAAAATAGTATATATAACTCTTTGGTTGTATGCACAACTTCGCGGATATTCTGTGTTCGTGAAAATCAATTTCTCCCTGTGCAACTCTTTTTTTTTCCTCTCAACAAACTGCATCGAAAAAATAGTCTGTTATTGAATTCACCTGAGACAGTGGATCCTATTTTTACCTCACCGTGAACCTTCAATACATTTCCGGCCTTCAAGATGGCACAACTTTTCAAACAATTTTCCCCTCGTCATCCCTAGAAAATAACACGTTTCCTCCCCCGTCCAAGATGATTCACCCTCAATTTTCGATGCTACGTGAATTCAACACTTGCATTATAGAAAAGAAAGAGGGAAGTATGTATTTTATATTCACGAGTGGCAAAAGAAATATTGTGGGTCGTCGAATATTGCATAGGCCTTTGAACACAGATATATGCAAAGCCGCCCACCCACCCACTCAAATTAAACCACCCGCCCACCCACCTCCCCAAAGCCGCCCACCCACCCACCTAAACCCGACCACCCACCCACCCAAACCCACCCACCCACCTACCCAAACCCACCCACCCACCTATCCAAACACGCCCACCCACTTACCCGGACCCGCCCACCCCACCTACCCAGAGCCGCCCACCCACCCACCTAGACCCACCGACCCACCCACCCACTTAGCCAAACCCGCCTACCCACCCACCCACCTACCCGCCCAAATTCGCCCACCCACTTACCCACTTACCCAAACCCGCCCACCCACTTACCCGGACCCACCCACCCCACCTACCCAGAGCCGCCCACCCACCCACCCACTTACCCAAACACGACCACCTACCCACACCCTCCCATCTAGCAATTTTTTTTTCCAAGTTTTAAAATTTAGAGAATTGCATAATTTTTTCCTGAAAAAAAAAAGTTTATCAAATTTCTCAGAACTTCTCAAATTTTTTTCAAAACTTTCCAGAGTAATAAACTTCCAAAATTTTGTCAAATTCTCGAGTGGGAACATATTTTTGAATTAGGAATTTTTTTAATTTTCCAAATTGCTGAAACTTTCAATTGTGACTATTGAAAGACTTCTAAAGTTTTAAAGTTTCAAAAAACTTCTGAGATTTCCACAATGTGCCCTAACGGTTCATCGCCATTTTTCCATTCTTATTATTCCACAAGTGGAAAACGTGACATTGGTGGTGCGCCCACGTGCCTTAATCATTCGATTCCATTGAGCGGCACCGGGAAAATGTCTACCGTAACTAAGTTGCTAACAGTTGTCTTCGCGAGTGGACAACGCGCTGACTGCAGTTGTCTTCTAGAATCTTGTAAATGAAATTTATGGCATGTTGAGGAATAAACGAGCCCCGAGATAAACACATGAACAGTTTACTTGGCGTTTTTTCAGCGTCCTTTGAGACGTCAAACGGTAATTGATGGGGGAATTTATCGGTGGGAGGCAACTATTTTAGTATTGTTTGCATTTTTCCGGAGAGATCGCGGGAATTATCAATTTTTCACTTGCCGATAGGGGGAGTTATTGTTTTGCCCCCGAAAATGAAAAATCGATTGCCCATCAGGTCTCCACGTTTCATGGCATTTCTGACCTTTCTAGACTATTCTAACAGGCAAATTTAGAAAATCGATAGAATAATGACGATAGTAACTCTTGTGATGGTTACCGAATTATTATCCCCCACTCTTGATGAGCGATGACTGATGAGTGAGTGTGACTGACCGACAGTCCGGCGTGAGCCTTTGAGATTGTACCCGAGATATATATTAAAACCGCACGCCAATCAATTCACTTCACTCTCGTCTTCGTAAATTATTCAAACAAACTTATCCTGACGAATAATCCTCACCCCTTACACTATTTAAAACAAAATGTCTGTATGTGTGTGTGTGTGTGTGTGTGTGCCGATGTACGTGTGTAACCAAAAATTTCCCGGACCGATTTCTCGTGAACAAATTATCCGATCGAGGTCCTGTATGACGCAATCGAAGCGTCTTGCCGTAACTTAGAGCTGATTAGTTTTTCCTCCATATATGTCTCCTGGTTACTATTGCCATTAACAATTTCAATTGTTTATAACGCTGTATCTCACGAAATATTATAGATACGCAAAAATGTGTCCAATAAATGTTGTTCCTTATAACAAAATACATATTTTGTGTTCTTTGACTTTTTTTGTATCTTCAACCGTTCCGGCGTTAGAGCGTTATGAGCAATTGAAATCATTTGGAGAGCTCTGCTGAGAAAATTGAGAGATTGGAAGTACACAAAATTCCCACGTCACAAGAAAATCTTATAAATTCACGATATTTTCACCAGCGTCATTAGCCCCCCCCCCATAAATGACTAATTACGCCTGAAAAATAAAACTCGGCATTAATTAACCGAGAAGGCGCTCAAAGCTTCTACACTGTGTTAAATTTTCCACAATTATTCATTATTGAAATCTCCGACATATCTAAATTTTCTAACACCGTTAAACTATCGGAATTTCGCGAATTTTTGGAGCGACCGAAATTTTCTGTGAGACTAACCGAATTCAGATCATAAAATTTTCGGGTTACAAGGGCAGGTCACAGTTGAAACATTATTTCCGGCGACACCGGAAGTCACCCGGTTTCAAAGTTGTGAAAAAAGTTGAAGCAGGGAGGCCGCGAAAAACCGCGAAAATCCGCGACACCTTCCACGGCAAATCCGTAATTGGCCCGGGACCCCCCCCCCCCCCCCACCCACCCTTCATTAATTACGCGACAAGGTAAGCCCATTCGCGAGGGCCCGGCGCATGAGACAAGAGCTCCCGTCTTGCAAAAAACCCATAAAAAAAGTTGTAATTGCAGCGTTACCCGTGGAGTCGAGCGTTGACGCTGTTGACGACGCGATATGGGCGGGGTGAATGGACAAGGGGGAGTAGGCGGAATCTTCATAATTTACGACTCACAATAAAAAAAAAAACAAAAAAAAATGAGTAAAAACTTAAGGTCATCATGAAGAATAAAAGAGGCTTTCTCATCCCTCTGAGCTCATTTTAATTTCCCCATACTCTCTCACCCCTCTTTTCGTATTGTTTATCTCTATTTAACATATCGATTGCCGATGGAAAGCGGCGGAATAAAGCCACATTGAAAACTTTCCAGACGAATGTGCGCAATTGGCTGGTGGAAAAATATATGACGCTTGCATTCATATTTTGGGGATGAATGGATGAGACGAGTTCTCGAGCTGTAGTGCCGATTTTGCCGATTTTTGGAAATTAGAAAAATTTAGAAAACTATCATTTTTTCTCGAAGTTGTGAAAAATTTACTATCTCTGGAGTGTTGCAATTTTTTTTTAACAGTTGGAAATTTTTAGGAATTTTTGGTATTTTCAAATTTTTTTGGAAATTTTTTGGGAATCAAAAATTTGGGAAGATTTTGAAATTTGGAGTTCTCGAGTTCTGAAGTTTTTATTTTTTTCATTTGTTGAAATTTTTGGAAATTAAATTATATTGAAACTGTCGATTAATATTATGCTTCTTTTTATATTTGCTGATGTTTTGAAATGCACCACTACATTTGCCTAAAAATGAATCGGCATGAAAGTTGAAATATTCCTGTCCGCTAGGCCCTAGAAAAGTAAAAGCCTTGGAAAGCGGCGAAACTAAAGTCACATTGAAAACTTTCCAGACGCGCCGGAAATTGAGAATCGTCAATCAGAAAAAAAATAATCTTACCATTAATATTTAGTATTTTTTTCGGATGAGTAATGAATGCCGAGTGGGTACAGGGTTGATTAACCAAGTTTGGCGTTAGCGGTAATTGGTGGTGGTGGCATGCTTACGTCGTGTCGCGGGTGGCTGAGATTTAGACGCCTGATGTGGGAAGCATGAGAGCCACGCGCCAACGGATACCATGTGCACACACCTAGTCACCCATTCCCACCCCTATACCCACCCGCTCACCCCACTCCTACACTAACTCATCCACCCCCACACCCACCCTCCCATCCACTCACCCTACCACCCCACCCACTCACCCACCCACCCTCCCACCCACCCAACCACCCTCCCACCCACCCACCCACCCTCCCACCCACCCACCCTCCCACCCTCTCACCCACCCGCTCACCCTCCTACCCACCTACTCACCCTCCCACCCATTCACTTTACCACCCACCCACCCTCTCAGCCACACAGACCCACCCACTCACCCTCCCACCCACACAGACCCACCCTCCCACCCATCGAAATTCCAAAAGTTTTGAAAGTGTAGCGAGTCTTAGGAAGGATACTGAAAAATCGAAAAATCTCTAAAGTTTAGTTTAAATGGAAAAAAATAATAAAGACAAAATTTTTTTTAGAATATTGTGCAATATGTGTAATTCATTAGAGAATGACCAGTAGTTATCCATTATATAACTAATGGATTAACATCTTCACTTGATTCAATACTGTCATTAAGCCCATACGATAGAACGATGGGATGTGGAGCGCGTGTTTAACTGCCCTTGATGAAAGTGAACTATTTTCCCGACAATAAAACTCCAGACGAGCATGGGATGGGGTTATAAAGCTTCAAGTGAAATAGCCGTGTTGACTCGTTACCTAAAACGAAGCCGAGACGAGAAGGCCATTGGCCGACATTGTCACTTTGCAGGACACAAAACTTGAGTTTCAAGTGTTGAAACAGGTGTTGCAGGCGAATCTCACTCGGGAAATTGAAATTTCTGATTTATATGCAAATAGTTGGGTCATGCTATTCTCATTCGAGGGTTCAATGGCGAATTCGGGGGAATAAAAGTAGATTCGAAAATGTCAAAGTTGCTCTGCTAAAACTATCAGTACTAATCAACGGCGGAGGTCACCGATGTGTTATATATTCACTTATTAACTTGCCGTCTGCGGGAAGTTATACTTCTAACCTCGAATTCGGAAATCGGTCCCAGAGTGGGGCTCTATTCTTGACTTTAACCCTTTGCCCGCGCCTCTCCACCCGACGCATTTGCCCGCATGATAAGCGAAGCGCCTTCCATGTATTTCCCATTGCGCTGTTGCCGCAGCGCTCTTTCGGTGTCCAACTTCCATTGCGGACTAGACAATTTTTTTTCAATTACCTGAATTAGTTATCTCGAAAATATCCCGTAATAATATCACAGACTGTCACCGGCCGGCCCATCCGCCATTTGTGGCGCGACATTTCAAAACGATACGACGCGCGGCAACAGCGCTTAGAATTTTTATACTACGTATCTGGTAGCACCACGAGCACTGCGCCGTCTTTCTCCATCCGCACTCTATTCAAAAATTAATAACTAATTATTCTGCGATTATGTAAGCAGGGAATCGTCATTCCTTGATAGCAGACATATCAATTGAGGATAGGGGTCCCCCTATCAATTAAATTTTTAAAGAATGTCGTGCATTTGTAATTATTATTTGTCCCATGGCAATTTATCGATGAATAAATAATTGAAGCCGTCAATGAATGACAATACGCGCCTCAATGCCCCTACAATTACCGCACAGAATAAATTCGGGAAAAAAAATTCCATCTTCCTCAGAGAAATGCGTAATTAACCTTTCAATTGTCGCGAAGAAAAAATTCTCTCATTACAATAATGAAAACGTAATTAAATAATAGCAAGCATAGACGTCGAAATTGTGCATTTCTCTTGTTAATTGACACTTGAAAAAATAGAATCTGGGTCACTCAGAGATTGTTACTCGAGGCGTTAAAAAAAAGGCGCGAAACGGATAATTGCGCAATTGTCGTTGGGCGCTAACTCCTTCCCCTTATCTTTCCGCGACTAAAGTTAACTCGGTATTTACAACTGCTATGAAGTGAGGGAGAGCGAAAGACGAAGAGGAATGAGGGGCAAAAATAAAAACCAAAAATAAAGTGCGAAGGAGAATAGTCGCAACCGGGGGGCGGGGGGGGGGGAGAAGTAATCGAGCATAAGAATCGCTTGGTCTTTTTCCAAGCACTTACAAGTAGAACATATATTCTCTAAACCAAGTTGAGGGGTATATGTGGCTGCAGCTCGTAACACCACCTCTTCGTGTTAAAACTCCAATCGTAAACCGCGGGACTGGCACCTTTTTATGTTGCTATTATACTGGAGCTATTGCGACCCACAGGGACTTGAGGCACTGTACTCACGGTGCGGTACTCCTGTCATTATAGGCAACAAACTCGTTTGTTTATCAGGGGTTGTACATTTACGGAATGCTTAGGGTGATCATTGGTTTTACGGGATTGTTTTTAAAAATTATAGGATAAAAGTAAATACTCGAGGAGGTATGTAGCTAGTGGGAGCTTTGGTCGAAGGTGCTGGGTTCGCGACCGGGAGCTCAGGAAATTAAAACAAAATTTTTTTCCGTGATTCTGACCAGTTGCAAGAATATTGTGTGTGTTATCGATGGTATCCATAAAATGGAATCACTAGGTCGGACGGAAACACCAGCCGAGGGAGGGTGGGTGGGTAGGAGGAAAGCGGTCGAAGGGTGGGTGGGTGAGAGGAAGGTGGATGGAGGGTGGGTGGGTGGTAGGAAGATGGATGGAGGGTGGGGGGGTGGCAGGAAGGCAGGTGGAGGGTGGGTGGGTGGGAGGAAGGATGGTGGAGAATGGGTGGGTGGGTGGGAGGAACGCGGGTGGAGGGTGGAGGAAGGATGGTGGAGAATGGGTGGGTGGGAGGAAGGATGGTGGAGGGTGGGTGGGGGGCAGGCGGGTGGAGGGTGGGTGGTTGGGAGGACGGATGGTGGAGGGTGGGTGGGTGGGAGGAAGGATGGTGGAGGGTGGGTGGGTGGAAGGCAGGCGGGTGGAGGGTAAGTGGGTAGAGGGTGGGTGGGAGGTACGGGGTAGGTGGGACGTAGGGGGTAGCTGGTAGGAGGAGGGTGGGTGGGAGGTAGGGGGTAGGTGGGAGGAGGAGGGTGGGTCGGTGCAAGAAAGGTGGGTGGGAGGAGGAGGAGGGTGGGTGAGAGGAGGGGAGTGGGTGGGAGGAAGGAGAGGGTGGGTGGAACTATATTTATGACTATTTGAAAAATGTAGGACAAATGGGTTTAAAAGAACTAAACGCAGGTATAAGGTAGAAGTTTCCAACTAAAAGAACAATTCCGGTAGTAATCAGCAACACGATCATGTTCCACTTTCATTCTGGGGACCATTTAATTCCCATTAGATGCGCCCTCAACTTGAAATTTGTTGGCAAAACTCGTGGGCCATCACAAAAGAGCACCCCAACTTTGTTTTTTTCTTCTTTTTCTTTTACGGGGGATACCTGCCAAACTCGGCCTCACTCCACCTCTTCGTGTCACTATGCCTCGCGTGTAACCGCCGAATTCATTGCGGCCTTTTTGCTGTATTTTCTGGCACGATTTTTCTGCAGTTCGCCTACTTAATGCTCCTAAAAAGGATCATGACCCAGTGAAGTGGGGGGCAATTACAGGCGGAGAGGAGTTTTATTCAAATGTGAGGAAATTCACTCCAATTAAAATAAATCCTTTTATTATCACAAGTCCAAGGCAAAAGGACGATGACGAAGTGGAGACTCTCCTTTTATTCTCTAGTGGATTAATTAATTGGGAGAGTTGTTTTCTTTTTTTTTCCTTTTTTTTTTTTTTTTTTTTTTTTTTAAGGAAAACGACACCATCCCGTCAATTAGGAAGAAATTTCTTGGAGGAAAAAAGTTCAGGTTGTGATCGAGAAATATTTTTGTCGAGGCAAGAGCATAGAAAAAATTCAAATTTTTTCGCATACTCATGTCACGTTCTCAAACTAGTAATTTTTTTCAAGTAAATAAATCCCGTAAGTAATCATGAGTGAATAGCACATTAATAACTCCAGAAGAATACGATAGTGCTGGTGTCGCTACAAAGTGCATCATTTAATTAACATAATTTGAGTCGACTTAATAGCACGAGTGTTTATCCAACGGGATGACTGCCGTCTGTTGTCTTAATTGCCAAGCGCATAATTACGGACATAACCGAATAATAATCCAGAAAGAGTGATGTTGATATCCAGGTGAATTCACGAAGATCCGGGCTTGATAATGGCCGAGTAAAACGAGCAACATTTTCATTCCTTGATCATGTGCAGCATGAGGATTAGCGCTCCACTCGTAATGTCTGTCGAGGTATTGCATCGTAAAATCAGCGCTAGGGTGGTCGGAAGCATATGCATGACAGTGGCCGCAGCGCTCTTTCGGTCTCCAACTTGCATTTGCGAACTAGACAATTTCCATTACGAAGTAGACAATTTTTTTCGATCTGCTAAAACTATCAGTACTAATCAACGGCGGAGGTCTGCGATGTGTTATATATTCACTTACTAACTTGCCGTCTGCGGGAAGTTATACCTCTAACCTCGAATTCGGAAATCGGTCCCAGAGTGGGGCTCTATTCTTGACTTTAACCCTTTGCCCGCGCCTCTCCACCCGACGCATTTGCCCGCATGATAAGCGAAGCGCCTTCCATGTATTTCCCATTGCGCTGTTGCCGCAGCGCTCTTTCGGTGTCCAACTTCCATTGCGGACTAGACAATTTTTTTTCAATTACCTGAATTAGTTATCTCGAAAATATCCCGTAATAATATCACAGACTGTCACCGGCCGGCCCATCCGCCATTTGTGGCGCGACATTTCAAAACGATACGACGCGCGGCAACAGCGCTTAGAATTTTTATACTACGTATCTGGTAGCACCACGAGCGCTGCGCCGTCTTTCTCCATCCGCACTCCATTCAAAAATTAATAAATAATTATTCTGCGATTATGTAACCAGGGAATCGTCATTTCTTGATAGCAGACATATCAATTGAGGAGGTCATAAATTCTGATTGTACAATCCGCCATATGCTTTTATTTATTCTGGAAAAAAAACATTTGAAATCTGGAAATGAAATTTTATTCCTGAGTAAAGAAAAAAATATAAGGTTGGTAATGTTCGTTGAATTCCAAGAACGTAATAATTGAAAAATCCAAGAATGGTGTAACGTCGCTCTTCATAAATTGTCAAATCCAGCTTTCCCATTTTCCCCAGAATTCGGCTCCTGAAAACCGCCACTGTAATGCACTAAAATGTATCGGGTTTAAAAAAAAACCCTTCATTCTCCATTATTATGGCTATTGAATTTTAACGCGTATGAACATGCTCTAAAATTTCGTCGCCCACTTATTGAGTAGTAACTGCGCATTCTCCAATGGCCCAGTCCACTCTAATATGCTTTTAAACTCTTTTCAGGGCTCTCCCCAGTTGCTGGTAAAAACCAGCAACTCGCCACCATTTCTCGGTGACTATTTGCCATCACCCGAGTTTTCGGTGTATATATTCCGGCATATTCGCGATTCACATGTGGGTTACATGCCGCAGAAGTGCGGTTTTGCGCGCCTCGGTTACTTCAGTTGTGATACACATTGGCAAAATAATGGAGGTAAAAGTGTGGGAGTATCGATGGAAGAAGCGAATGTAGGGGATGAATTCTGGGGAACATATTGATATTTTGTTCATGACTTTTTAGTGTTGTGTCAATGTGTATGGGAATGTAAAAACAAGTGAGAGCACATTACGATATGGAGGAAAATGGCGTTTTATTGATACGTAAAATTACGTGTTGCTGTTAACTGTGACAAATGTATATGTTGCACAGGTGGTGTTGATTTGATTGACCTCGATAATTTCGATGGTGGGTCATTTATTCGGGAGGAATTCAGGATAAACACTTGATCATGTGCACATACCCACCCCCCACTGACCCACCCAACCACCCTTTCCCCCACCAAGCAACCAACCACCCACCCATTCACCCACGCACCCACCCACTCAGCCGACCACCCATCCATTCACCCATCCACCCAACCACTCACCCATCGACTCATCCAACCATCCACCCATCGACTCATCCAACCATCCAACCATCCAACCATCCAACCATCCAACCATCCAACCATTCAACCATCCAACCATCCAACCATCCAACCATCCAACCATCCAACCATCCAACCATCCAACCATCCAACCATCCAACCATCCAACCATCCAACCATCCAACCATCCAACCATCCAACCATCCTATCATCCAACCATCCAAATATCCAACCATCCAAGCATCCAACCCTCCAACCATCCAACCACCCAACCATCCAACCATCCAACCATCCAACCATCCAACCATCCAACCATCCAACCATCCAACCATCCAACCATCCAACCATCCAACCATCCAACCATCCAACCATCCAACCATCCAACCATCCAACCATCCAACCATCCAACCATCCAACCATCCAACCATCCAACCCTCCACGCATCCAACCAACCAATCAATCACCCACCCACCCATCCACCCAACCAGCCAAGTACCCACCCAACCACCCACCCACGCAACCAACTAACTAAGCACCCACCCATCCACTTATCAAACCACCCACTTACCTAACCACGTAACCACCCACCCAACTACCCAACAACTCAATCACCCACCCAACCAATCAACCATCCACCCAACTAATCACCCAAACTATCTACCGACCCACCCACCCACTCACCCAACCACACACACAGTGCAAGCTTTGGTGTGGTAGGAAGAGTGTAAACTTCCGATTTATCACCCTCTACATTTTCGGGGGTCATTACAATATTTCAAATTTCATGGAATTGGTGGAAATGATAAATTATTTTTCGGTCATAAACATTGGAACAAGTGAATTAAATGCCCAAAATTTCCTTAAATTCCTGTCATTACATCCATTACCTCCGAAATAAACAAGCGTCAAGTGCACATGGTTGCACTAAATTACCCACTGACTATTCGGAAAACGCCTGTCACAAAATTATCTCTCGACAAGTACAAATATCCGGGAATAACTGTGTTAAAATAGAGCCACTACCGGCAGTAATCACTTTCTCCCCTTGCCCACCTAATTGTAATTAATATTCCCATAAACTCCATGTTTATTCTCAGAAGATAAATTCAAAGTTATGATCAAGCGGGCAACATCGTGAAATTCGTGATTCACTATGTCCCATTGCAATTCCACGGTGTATTCTGATATTTGCTCCTCATGAGTATGCGTCTGTGTATCTACGGAATATGTGTGTATATTCATTGAAACTCCGAATGGGGTTTCTTTCAATGGAGCGAAAAATAGCCAATTTCAGATTACGTCATGCCGGTAATAAGACCCCACTCGTAGATCGCTGAAAGCTCACCTGGGATCATCTATTTTTCAAACAGATCAAAAGCGATAAAAATGAATGGGCTGTGGGTTTGACCCTCGACGGGCCAAAATTATAACTTCCCGATGTCTGCGTGAGTGTGTGTATTCTCTTTCCAATCTCTCATTGCCCTCACCACAGAGCTCTCCAAATGGTTTCAATTGCTCATAACGCTCCAACGCCGAAACGGTTAAAGATACGAAAAAAGCCAAACAACACAAAATATGTATTTTTTTATAAGGAACAACATTTATTCGACACATTTTTGCGTATCTATAATATTTCGTGAGATACAGCGTTATAAACAATTGAAATTGTTAATGGCAATAGAAACCAGGAGACATATATGGAGGAAAAACTAATCAGCTCTAAGTTACGGCAAGGCGCTTCGATTGCGTCATACAGGACCTCGATCGGATAATTTGTTCACGAGAAATCGTTCCGGGAAATTTTCGGTTACACACGTACATCGGCACACACACACACACACACACATATACATACATTTTATTTTAAATAGTCTAGGAAGGTCAGAAATACTATGAAACGTGGAGATCTGATGGAAAATCGATTTTTCATTCACAGTATATATATGCATATATATGTATATATATATATGTATATATATGTATATATATGTATATATGTATATATATATATATATATGTATATATATGTATATATGTATATATATGTATATATATGTATATATGTATATATGTATATACATATACATATATATGCTATAGCGATTTTACCTCAAATCTAATCAGTGCTATCTCACCTCCATTTTCTCCCAACTCTCAATGAATGACACACTAATCTGTGCGAGAATTTTCTCCCCATGTATGGCATAAATTACTATTATTCTAGGAATAAGCTCAGGGCTCTTGTGATACACAAGCATTCGCGCAATCATTAATTAAAGCTTCAAAGTCGCCTCCCATGTAAAGCAAGACGACGGAATAAAGCTAGACATCATCCGCCGAACTTTTGGGGGGGGGGGAGAGGGGGAGGGGGAGGGCTTTGGACGTTATTAACGTGACATAACGCTATAAGCATCTCCAACTTTGACACTCCACAATTCCTGCGGCGTAAGTGTACATCTCGAGTTACTCTCATACACGAGACAATATAAACGCACGGATGGCAAAAAAGATTATGACGTGCATCAAGGCTTCTCTCCCTTGTGTACACTGTCTTTAACTTGTGCTATATTTAGTGAAACAGACGCCCGCGCTTCTGGGACCAGTGAAAGGGTAGAGGATGAACGGTGGAGGGCTCACACGTGCGTCAGCTCATGAAAGATGCGACAAACGAATTTGCCTTTTTTTGGGAAAAAAAAAAATTTTTTGCAACAAATCGATTTTCCATCAGATCTCCACGTTTCATGGCATTTCTGACCTTTCTAGACTATTTAAAACAAAATGTCTGTATGTGTGTGTGTGTGTGTGTGTGTCGATGTACGTGTGTAACCAAAAATTTCCCGGAACGATTTCTCGTGAACAAATTATCCGATCGAGGTCCTGTATGACGCAATCGAAGCGTCTTGCCGTAACTTAGAGCTGATTAGTTTTTCCTCCATATATGTCTCCTGGTTACTATTGCCATTAACAATTTCAATTGTTTATAACGCTGTATCTCACGAAATATTATAGATACGCAAAAATGTTTCGAATAAATGTTGTTCCTTATAAAAAAATACATATTTTGTGTTCTCTGACTTTTTTCGTATCTTTAACCCTTTCGGCGTTAGAGCGTTATGAGCAATTGAAACCATTTGGAGAGCTCTGTGGTGAGAGAAATGAGAGATTGGAAAGAGAGTACACACACACGCAAACATCGGGTTATAATTTTGGCCCGCGGAGGGTCAAACCCACAGCCCATTAATTTTTTCCATCAAATTGATTTTTGCGAATCGGCGAGTAAATTAATAACCTCTTACAATTTTTTAACAAAATTTCTCAATTAATCGCGAAAATTTAATTGACATCAAAATGAAAAAAAAATCGGATTATTCTATCAGCTGATATTCACAAAATTGAAACACAAAATTCATCATTGCGAACGAGGTCGATGGACGAATTATTTCGTAGCGTAATCGAGTGATCAGTGGGTGGGTGGGTGGGGGGTGGGGGGTGGGGGGTGGGGGGGTTTGGTTAGTTGGAGTATTGAAAGCAATTAACGGTTTTCATTTGCTGACATTTGCATTCACAGAAATGTAATTTCACCAAAGTTTTAACGTTGGACAAATAAATTCCATTTATGCCCCCTCGATTTTCGAGTTTTTTAGCGAGTATCAGTTCAATTGAATTGTTTCATGCATGTGATATCCCCATGTCCAATCAGAATTTTTGATAATTGAAATTGTTTATTTAGGCATTTGTTCGGTTATCATTAATGACAGATGATAATTTGGTATTTGCATTTGGTATTGCTTGGATAATTAAATTTCTATTATGTTGGAGTAATTGGTGGCGAGGGAATAGCTCATTGAATGATTTTAATTATGGGAAATTGATAAATTAGGAGTTTTATGAACTATGTTTATCTATTAGCAATTTTGTTTTGCATAAAATATATTTATTTTTTTTTTTTCTGTCAATCTCTGGATGGAGAAAATTTTTTTTAAGCATTTCTTCAGGAGGGGCCCATTGGACACCCATCCATGTGTATTTTTAAAAATTCTTAGGGACAGAAAAAAGTTTTTCAATCTTCCACATTTTCTCAATTTACTGCGAAAAAAATGTATGAGAGCAAAATTTATGGAGAAGAAAGTTTTAAAAGAATAGCGTATATCGAATGAAAGTTGCAATGTATTGTAAACACATAACCGAGCCTCATAAAGTCACCTTTCCTTATTCTGTATATTCCATAAACGTCAATGATAAATATTCGGTGAAAAGTACATTTTCATACTTTCTGAAGGATAGTTTTTTTTTTTTCATCCTGTCTCATATAGCTGGTGTAAACCCCATTGATTTTGCTATCAGTTTTGTTACACCATGGCTTGACTTTTAGGGCTGCGCCATTTCGCACTTTATGTTGCTTAGCGGCCGTATCTCGTTCCAGGGCTGGGGCAACTGGTCCGACAGTATTGCCAGTTTACACTGGCTCCTATCAAACCAGAAACGCACTTTATGTAGCACTTTGTTCACATCTGGACAATGTACGGGTTACGCATATGCATTTTCTCATTTTATTATTCCCTCATTGTTATTTAAAATATTCACTAGTGGTCGAGGGGGGGGGAGGCGGGGAGGGCGATGTTGTGGTTGTATTCAAAGTTTTTTGATAAGACGCCCACCCAACCATCCGGCCACCCATGAGGTCACCCACCCACCCATCAAAACGCCCCATCACCCATCCACTCTCTCACCCACTCACCCACCCACCCACTCACTCACCCACCCATCCACACACCCACCCACACACTCACCGACCCACCCACCCACTCACTCACCGACCCACCCGCCCACCCACCCACTCACTTACCTATCCACCCACACACTCACTACCCACCCATTCACCCTTTCAGCCACCCACCCACCCACCCATTCACCCGCCCGCCCACCCACTCACCCACTCACTTACCTATCCACCCACACACTCACCTACCCACCCATTCACCCTTTCAGCCACCCACCCAACCACCCATTCACCCGCCCGCCCCACTTACCCACCCACTCATTCACCCACATACCCGCCCACTTATCCACCCATTCACCCACATACCCGCCCACTTATCCACCCATTCACCCACCCACCCACTTATTCACCCACCCACCTTTTCATACACACACACACTCAGCCAGCCACCCCCCCCCCCCCCCCCCCTCAACCACCCACACACACACACACATACGATAAAGCACACAAATTATAATTTTCTAATTTGCAAAATGCTCTGAACTGAAGTTTCACAAATTAAAAACTTCTGAAACTTTCTAAAAATACCTCGAAAAAGCTCAAGTATACAGCTCTCACCATAGTTCTTACCACACAGCCAACCTATCCTCAGCTACCCACAGAAATGCCTCTCTAAAAACGGGGGGGAAGAAATAGAAGAAACTATAAAAAACAAACCAAATACCGAAGATCCGATTGGACGGCGAGCCATTGAGATCGTTAGACTTTGCAATAGTGCCCGCTCAACTCGTGAATTTCATCCCGATGGAATTTTCGCGGGAGGCTGGGGGTGGCGGGTCGGGGGGGGGGGGGGAGGTCGTACTCCGCGCGGCATAATCTCACCACCGGTAATACGATCACGCGCGAGCCCGGTGTATATCGGATTATTTGTACGAGTACCACACATATAGTGGCACGACTCGGGTTGAGGCAAAACGAGAAAGAAAGTTAAAACCGCATGACACACCCACCCGGGGGAGGGGGGGGGGGTAATATTCGTTTCGTTATTTTGTTGATCAGTTTTCATTGTACCTTCATAATCCGCATCGATCCATTTTTTATTAGCACAATTGCGTTTTAATATCGAACAATTGAATACAATGTCACGATTATTTGGGTGGCAAGTGATAAAAAGTCATCGAATTGTAATGCCTGTTAATCACGAGATTAATTGACTGATAGCGCTATATATAGGCAGTATCATTGAGACGGGTTACGGTAAATTTTACCGTGGATTTAGTGATGGAGTCCGCGGAAGCGCGCATTGATGACGGTCTTATCCATGGCAGATCTTGGGAAAGGTGCGTTATATATAGGTACACTTATGCTGAATGATGAATGATGCCAGCGCCCGAATTTCGAGAATCGAAGAACTAAATGACAAGACTTATTTTAAAATTCCGTGAAGCTGTCCTTCACTCCGTAATCATCAAACTCATCGCCTCCGTGGAATTACCCCGCGGCGAAATAGGTGGCCAAAAGTTTATATTTTGATAGGTACCACGCGGACGTGAGCACGAGTCACTGGCACGTGATATGAGGCCCTGTCAGACGGGTGCAACTTGTCAAAGTCACTTGTCACGTTCCAAGTTGCTATGGAGTACGAGAATTCCTGGGAGATCCGATGGATTGTGAGTAAAAGTCTCCATCGACGAACATGGATCTCTAAACATTATCCGAAAGGAATTATTTCTCTATCATATATAGGATTACATTTGACATATATCCAGAATATATCTCTCTATATAATAAAAAAATAAGGCCTGAAAATTAAGGAGACGCTAAAAATTCAGGGGACGCTAGGGGGGGGGGGGGTGGAGTGGAAAAAACTAAGGAGGGTAGTTGGAGATGGATCGAAAAGAGTAAGAAGAGAGGAAAAACATTAACGAAAACATTGTAAGTACTCTATGATGATCTTCAATATTTTTACATTATTTAATTGAACATCATCATATATATATATATATATATATATTATACAGGGTGTCTCACAACTGCGCACTCTAAGTTTGGGGGTAGAAAGAGGATGAAATTTGGGGTCGAAAATTCCCCTTCCACGAGCCCCCCCCCAGTTATTTAATTTTTAAGTGAGCGAATCAGAACGCAAGCTCCGCTAACTATGCTATTCGAAAAATAGAATTTCAAGTTTCAAAGTCACAAAACAGTTTCAGAACTGGTGTGTGTGTTTTATGTGTGTGTGTAACTTCTGTTCGAAGCCGCAAAATATCACCCTGTATCTGTTGATTGGATCTGTGCACGAAGGGGGGAGCGAGCGAAGCGAGCGGGGGGGGGGCGAGCCCCCCCCCCACCCCCCCCCCCCCCCCGCCGGTTGGCGAGCGAAGCGAGCAGGGGGCGAAGCCCCCTACTCCAAGAATAATATCCTATATACATGTTAACGTGTATATAACTTATGTACCCAGTACATTACATGTTCCTGGCGAATATCTGAGGTATTTTTGACTTAGTATACATTTTTCCGCATTATAAGTCGTATGACTGGCATATATATATCTTATAGGTTTATATATATACTTTGTCCATGTGAGACAGTTTGCGATGGATGATGTGATAAAAAGTATTTGTTCTCCCTTAATACTTCTTTTTTATCTCCGTCCTCTTTTGTACGCACCACGATAGCTGCTGTCTGAGGATTCCTGCAGGGGGCCTACCGGGCACCCATCCAGATCGCCTGGGGCCGATTTTCGCCATTTTAGGCCATCGCATTCCCAGATGATGCTGTGCTGTGATGGCGGGTGCTTGTGATGCCCCCCCCCCCAACCCCCTCTGGCGGGTTAGGTTCCCGCCCGGCCGTGCGCTCTCATTCTATGGGTACCACTGCTAGCACACATTCAGCAGAGGATATGGTACACATTTTCTGTTGAGAATTTCCGTCGAACCCTTTAATCGTTTGCGCGTCTCATATAACCTTCAGGTGGAAGATTATAGATTATCCCGTGTCCGAAGAACTGAAGTTTCCGTGATTGGAGGGCAGCTGCCACCGGCCATTCATTAATTTCGATGATTTTATCGCGTCCCGGCATCGTAACGTCGATGCTTAGTTTTTCACTTCTACTTCCCATCCCGGAGAAAATTGTGTCTCTGTAAATTGCTGAGTTGGATATCGCTTGGATCTTAATGCTAAATTATTGTCCGTAATTATAAGTTTTCTACTGGAGGGAATTAATTTCAATGGGACTGGGTAATTATTGACAATTTTGTTGGATGATTTGTGGGATTGGGCTTATATTGCAGAGGGCTAATTTTTTTCGTTGGCAAAGAATCAATAGAGGCTTATCGATTGTTTCGATTTTCGAATTAAAAATGAAGGAGAGAAAAAGGATTCTTCGTGTTTCGTGAGTTGAACTGGAAAATTGGTGAAGTACTAATTACTATTTCTTAATTTTATCTTGTATAGTATGTATAGTATAGGATAATTGATGGGTATCGATTAATATCGATTGATGTAGCAATCTTGATATATCGATTAATTTCGATATATATCGATTCATCTTGATATATATCGATTCATCTTGATATATATCGATTCATCTCGATATATATCGATTCATCTCGATGTGTATCGATTCATCTCGATATATATCGATTCATCTCGATATATATCGATAAATCTCGATATATATCGATGAATCTCGATAAATCTCGATATATATCGATGAATCTCGATATATCGATACATCTCGATATATATCGACACATCTCGATATGTATCGATACGTCTCGATATATATCGACGAATTTCGATATATATCGATAAATTTCGACATATATCGATAAACTTCGATATATTTCGATAATCATGGATGTACTTCGACTATTCTCGAAATATATCGATAGACATATTGAAACGCCGTAGATCCATCGATATATCTCAGTATATCACGATATATATAGAGACATTGAGCGATTAATTATCTTCCCATTTTTACAAGGAAAAACTCTTCCGGACGCTGCTAAATCACTTTTTTTTTTTTAAGACAAACTTTTGAGCTGAACTTTGTGAGAGGAATATACGTGAAAACAGAAGGGATAAATTATCAAGGGATGAGCTTCTACAATTACTGATCTAAAACTTAAACATCAACTTATTAAAAAGTTTTAAATACCGGAACTTTCAACATTTTATTCGACGGGAAGCGGAGATTGGGTTTTTTTTTTTATTTGATTTTTTTTTTAATTTTTAAAGAAAACGAAAAAAGTTAAGCAGTGTGCGGGTAACGAGAGGCCACGCGCATTCTCGAGAAAGATGATCTGCAAACCGTCCCGAGTCCATCCCATTACCGCGATTAGCATTGCGCCTCGTAATTAGAGGTAGGAGCACTCGGGGAGGATACGCGGGCTCTTGCAGACAGCCACTCTGAGCGCCATTACCTGGGGAATTTATTCAGCCCATGACGGATTTTGCAGGTTCAACTGTTCATAAAAATTTAATGAGGCTTTTTTTTTAATTTTTATTTTTGTAATTAACAAGTCATATTGCATGAGAGGTGTTGAAGCTAAAGAGGCTGGTTTATTTTATAAATATCAGAGAAATTAAAGCGGGGGGGGGGGGGGGGAGGTGAGAAAATTTTTTTTTTTATAAATTGTAAAAGAGGATTTTTTTTTTGTAGATTTCTGCTCAATTAATTTATCGAAGTAGGAGGAAACGGAAGTTGGTTTGAGCTTTGGGGAGTCGTCAATTGAGTTTTCTCGGCGAAATTGTTTTAAGCTCGAACAACTTTCGCCAAACACTTCAATTCAATCGATTTAATTTGATGTTGTCGGACGCGGGTTAAGTTCGTTTTTTTTTTTAAATTCCCGTTGAGTTGGAAGCTATAAAAAAATTAGAAAATGTTGGATACTAATCCTGAACTTCCAAATTTTCGAAATGGTTAAAACTTCTTAAGCTATGCCAATTTTGAAAATTTATCCAAAATCAAAAATTATGAAGAACTCAAGAATGGAAATATCTGAGCCCTAGCTGAGGATTTTACTCGCGGATACGCCTGAATTATGCAAGTGAGAAATATGGATCATAAAATGTTTATGAAACTCTAGAGCGCTTATTTTTTCCCGGATAAATCGGAGTATATCATAAATTGCGCAATCAGAATTTATGACATCCTCAATTGATATGTCTGCTATCAAGAAATGACGATTCCCTGCTTACATAATCGCAGAATAATTAGTTATTAATTTTTGAATAGAGTGCGGATGGAGAAAGACGGCGCAGCGCTCGTGGTGCTACCAGATACGTAGTATAAAAATTCTAAGCGCTGTTGCCGCGCGTCGTATCGTTTTGAAATGTCGCGCCACAACTGGTGGATGGGCCGGCCGGTGACAGTCTGTGATATTATTACGGGATATTTTCGAGATAACTAATTCAGGTAATTGAAAAAAAATTGTCTAGTCCGCAATGGAAGTTGGACACCGAAAGAGCGCTGCGGCAACAGCGCAATGGAAATACATGGAAGGCGCTTCGCTTATCATGCGGGCAAATGCGTCGGGTGGAGAGGCGCGGGCAAAGGGTTGAAGTCAAGAATAGAGCCCCACTCTGGGACCGATTTCCGAATTCGAGGTTAGAAGTATAACTTCCCGCAGACGGCAAGTTAGTAAGTGAATATATAGCACATCGCAGACCTCCGCCGTTGATTAGTACTGATAGTTTTAGCAGAGATATCGCGACGGTCAATAAGAATAACAAAATGAACCAATCAAAAAAAAAAAAATGATGCTTCCAAGTAAGACATGTTGGCGAAACGCGATCCCTAGCCATTTTCTTTCTGGCTTATGGACTATCCGGTATTAAGATTCTTGGGGATCTAGCTAGAGTGGCTATCTGAGCGGTAATGGAACGTGTCTGGTAGATACCTTTTCGTCGGATACACGAGCATGTAAGAGGAAGAGATGAAATTCCCCCACATTTTTTTTTTCCCCCCCCCCTTTTTTTTTATTGTGGTCTCTGTTGTAAATGGGTAGAAGTTGCGTCAAAGCAACATCCTGCACTCACTACGGATTATCCACGGGTTATCGGAGACAAACTGCATTTATGGGGTCTGCTGTACTACTGAAGTTCAAAGTGGCTGCGGTGGAGATGCTGGGGAGATGAAGAAGACGTTGGAAAATACATGCGATATTGGAGTTTTCAGATTAAATATTTTGCCGATAAAGAGCTTTATAATCATTTTCCTATTCTCCTCGGTTATTGGGAATTGTGGGCTCGAATATGTGGTCGCCATATAGGGAAATGTGAGGATGAAATTGTGTGTCCATAGAATTTTCAATTTTTTTTTTTTTTTTTTTGTAAATTTGATGACCATTTTGACATTGTTGTATTGTTCGATATATATACATATGTATATATATATATATATGTACATATATATATATATATGTATATATGTATATATGTATATATGTATATATGTATATATGTATATATGTATATATGTATATATGTATATATGTATATATGTATATATGTATATATGTATATATGTATATATGTACATATGTATATATGAAATATGTGTTCGATTAAAAAATTGCCGGTCTTTCATCCGTCTTCTCCTTCATGTCAGGGAAAAATAAGCCGACTCGTGGACCAAATGAATTTCTAAATAAACGCGTCTCTCCCGACACGTGTAAATTGCTTTGAAGATATCAAAGCATTTCCTCATCAGCGTAAACGCGCAGTGAATCCACGGATAGACTAAAATAAGGAAAATAGCCAACAAAAAATAAGAGTGAGAAAATCATCCGTGAGTTTGTACTCAGTGCAGGCTATAGATGGGGCGCGAAGTCGGCACTTTGCCGACATCACTTTTCGCTTGATTTTCGAGTACAACTCTCGCGAAAATGGATCAAACTCTACAGCTGGGCTTTTACGGAAAATCGGGAAAATGCGGAAGCATTTGCTCGAGGGTACTACCAATGATAGAGATAGTGGCTTGATACTTTTTAGGTCAGATAGTGTTTTTTTTCATTAACTTGCCGATCTTGGAAAATTATTGTCTACAGCAATAATTTTTTTTTTACAAAGAAATTTACAAATAAAAATTTGTTGGCAACGAATGAAAATTCCCCAAATTTCGAAAAAAGCCAACGAAAAAAAATGGAAAAATTATAAATTTTTTTCTCACATTTATCAATTCCCAAACGATTGTTTTCTTCCACAGATTTTTTTCCCCCCTTTAAATAGAAACGGTGCAATTTTTTTTTATTTACATAGCCTTTCATTAAATAGGCAAGGTGGAGTGAGACTCGGAGAAGTTGCTGGGTCTAAGTAATGGATCTGGATTTGTGGATCGAAGAGATTAGACGCTTCAGTGGTTCTTGCTACTTGAGAGCTAGGCTTTATTAACCATTTCTCCATTCATCTCGAATCCACTGGGATTATTAGAGTGTATAGTAGGCAAGATGATTCATTTTTTTTTCCAATCACTCTTCTCAGAATTTTTCCAGGTCACTGGAAACAATAAGGAATTTGACAAAACATAGTAGTCCAATATGATTTTAATTCTTTCATTTTTCTGAGTTTTTATTAACACAATAAACAGACACACACACACACATACATAAACAGCATCCCCCACTCACCCAAGTATCACCACCCACAGACGCACACACATACCAAGTCACCCATCCACCCCACCCACACATAGACACCCACCCACCCACCCTCTCACACACCCGGCCACCCATCCAGCCACCCTCTCACACACAGCTACCCATCCACCCATCCATACATACACACACACATACCCCCCCCCCCCCCCCCCCACCCACATATACACCCACCCACACATACACCCACCCACACATACACCCACCCACACATACACCCAGCCACCTATCCACCTCCTCACACACACACACACATCCTCCCGAACACCACACCCTCCCACCCCGCCAGCCACCCATCCGCCCTCCCACTCAGCCACCCACCCACCCACACACACCCGCCCATTAACCCACCCATATCCGCACACATACACGCATCCACACACAGACACACACACACACACACACACACGCGTCGGGGCTTTGGCGTAGTGGTAGGAGTATCCTGCCTACTATTCCAAAGGTCCTAGGTTCGCGCCCGGCCGCCGGAGAATATTTTTTCAAAATATTTTCTCATGGATTCCGACCGATGCAGGAACTTCCGTGTGTGCTATCGGCGGTACCCCATAAAATGAGACCGCCCGACCGAGCGGGAACCTAACCCGACGCAGGGGGGGGGGGTGGGTTCCATCATAGGCGCCGGCCATCGTAGCACAGGGGTTTCTGGAGGTTTACCCTGTGTTTAGAAATACGATGGCCTGAAAATGGCGAAAGTCGGCCCCAGCCGCATGGGTGGGTGTCCGGTACGCCCCCTGAAGGAATGCTTACACGGCCGCTACCGGGGGCGTACAAATGAGAGGGACGAGGAAAAAAAAGAAAAAAAAAACACACAAACACATTTACATTTTTGTAGCAAATGGGAAACATGTTTTGTTCGAAATAATGTCAAATAAAATTCGAGCAGCTGGAAAAAAAAGTCATAATATTTTCAACGAGTTGTCGGTAAACCTCACAGTTTTTCTGAAGCCTTTAATTGCAGAATTAAGGAATAATAAATAGTTATTGCCTATAATTTACCCGAATTGATGATCGGATCAACCTTGAATCAATAACCCTTGACGTAATTTACAGATAATCGTTAAACATGAACTTTAACATCCCTATAAATTTTGAAAACTATGCCGGAAGTTGGGTGCAGCACCCAAGGTCGTCACGAGCTTGGAAAACCACACGTAAGAGTATATATGTCCATTTAATCCGCCCTCCTCGAAACGGCCGCGGGGCAACCGCATTCGCTCGCGGTTGGGCACTAAATTTACTTGGGAGGCGCGAAAAATCCTGGGAATTCACTGGAGAGCCCACTTTGAAGGCGCGAGGAGCGATTAAACTGCAAACGACAGAGGCCAAATTGTTGGGGAAAAAAAACGGCACAAGTGGCCGCTTAACGAGCTATATTCAATTTGACTTCCGGAAACGAAAATTCCAATTTAACAAGTTGAGGGAGGAAAAAAAATCGGAAAAATGGGAAAGTTTTTGCCAAATTTGACGTTTTCAAAAAACTTCAGTACTAAACAAAATTTGGAAATTTTGAAATTTTAAAAATTGAAAATTTTTGAAATTGAAAATTTTTGGAATTGAAAATTTTTGGAATTGAAAATTTTTGGAATTGAAAATTTTGAAATTGAAAATTTTTGAAATTCAAAATTTTTGAAATTGAAATTTTTTGGAAAATTTTTTGGAAAGTTCAATTTTTTTGAATAATTTAAAAATCGGATTGAAAAATTTCGAAATCGCGACGTTAAAATTTTGACTGAAAATTTTTGAAATTTTCAAAATTGACATTTCGAAAATTTTCAAATTTCGATTTTTTGAAGCGTTGACTGAACCAAAAATAATAATTCAGTGAAAATATATAGATCGTTCCGAAAAAGTGCAAAAAAATGCGGAAAATCCATTCGCTCCATCTCTTAGAGTGCGACAAGAGCGATTAAACTTCAACCGAAAAAAAACGATAAATTAAAAGAAAATGGTCTAAACGTCGGCTTAACGAGTGACATTCAATTTGACTTCCGGCGACACCAGTCGCTCCATGTATCGTCTTGATCTAGAAAACCTCGAGGACGCTTGAAACCTCGCCAAACGCCGGCATTTACATGAAAAAGAGAAAAACTTGCCATTAAATTGACGTGGCGTCTTCCGAATGCAGGATTAATGAGGATATTACAGTATTTACGGGCGCATTTACGAGAATTTAATCGCCGTTCAATCGTAAATTCCACAATAAAAAATTAAAATTGGAGTACATGATCAATAAATTTCTTTAGAAAGAAAATCTCCCGCATTGATGTTGCATTGAAGACGTACTGAAAAAAAATTTGTCGATTTTTTTCAACAGACTGAAGTGCCCGCGATTTGTGTTTCTATATATATTAAGCATGTCGGGCGCATTGAATCGAGAAAATAGCGCTGCTCTTCCGCGCGCCCTACAACACACAGTGGCTTAATATTTCCTTATAAAATTAATCTGAGTGCCTTCGCAATTTACTTCACCCGCAATTTTTTCTACTTCCCAGGGAAGGATTGAAATATTTTTCAGGGTGCATCATAACTTCCGAATTCCCCGGGAAGATTAAAATGGAAAAAACCGGGAATGTTGGTCGCGGAAAAATGGGGGGGGGGGGTGGGGGGTGAAACTTCAAACAGTATCCTAAGAACTTAAATCCCCATCTCCGTCTCCGCTGATCCGTACCCACCATCCTCCAGCTCCCAAGTGTGTAGAGTCCCAGATCTTGTACATGGCCAAAGAACTCTCTCGAACACTGCGAAAAGTTGGATTGGATGCGATTTGATTTCACTCTCAGCATACGTGCCCCACACCCGCCCTCAATTTTTCCTGGAAGTTTCTGCCCCACCCCGCCCGGCCGCTCTCTCGAGAAAATCCCGAGCTTTTCGACAGATGCCTTTCGGCAAAATTCACTCGACCGTTCATGAGTACTAACAAGTGCTCCGATCTCTCTATTTGAAATACCCGGAATTGCGAATTAGGGATAGGTTGGCATTAGCGCGAATTGAGTTACACACACACATACACACATCTAGCCATCCACCCACTCAGGGATCACCTACCTATCCATCTGTCCACCTACTCAGACGCTGACCCGCCCGCCCACCCATACGCCCACCCACCCGTCTGCCCACCCACTCATTCATACGCCCATCCACCCGCCCACCCACCTACTCTCCCACCCACCCGTTCACCCAGTTACCCTCCCAACCACCCACCTACCTACCCTCCTACCCACCCATCCACCCTCCCACCCACCCATCCACCCTCCCACCCACCTACTCTCCCACCCCCCCACTCACCCATTCACCCACCCGCCCACTTACCCACCCATACGCCCACCCACCCGTCTGCCCACCCACTCACTCATACGCCCATCCACTCTCCCACCCACCCGTTCACCCACTTACCCTCCCACCCACCCACCTACCTACCCTCCTACCCACCCATCCACCCTCCCACCCACCTACTCTCCCACCCGTTCACCCACTTACCCTCCCACCTCCACCTACCCACCCACCCACCTACCTACCCTCCTACCCACCCACCCACCTACCTACCCTCCTACCCACCCATCCGCCCATACACCCACTCACCCATCCGAGGATCCATCGTCCACCCACTCACCCATTCATCCGCCCACCTACCCACACACAGACACACACACACACACACACACACACACACACACGAATCTCAAATTTTTTTAGTTTCGATTAGTAAATGTTACGATTTTGAGTACTAGTTGAGTTATTTAACTGTAGTTTTTAGTTGTCGTGTTTCGGGTGAGCACGGGAATACGGAGATGGGTAGTTTTGTTGGTCATGAGAAAATATCGGTTGTAGAAGGCCACGAGAATCGTGCAACAGGGATTATACGAGCAACATTGCATGAAAGACCTGTGCGCACCTGCCCAGTAGAAAATGAAGGAATAGCTAGTGCCCAGGGCTAGCCAGTATAACCGGTACTTCCACCGTAAAATTCTCAAGTATGCACTGCAAATCTCACGTACTGGAGATCTACTTATGAGAAATTGGTAATTGCACACGGGGAATAGGATTAATTCCGATTGGCGCTTTCACTTTAATAGCGCCAAGTTTTCAAATGTCCCGACGTCAATGAAAATTTCGCGGCACGTATGAATTGACATAATAATAATAATTTTTGAAATTTCGATTTTTTTCGAAAATGCCAATTTTTTTTGGAAAGTCAAAAATTTTTTCAAAATCCAAAATTTTTTTGAAAATTCAAATTTTTTTTGAAAATCCAAAAATTTTTTGATAATCTAAAA